>JAHQIW010003389.1:0-17681 GCA_019055375.1 Parelaphostrongylus tenuis | reverse complement strand
AGACATTTAAGCTTGACTCACAGGCATAGAAAATTTTGAACCATCTAAGCAAGACGTCTCTCAACACTGCTTGCGTAAAGTCCTTCGATATGATCGGCACTTATAAAAAGGCATCGAATAACTTTGCATTGTGAGTCACCCGCGAGCTCTTGTAGATGACGAAAAAACTATGAACATGTACAGCAGTTTGAGCTAAGAACTTGTAAAAACATGATGGAGGAGATTCCTGAGTGGAAGATCCTATCCTCATACAAGAACTTGAAACTTCTGCACGTATAGTTTTCGAAGAATGCCATATAAATTATAGATTTATAAATAAACCTCCTAGTGAATTGACTCGTTGACTCGTTATAACATGTGCTCTCATATTATATTTTTAACTTATATTTTGATATGGAAAAGGCTTTATCCATTTATGTCAACTCTACCCTTTTAATCGTTGCATGAAGTACTTATTGGACGACTCACTAAAGCGGTGAGAATATGTGGAAGCTATTTTGTTTTCGATGTGATTGAAATCAAAGTTTTGTGACTATTTGGCTCTGTGGAGGTAATCAGCTACCTATATTTCATACATTCGTCGCTGCGCTCGTGGAAGCGGGCTTCATCCCAACACTCTCCTGCAGTTAACAGTGAACGCTTTACTGATAGCTACAGCCAGACTATCCTTGAGATTGCTAGGAGGCTCGCTCACTCAGTATTCTTGGACGTTTAGGAGAAAGACGAAAAAACGAATCGAGTACTAGAAGTACTGGAATCGACACAGTGAAAAAAACAACAAACACGGTGAAGACGGATGAACATAATAAAAATAAAAAAAACATTGCATACTTCAGTCCCCGATGTTTCGAGGAAAGCGACATCTGGCAAAGCGCCGACCTTTGTGATCAAAAAATGCGATAACAGGGGCTGATAAATAAATTCTGTGAAAATCTTTTAAACTTTATGACATCCTTGATCGTTGTACTATTGCGACCCTATCTTTTAGTGAAACATCGAGGATCTGCGAAAAAACAGACAAGGAGGTAAGAAATGAGATTTCGGGTGAGCATAAAAGACGATAGACAGGAGCCTGGTATCCTTTTTAAATACCTCATTTCCTTTCTTTTCTTCTGTGGTGATTAGGTTTGCGTCACTGGTAACATGTTTGACCTCTACTGAAAAGAATCTATTTATTTTTTGTGATGACTTTATTGAGCTTCATTTGTGATTCTTATCAAGTTCGTGTAGCAGAATCATGGAATAGTTACATAATCTTCACAAAATTTAAAGCTGAAGCTATGATTTAGAAGAGGAGGCAAGACAACCCGCTACTAATTGCCCATCCGCTAACTTGTGTCAGCCCTGCTCGTTCAACACCCCTCTTTAATGCGAGTTGATCATTGCTGTTAATCAAGCTGTCATTGTCGCCAAGTGGACAGTGTTCAACAACGCAACTATGAATAAAAGCCTTCGATGGGCCAGAGCTGTAGTGAGGATCGGAGATAGCTTGGCGAACCATCTCCGAGTACTGAGGGTGAGGTAAAGAAGGGCGGGCAAGCCACCTTAGCAACCTTCACTAAGCCACTCTCAGCATCAGTAGACATCTCGAAGTTAGTAGGAAGAATAAAATGAATGGTCGTTTATTCATTGAATAATCGTTCATTATTCATTATTCATTTATTCATTAAACGGCCACCATTTTATTCTTCGTACTAACTTCGAGATGTCTACTGATGTTGAGAGTGGGCCAGTGAAGGTTGCTAAGGTGGCTCGCCCGCCCCTCTTTACCTCACCCTCCGTTCCCGGAAATGGTTCGCCAGGCTATCTCCAATCCTCTTTACAGTTCTGGTCCGTCGAAGGCTGTTGTTCATTGTTGCATTGTTGAACACTGTCCACTTGACAACAATGACAGCTTGATTATCAGCGATGTTCGACTCACACTGAAGAGGGCTGTTGAACGAGCAGGGCTGATACATGTTAGCGAAAGCGGTATGAATGGAAGTCCAATCTCCGTGAAGAGAAAGGAAACAAAGTGTCTTCGCCAAAAGATAAAAATAACGTCAACAGCGAAAAGACAAAACCAGTGAGCCTTCAAAGTACTAGCTATATACCTCTGCTATACCTCATTATATAAGCCTCAAGCTTAACTGCCGATCACCACAACGTCAGGTAAAACCATCACCCGACATGGGGTGATTATTTTTACTTGGCGTCGATCCGTTTAGAGAATTATTCAGTCTCAGGAGATTGACCCGAGGAAGGGTGCTAGTGATGAGTCCCAATAGGACGAAATAGGCCCCTATATAGCACTAGACCTATCGGCTCAAAACAAGTCCTTACTTACATATCCTTACTAGCTGTATATTCAATGCCAAGATCTTGTTTCAGAAAACACAATCAACTTGTTTCTATAAAGAAACACCATTTTGTATTTATTTGCTTCTTGACATATAACCAAAGAGCAACCCACGTGCGACGCATTTTCGGTGCCTCCTATTCACAAAAAGATATTGTTTCAGAAAACTTTGTCGGAAATTCGAAAACTTTACCACGTCATCCTGATTTTCCATTCGACAATTTTTTCAATAGAAATTTGGTTAGGAAGAGACTGCTAGGGCTTTTAACTTTCCGCGAAGCGAGTAGCCGAAATTGTGAAGTGTGGATGTAAAATATTTAGACAAATTCCTTTTGACGGTGAAGGCAATGCAGTTAGAAACTCTGCAAAATTTTCACGACTCTCAAAACCAATAGAAAGTTTCGATGGGCAATTAGTAGAGGCTTCTTTTGCCTCCTCCTCTAAATCGCAGCTCCGGCTATAAATTTCGTAAAAGTTACGTAATTTTTTCGTGATTCTGCTACACCAACATGATAAAAGTCACAAATGAAGCTCAATAAGGTAAGCATAAAAAAGAAATAGATTCTTTCCAGTAGAGGTCAAACATGTTACCAATAACGCAAAGTTAATCCCCATAGAAGAAGGAAAAAAGATTATTAAAGGGTAATTAAGTATCTACAAAAGATACCAGACTCCTGTCTATGATCTTTTCATATTCACCCAAAATCGCATTTTTTAGCGCTTTGTCTGTTTTTTCGCAGGTCCTCGATGTTTCATTGAAAAAAGGTCGCAATAGTACAACGATCAAGGGAATCATAAAGTTTAAAAGACTTTCACAGAATTTATTTGATTGTCCCTGTTATCGTATTTTTTGATTACGAAGGTCGGCGCTTTGCCGGATATCGCTATCCTCGAAATATTGTGGATTGAAGTATGCAACGCTTTTTTATTTTTATTTTGTTCGTCCGTCTCCACTATGTTTCCTACTTTTTCACTGTATCGATTCCAGTACTTCTAGTACTCGATTCGTTTTTCCGCCTTTTTCCTAAATGTCGTAGAATACTGAGTGAGCGAGCCTCCTAGCAATCTCGAGGATAGCCTGGCTGTAGCGATCAATAAAGCGTTCACTGTAAACTGCCAGAGAGTGTTGGGATGAAGCTCGCTTCCACGAGCGCAGCGACGAATGTATGAAATATAGGTAGCTGATTGCCTCCACAGAGCCAAATAGTCACAAAACTTTAATTTCAATCACATCGAAAACAAAATAGCTTCCACATATTCTCACCGCTTTAGTGAGTCTTCCAATAAGTACTTCATGCAACGATTAAAAGGGTAGAGTTGACATAAATGGATAACGCCTTTTCCATATTAAAATACAAGTTTAAAATATAATATGAGAGCATATGTGATAACGGGGCAACGAGTCAGTTGGCTTAAAAATTAATTCATGAATCTAAAATTTATATAGCTTTCTTTGAAAACTATACGAGCAGAAACTTGGAGTTTTTTTTTTATGAGGATAGGATCTTCCAGTCAGAATCTCCTCCATCATGCTTTTGCAAGCTTTTAGCTTAAAATGTCTTATATCTAACCATACGATCAGCGTCACAATGGCATGCTTTTACGAAAAAAAAACATGACGAGGTAAACTAGTTTGGCAGTAATTCTGACAATGATCACGTAATATTGAGTTCTTAAACTATCATTCATCTACATTACGGTGTCACTATAAACATTTCTTAAGGAGTCGCAGAGATCAAATATTTTGTATTTCGTCATTTGCACTGACAATCATCTAATAAGTCAAAATCATCATGAAATTTTGATTTACCATGATATCCAAAGCACCAACTCTAAGCCTTTCTTCTTTGAGATATCTGCGTTTGAAGCTTAGTGTCACCCCACTCTGTTCATGTAAACCTTAATCAATATCCCATAGACTTGTCAGTTGCTAGTGCCAAGGTATTTGCTGGTCACGATAACTGCTTTGCCAGACAGTGATTGAACAATCCGTGATATCACGCGTAAGCGATCACGATCAGACCTGTCGTCGGATGGCTACTGCTTGCGATGTTGGTTGTACACTTCATCGCACTTAGGAGTCCAAAAACATCGCCATCCACGACCAGAAATCAGATATTTAGAGTTTGCTAGTGGCATTTGATACACAACATAAAACTAGTCATGAATTTGGCTTTTTTCTCTCCCATCCGCTTTCAATAAGATTCTGAGGTATTCGTGCTTTCTGTCTTATCACTCTGCTGGAAAATAAGGATTCTGGTATGTTCATAAGCTTGTTGAGCACTAATAGAATTTCTTCTCTTATATATTCTAGTATAGTATTAGTGCGTCCCAATTTGAACTTTACGGTGTGAATTGTTCCCAAACAAAATGTAGCACCGTTGTTTCGATCTTGGATGAATGAAATACCTATGCCTTTCTGCCTCCGATAATATCACTAAAAATTATGTGGAGAAGTTATATCAGAGTGCTGAATTAGATTAGACACATCTATTAGCATTAATCTTAGCATCAATGAGAAGATTAATTTCAGTGAAAGCTCGAAGAATTGCAAGGAAACGGATGAGAATACGAAGAAATTTTTATCGGCGAAGTATAAACAGCAAACGGAGAGAGAATTGGTATCCTTTCAAAATGATCAAATTGCTTTCCAAAGATAACTTCCTTATTTTATTGAAGATCAACTTTAGATTTTATAACTTTTCACTTTCTCTAGAACACATTCTCTCCTAACCTTTTAGAGAATTCTGCACTACTCTTGTGCCAGCTAGCAACCGACTGGTTACAAGTCGACTACATAATAGGTCTTTTTATTAGTTTTGCCACTAGTGCAAAAACTTGCTCAACAACACCATACAAAGTACGTGTCATCAGCCTAAACACATTTCTGTCATCTCTCAGAGAGAAAAAATCAGTCCCGCGCTTTTAAATTTTCGGATTCAAAGAAAGTTAGTTGTCAACCTTCGACGCAAATGGTTGACATCTCGGAAATTCTTCTTGCTCAAGATGTACTCCAACGACCATAAGAGGTGATAGACAGGCGGCAACAAGTCAGGACTGCGCGGCAATGGTAGAACAACTCCCAGCCCAGTTCATGCAACCTTGCGTTGCCATGAAGCGGAATAAAATTGCAAAGAAACCGAGGTTAAAAAATCAAATAAGTTTATCACAATTTCTTACAAACTCTTCTAAATTAATATCAGCTGTAATAAATTGCTTAGTAAATCAGTAAATTTTATGTTCATTGTTCTAGTGCTTGAACGTATGAGAAGTTCTCAAACCTTTAGTAATTTAGCAGTGGAGCTGTGATCTCGAAGAAGGAGCCAAGAAAATAGCTACAGACTGCTTATTGGAGCTACCAGACGACATGAAGAATCGCGGTTACATCGCATGGTCTTTAACTACATTTTTCACCGCTACGGAATAAAATTGAAACAGAATCAACTAATAAATTTTACGTCTGGAAATTCTAGGAAGGACTCCCCTGTTAAGCTAGCTGACAGAGCAGCGCCCCCTTATTTGAGGATTTCATGGTGGAAAGCCAATCAGAATAGAGTGGTGAGTTCCAATTTATAAAATATTCCTGACAAAAACAAATCCTGTTTGATTAGATGAAGCGAGTCGAATTAAAAATTGGCTGCTCACTAAACAAATGCCCAAAATCCGATGAAAAAGTCACCGTCATACTGGTGTGTCTTTACGACAGCGAGTAAGTTGGCATCCATTCTGAGTATAATCACATAATAACTAATCCGGTTTTGGCGGAAAAATACCTCATTTTATACTCTTGTTTTTGATGCAAAAAGAAACTCTCCAAACGTGTAATTCAATAGCAACTCTAGGGCAAAATGACAAACTGACTTACATTTTTTATGACCTACTCGGCCCGCTTTCCCAAGTTTCGCTCATTCTAGTAGATTTTCCTCCGAAAAAAACCGTTTTCTTTTAAGGTTGGCGTTCACAAATAATATATTCAAATCTCGAAGACTTGTCTTGCTTAGTTGACGTGAAGTAGCACTAGGAATAGAGGTAGAAGTAATTGTAGAGCTTCAATGGCTAACTTTCTGCAGCTCCGCCTTCAAAACGTGGTTGTTTTTGATTATAAGAGGACAAATGAAATCGGTTTTGTTCGCTGGAGAGAAACTTTCATAGCAGTTTTGGTAATCAAGCTGATACTTCAGGCTACTGCCCCACGTCCTCGGTTTTCGAAAAAGCCTTTCTTCGACGCTGCCACTGACGGAGATTTCTTGCGTTGCGGACTGCATATTTCTCGCCAAACCAAGCTCTTTATTTGGACAATTAATAATCAATCAATATAGTAGTTGCTTCTGATACCAACGCTGTGTTTATATCTTGATAAAGGCCGTTTCTCCAAAACGCAGCAGATAATAAATAAGTTGAACTCACGCCTGCGACCAAGGTCCACTTTGGCCAATTCACATGCGGCTGGTCGAGTCAGCCACGTGACCTGTGTAAGCCCTATCGGCCACCTCAGCCAGCCGCACGTGAGTTGGCCAAACTCGACCTTCCTCGTAAATGAGAGCTCAACTTATTTTACCTGCTGCGTTTCAGAGAAGTCGTCTTCTCAGGATATAGGCACAACGTTGAAATCAGATACGATTATGCTATCAAATGATTACCAATGGTCCAAGGAAAGAGCTCTGTCCTGCAAAAAATGTTCACGTCTGCAAACCAAGAAATCTTCTCTGTAGTAACGTCAAAAAAAGACTTCCCCAAAAAGCGGGGCTTTGGCCTGAAATCTCAGCTTTCGCATTGTTACCAACACTCCTATGAAAAGTTCCTCTACGAAGAATGAGATCGGTTATTCATTTGTTCCCTCTTAATCAGAAAAAGTCCACGGTTGCACGCTTCAGTAGGCTACTCGTACGATTTCATGGATTATCAGTGTATTTCACACCATGCCGCATCATCAATTCAACGGAGAAAAGGCGCCATCCTCTCGTGACAGTGACGCATTCATGTTTTTGATTCATTTTTGATAAAATAATGATGAAAAAATATATCGAAATTTGAGCGTGGTCTAAACAAAGCACTCGAGATAAAGGTATAATTATGATAAAAGTACCAGCCAATGAGCAATCGAGTGCACAACACTCTGTGTTAGGTGAATGTTCCACTTGACATAGAGTGTAAAGCGTACGTCGTCGATAACTCTCTATAAGGAGTGTAACGCTCCCGAGAGAACTGACTATAAAAAGATCGACAGACGACGGGTTCTGCCCGGCTGATGAGTCTGTAAGGATGAAACACGTGTCTCGGACTGTACAAGAGCCCTTACCAGACCATATGACATGTTGGCTCAAACAATGATGAAAGGATTCATTTTTGAATTTTTATCGTTTATAACAACTCGAGATACCGCCTTTCTTAAACCTCGGCATGTTAATAATATGTTTTTCTATTAATGAGAAGAAAAGCTTAAGAACTAATCTTCATTCATAGCTTCACGAGGTTGGTATTTTTCCCGACGATTGCCCTTCTTTTCGGTCGATGGTTTTCTTGGTTGCCTGTGGCTAACGTTTCCGAAAGTACGCCTTCTTCAGAACGTGCATTCTAGTCTAGGGACACAAACCAAGAAAACTCATCGACCGAAAAGAAGGACAATCGATCGGGGAAAAGAAACTAACCTCTTGAAGCTTTATTAAGACTAGTTCTTAAGCTCTTCTTCTCATTTTCACAGTTCTAACGTTTATTCTCTCCCAATTGGCTTACCGCCTCATCGTAATCAGAAGGTATTCTTTGGTGATTATCTGAGAAGTACACCTGGAGATCCAATTTCTCAGCAGGGCCACCCAAGCTGGGGAGGTGTTCAACGTCTTCATTCGGAAAGCTCACCTAAGTAAACCTTACCAAGAACGACCGCCGTTTTGGTAGCTACTAGTCGCAAGTTGTGATCTTTTGATTCATAAAGGTCGTTGACTGCTCCAATATGATGGTGATCCAGAAAAACTCCGGCTAGGCTTACCTCGGAACTCCAGGAAACAAAGTAACTAAATCAGCGGATTTTTATGTGCTGGGATCCATGCAATTCGTGAAGACGGATCCTCCAACTATCCACGTATCCGAAGGTCGTTTATCCAAATCATCTCAAAAGTTCCTAGTTTTGATGCTTTTGATGCTGTGTCAAGATCCTAACAGTCACTCAAAATCATAGTCGTGTTCTCTTTGTGTGCCTAGAAGAGTGATCCCGTTTTGGTTCATGAAAGTTCATTTCCTAAAATTGTTTTCTTCGCAAATCAGACTAAATTTCTTGTTTGCTTACATTAACACATAATCTTTTTGCAGTGCTTTTCTGCAATCACAATTATAATAGCCATGTTGAGTGCACAGCTTCATGGTCAGGTTTCAATTTTTCGCTTCTCCGAGCAGCTCCTTAGTGTTAATGCAGAGAGATTTCTAATTACGTGAATGAGAAAGCAAAGAAAAGTTCCGGCTTTTGTATCAGATGTCATCAGTGGCACGAGTTTTTCGGTTTAACCGAGCTTTCACATGTAAGGACATCGACGCCGAGCGTCCTATACTACACGCTCGGTAAAAAGACCACCTGATATTGCAGTGGCAGTCTATTGTTCGATGGCTGGACACTTATAGCACTTCCTTCATTCGACTGTTTTTGAGAGCTCGCTTAGAGCAATATAATCTAATGACATCTCTAAATCGAAAGGCATGTGCTATTGATGGTGCCACACATAAAAGCCGAAACATGTGTCAAGTAGTCGAAATGCCGTGTCACATCTCATGAAAAGCTTGAAATATGTTATCAGATCATACTGCTTCGAGCGAGCTCTCAGAAACAGTCGAATAGAAAAGTGTTGCATGCGGATAACTCAGTTGTTATCTGGTCACTCTTTGCTGCATAATATCGAGTTCTATCAGCACTGCAATTTACTATTCGTTAAATTTTTTAATCGTGCTATAGTGAGATGTTGAAATGAATCATAGGAGTAGAGTTTAGCGACTGTTAGACCTGTAATAACCAATTAAAGGTTAATGACTAGCGGCTAACATAGAAATGTTGAAGAATCTCATTCGTTCTGGCGCAAATGTGTCTCAGTGATTTAATGGTAGCACGCGCCCATTTCTGCTCATCACTCAGTTCTTTCAGGTATATGTGTAGGATAATAACACCGCCAAAGAAGCAGTAAAAATACTAGAATTTTGGATATGGCCTTCAAAAAGCTTCTCAGGGTCCAATGAAATGGCTGACGTCAGGGTAACGCTCCTTTGCAATAGCATATGAGCAGCAGCTTTCAACGTGAATACCGAAAATAAAAATTTTCGTAGTGAATTTGGAAATGGGAGAAATATGCAGCACAGCGTTTCTGACGTGAGGACTTGTTATCAGCGTCACAGGGGCAAGAAGGAATCACTGTAAATGTATTGCTTGTTGTCCTACAAAAACATTTACATCTATGCGACTAATGGACATAACGAGATACCTTAATGTTACTATTAATTACCGAATGACATTCAAGACAGTAGCTTCTACTTATCCGTATTTCTGTGCTGTTTCCATTATATTAAGTCCTCTCATAAGTTCAGTTTCATAGCATCAAACATTGAATTTGTCCATCAGAAGTATCTAAGAGTTTATGATTTTGACACTATTCAAGTGCGAATTTTGTCGTGAACATTTTGGTATATAACTTGCCCATACTTGCTTTAGGATGAAGATGTCTTGGAAACAGATTCCCTGGGTACTCATGCGCGAGTGGCGCTCAGGGAAAAATCCCATAGGACGGCGTGCAAGGTTAATGGAGCTTGAGGAGATCATGCAGTCTCAAAAGGAACGGCTGGAATGTTATTCGTGAGGTTAAAACCTGGAGAGAGCAGGTTGAAGGATCAGTCGTTCTTTGGCCGTCCGCAGAAAGCTCCATTATTCTTGCGCTTGCGCGGCCCTTCACTAGCATTTTCCCTTACGCACCTATTCGTACATGAATAACAAAAGAATTTGCTCCTACGACACCTTTATTTCGAACAAGTATAGACAGGCTCTTTAGCAAGATGTTCGAAAGAAAATGCTATAGATCCTTGTAACATGAGCAACTCAGTAGAAATACAGCTTTCATTAGACACCACTGGGTTCCAGCAGCTGTCATTTCGCAGATTCAGCGCACTCAAGTCTAAACTTGCGCCAAGAAGGAAGAGCCCATTGGAGTTGAAACAGTCCCAAATATACTCACATTAGAAGCTGGCAAACAAATTAGCTGTTGTTTAAAATAGTTATTGTATAAGGATGGTGAAAAACTATTCATCACAGGTTACGTATTTGGATAATAAGGAAATACACTGAGCCGGCCATTATAGAGATAGTACTTCTGATAATTTACATCGTAGACTCACAGAATTTTCTTTTAGGAAAAAGGATAACTATTCGGAACACTCACGGTCTAGCAATGGAACAGATGAGGAAACGAAAGATTACATACTGCAACAGCATAATCAAACGTTAAAGACAGGACGTATTATTTTTAGCTTCTGCTTCCTCTAATTTCTTCTTTGTTTGCGAAACAGTTACATTCAGTTCCTTAGAGAGCATTCTGCCCTGCTTGACGATGTCGACTTAATGCAAGTGTTTACGTTTACTCATAGATTTTCTGTGACTCTCATCGTCGCACTATTGCAAAATTTTTTTTTTGAATCAAATTGCACGGATAAAGATCTTTAATTCTCATTCATTTAGAAGTGGAACTGCGAGTTGGAGAAGAAAGCTGAGCAGGCAGGTAGGAATTGCCCAAAAACGCTTACAAACGGCGCCGAGGATCATGCAATTGAACGGTATGGAAATCAAATTTGTGACTTTATGGACGTTAGAGTTGAATCAAATATTGAACTGCACGCATGACTTGCAGAGTTGTTCTTGGCAACGACGCTAGGCTGCAAGCTGTAAGGTCAGCGCTTGTCGAGAGAATCCTGAGAGGAGCACACAATTCAGTAAAAAACCTGTTTCTAAGTATATAGGAAAATTGTTGAGGCAAAGAGAGACTATCTGCCTTTAGGCAAGAACGGATGCCTCAAAAGTTGGCTGCAAAATAACTGAATGTCGAGAATCTAATGGGACGCGCAAAGCCACCCTGGTGTGCGTTTACGGCAAAGAGTAAGTTCTATTTCTCTCAGGGTACATCCAAAAAACTAATTCAGTAACCAACTTAGCAGTTAATGTGCCACACAATGTCATGTTATTTCAAGCACTAGTTTGTCAACAGCCTCTAATATAGCAGTATTGTAATGTGTTAAGCATACTCCAAAGATGCTAGGTTATATGCAGAATATTCGACGCTAGGTCAATTCAACTCGCGTTTTAATCTGATGGGAATCTTGTACTACCACACTCAATATAATATCAGGTCTTCTCGCAAGTTTTGGCGCTAGAGCAACAAACACCAAATTTAGCAATCGGTACAACCGACTGTTTTAAGACCTCGCTCAAGCGCAATATAATCGGCCAATCAATGTACTTTGAGCTTTTTACTCTGCCACTACGAGAGCACTCTGAACGAACACCATGGGGACTGCTTTACCGCACGTCGAGTCCAAAAAGAGTTTTGAGTGGACGAAAAAACAGCGTGCAAAGGAGGCTGGAACGTCGAAATACATGTCGGCACCGTGTATGTGCCCTTTACAAGCCTCATGAAAGGCTTAGAATACATTGTCGAACACCAATTTCTTGACCAGGAGTGATTTAAATTCTCTAACAGCACAACTCAATGATTACGTCATCAGCTTGAAGTCATTTCACCCATCTCCCAGGCAAAGGTAAATAAAGCTCTGTGCAGAATTTTCTCAGTTTTTTCTTGGTGCCAAATGCCAATACTTGCCGCATCATGGTAGCTCAACGAAGCCTTTATCGCAGCTTGCTGCCTTACGAGTACATTGCGACGAGATGCACAGACTGCCTTTGAGAACATCAACCGAGCAAGGCACAAAAATTTGTGTCCAAGTGCAGCGTCAAGGTTCTCTGCTGAGTTTCGTGCTGGCAAAACGAATTTGAAGCACCTGTTGCGCTCCGAACGTCCACGCGAACTTAATTGAGAGACCGTCAACGAAGCATTAGAAGAAAATCTAACTTTGACTAAAGGAGCTGGTCGACTATTTTGACTGTTTTCACGGTACAGTCAGCACAATAATGAGGCAGCAGACAAGAGGTGGAAGAAGGACCGATGGATTTTGCACGAGCTCATTTAATACAAATGCGCAAGCGCAAGTACGTTTTTTTTAACTCGAATTATGACGAGATTTATGAGCGCGGTGTTGATTTGTTGCCTAGAGATGGCAGAAATGTGTTCAGGCTGATGGCGCATACTTGAATAGAGTTGTCTAGCAATTTTATTACTTCTCTTAATTAATTTGGTGTTTATCGCTCCAATGCCAAATATTATGAGAAGACATAATCTATCAATGAGCGAGGTTTCGGCTGTTTCGTACTCGAGCCCAATCAATCAAACACCTTCATAACCTTAAGAGAAAAGACGTGATAAACAAATTAGGTTCACATCGGACGGCTTTTATTCAAGCACTCACCGTTTTCTCCATTGTGTGCTTTCCAGAGATTATTTCGGCCATGCGGAGATAATTAAAAAACGACCCCATTCGTTGTGCTTTTCCAATGCACTTTCAATAAATATTCGAAAGCTTGAATCTCGGGTGATGCTACAGGTGCTTGTCATTGAAAGACGTTTTTCTAAAGCGCTGTAGCATCTAAAACAAAATCATGTTTCAAAGACTCTGCGCGCATTTATGTGACGAAGGTACAGTGGTCTTGTCACTTTGTTCTCCTGCCAACTCGTATCTCGCAATGGACAAAGCGCAAAATCCGAATCCTTTTTATGGGTTACACCAAACAACTATAAAAATTATTCATTATTAAGCGCCGATGCTTCCCTTGAAGTACGAGAAGCACATGAATATGGAGAAGAAGTTTTGTGGGATCAAAGCTTTATGCTTTATCTGTTTTTGTGAAAACGCAGAAAAATTCTCAAATTCAAAACCAAAATCGCATTACGCCCCTTAGTCACACCTGCGTGATCGATTAGTCGCTTAATGATCCATGACTACTGGCACACCAAGTCAAGCAATGTGCGGCTTGTTTAAAGCTCAATTTTATCTCCCCCGCTACAGCACAGTGAAGCGGACTTACTAAAAATAAGAAAAGCGTTGAAATTGTGGAAACTCACGCCATGGGTGACTTATTATTATAAGGAAAAGCTTTGTCCTGCAAAATAATAAGCGTCTGTGAAACACCAGTCTTTTTATAGCTAGAACGCTGTAGAAAAACACATTTAATATGCAAGCACATTTTCGAATTTTTGGAGATTTAAGCCATGGATTAGCTACTAGCGGTCAAGTAAGGAGTTCGGTCCTGTGAAAAATGCGAGCGTTTACGCGCAAAACGTGAAAAAGCCTGCAACGCGTGCGAAACACAATATTATCAATAATGCTGTAGCGTTGTAAAAAAGCTTGCGCAGAAAGTGCTTGCAGCCTTTTCTGAAAATTTAACCGTTCGAATGACTACTGAAAGTCTAATGAATTTTCTTGCCCCACGAAATCTTCTTCTTTGCAAATCCGTACGCGATAACGAAAAAAAAAACAAGTAAGCATTGTACTTCTGCGTCTGTAATTCAAATTAAGCTACTATTATAGTCCATAGAAGTGTGACTCGTCCGTGTTGTCTATAATATATAAAATTGTCAGCTCCAAACCCTTTAAAAAGTTTTGCCCCAACAACAACATTTGAAGAAACACCAACATCTGAGAACGTAACATTTTTATAGGTGACGTCATTCACAAGATCGAGCAAAGAGACGACTTCTGCTGTTGAATCGTGTCAGTCGATGATCAATAAAGCTTGATTTTCATTCTGATGATAGAGTTCTGTCAGTGACTACTGCACATTTTTGCTACTTATTCTAGAGTTCAGCGTTGGAAATAAAATAAGGTTGAACCACCTCAAAATGAATACGAAAAAAAATTCCGTCTCATCTTTTATTACATCATGGCCACCGCATAATGGCTACGCTTTCATTCTCAAAGGTACCCAAAAGAGATACGAGCTATTGTAAAGAATGAATGTCTAGCATAGAATTCTCCACAATGAGACTTCTTTTTTATGAGTGGACCTTGAGATGAGACTTCTAATTTTTTATATTAAATTGTTTACTGATTTGTATGTGAAACATTACGTGTAACGACTATTTCCGGTTGATAGTCAAGCTATTTATGAGGGCGCCAGTATACCTCCTCTATTACCCTTGTCGCTTGAAGGATAATCCATTGAGCCCTCTCGTCCAGTCCGTTAGATGTCAGATATTTTCTAATGCTTTTATTGAAGAAATAGGAAAAAAGGTCCCTGGTGTTTCTGTAGTGAACTTGTCGTTTAAGAAAATTTCGGTATCAGCTCGTATTCATCGGCCGTCGTTAAAATATAGTATGTCTGCAATCTATATCATCTTCGATAGCTTGGTGTGTAGAATAGTACCTTTGAAATTTGATCACTGACGTATGAGCGTTCTCGGTACTCTATACCACAGGATAAATAAGAATACCTCAGCATCAATCTTTAGACTGCACCGTCAGTCAACGCCAAGTGATCCTTTCAGCATGCATAAGTAGCAACTATGTTATAGGAGTACGTTATAGCAGAGATAACCGTTGAGTCGAAAAGGTGGACACGGAGTTGGGCGTTCTTCCATCTCTTCACTATATCCTCGATCCTATCAAGCGATTCCAAACTATTTGCTTTATCCTGTTCAACTCCAGAGCAGAATCGCTTATCAAATTATCTTTTCAACCTAATCGACATAATTAAAGCATTCAGAGTTATTTAGTGCAATGTGAGCGAGGGGACATTAGTAACCAACCGTTCCTGATGAAGATAGTTTTTATTGAAAGTAGTCAAAAACCATTTCAGTATACAAGCGATATTGAAATCGCCTGACAATCTTTTGCCTAGTTGGTGCTTGGTATCTCAAGAGCGTTCTCAGCAGAAAAGAGAAAATGCTGCAGTTGTCAATTGTTTGATTTTCACTTTCTTACTATCCACGAGCGCATGTAGCGCAGTGCTTGGAGGTGCTCTGGGTACCACACATGGTTGACGGTTCGATCTCGCTCTCATGGCTGCCCAAGTCATCTGTCCCTCCGGAGCTGGTAAATTAGTGTCAGACCTGTTTGGGAGGATAAGCAGCACTGACTCTATGCACTGATAAGCCACTGCGAGTCCATTGTCAAAGGCCAGACCAGATATGCATGGAATCATCTAAAACGGAGATAACCCTTGGGATGAGAAAAGAATTCGCTGCGAGCAGCGCGACTAGCAAAAAGGTGCACGACTTTCGTTATTCAGTTGCGTTTTCTTCTCCGTTTCGAATAGAAATCTTGCATTTCTTGCGTTGACACATTACGGTATAGTCTGCACATTCATGCTTTTGGAGTAAGTACAGCTTTTATAAGTGAAGAAGAGCTCTAGCATGCCATGCAGCTCTCGCCTACACAAGAAATCATTTTGTTTCTGGCATTCCTACTTAGTTACTTACATAGATACTTAGATGGTCCGTTTTCACTAGTTGTGCAGACCCCAGCACATATCCCAAATGGTACACTGCTGGTCGTGCATATGATATTCCGTGGTTTCCTGACATAACGAATGTGAATCAACAGGTAGGAAGCCCGGCCAGGGATCCATCACCGAAATCCATTCCATGGAAACGGATAGTTAACCTCGAGACGGCTATAGAAATCGATGCGCGCAAAGTGAATTGCAGGATTTTCGTTGTTGTTTGATTTCGGAAAACACACTGTTTGATTGAGGGCTTTTTCTTCGCTTGGCAAAGATTTCGATATTCTTGTATTATTATGATAGAGTAAAATAATCTTCAATCACTCGTATGCTTTTGATTTAGTTCTATGTGTTTTCTATAAAAAAAACGCTCGTCTACTACGCAATTGTACTGAATTTGGCATTCAATCAATTGTATTGCATTGTACAGAAGGGATCACAATAAAAAATATTTAGTTGTGCTCTTTCCTAGTTCTACACAAGACCCAAGAATCATCACAATGAATAAAAATTGGAGAACAGCTAATAATTTATCAAAAATTATATATCTGCTGTATTCCACAAGTGTTCATCAATGACTCTCACTGAAACTAAGTTTATATCAATCATTCGTTTATCTCCAATTATTCAAAGTTGAGATAAGCGAGAAAAGGTTGAGTACTTATGGATAGTGGAAGAATCCTAAGCGGTGAAAGGCACGCGTGTTTGAATAAAAGGCTTAGAACATCGGCATTCTGCACTCTATTAGTCAGAAATGTGTGTTTTCAGAGAAGTATTCTCGGTGCTTCTCTCCCATCCGCACCCATATTCAAGTGAAGTATTTTTTATCCCTTTTCGAGGCTCTTGAATATTGAGAATCTGAACGGTGGGTGTATTTCATTTTTTAAATGGTTTCTATATTATGCTGTAAAGGTGAAGAAAAATTCTCGGTTCTTATGCGCAGTACGGCGACAAATTTTCAAGTCGATTTTATTCGCTGGGCAGGACATCTTTTCATAGAAGTGTCAATAATCATTAGAAAGCTCATATTTTTGGCTACAATTATGCATTGAAGATTTTTAAATCACCCGTTTATGTCGTTAGAGCTTTCAGAATAAGATTTCTTTTCTCATTCGCCTTTTGCCTTTATTTTCACCACGCATATAAATCGCAGGAAGCGCGAAAAGCATGTCAGCGTGTGTATAGTTTTCTGTAGCATCTGAATTTACGTTTTTATCTGAAGCTTCTGTTGATACGGTGAAAAATCCCAAATTGTATAATAATATTTCAAAAATGGTCGGTTGCTCTATTTTGTCCCCGTTCACTCGCTGTTTGAGTTGGCCAGTGAGCAAAGTCGCCGCAAAAGTTTATAGCTGAGTAAAATGTGAAGACATGCGAAAGCGACGGCTTGTTATTTAGACAATCGCCTGATCTGCTGTGCAACGCGCCAGTGATCTGCTGCATTATGAGTTAAAATGACAGCAACTATTGTTACTATAGTGCGGAATTTTTTTTGCCTTATCGACAGATACTCCAGGTTAAAAACATGTGATTTTGACACAGCGAAAATTTTGTGCACGCTGACATGCTTTTCGTGCTTTTAGCGATTTATAAGTGTGTAGAAATGAAGGCGAAATGCAAGTGAGAAATAAAATTTTTTCTGGATGCTACAGCACTCTAAAACTGTGTTATAAAAATCCGGCAACTTGTAGGCAGATATTTAGGCTTTCAAATAACCGCAAACACTACTATGAATATTTCCTGTTCAGATTGGCTCAAAAATTTGTCGCC
>JAHQIW010003385.1:0-362836 GCA_019055375.1 Parelaphostrongylus tenuis | reverse complement strand
AGCTTACTAATAATCCAAGGCAAAACTATGTCCGGCGAGAGATATACGCGTTTACCAGGCACGAAATCTCCTCCTGTACTAACGTGAAAAATAGGCTTTTCCGAAACCGGCGTCGTCGGGCTGTAGCCCCAAGTCACAGCTTTCGAATGCTTACTGACACTCTTAGAACAAATTCCTCTCCAGGGAATGAGATAGGTTTTTCGTTTGTCCCCTTTTAACCAAAAAGACTCCTGCCGTGAAATACCACGTAGGTTTCAAGTATATAAAGTATCTTAAAGTTTTGAAGTAACCTATTTCAAATGGAAAGAAATTGTCATTACATTTTGTAGAAAATACTTCACTTAGAGTGAACTCTCCGCATGCTTCACTGGTTTTTCATTTTTAGTAGAGTGTACCTGAGCCGATATATTCGGAAGATAGTTAATGAATCTGCTCCATAATCACTATTAATAGCATCACTACACTATTAAGAAAGAGAAAGTTAGCCTCAGTTGCAATCACTATGGTAGAATCATGTTCACCATCGCATCGAATGAAATGGCATCAAAATGTACGGAAATGAAGTCAACATAAATTGTAGAACATAAACTCTGAAATCAGCGTGAGTATGGAATTTGTGGTGTGCCTGAAGAAAGTATAGTAATTAGCAACATAAAAACATCTACAGCGACTATTCGATTTATCTTCTAATAACATCGTTATGTTCTGAACGTCCTACGTTCTCGAGATATCTCAAAGCCATTAGCTGTTGTTCAAAAACTGGCATTGTTCGTTGTGCTATGCTCAAATTCTTTGGAGTCTTTGGTGGGAATCTTACAGTTGTTGTAGATTTAGGCTTATGTGTAATAGATGGCAGAATAGATCTTCTGTTTGTATAATAGAGGATAATTATAATAGATAAGCGCGTGTAACATCGATGTCTCATATGTGCTTCTCAGTGAAATGAAATTGAAGAACGTGTGCAAATGCTTTGATTAAAACAGTTGTTGTACGATAGCCAGTTTGAATTTTTTTGATATATGAGAAGTGGCATCCTGACGCGAAACATGATTACATTTTAACTAAAGCGTTTATCCTTTTTGACAGAAATCTTGAATTTTGTCACTGAAATACCTATGTGTGAACTTCTTTAGAGTTCGATTCTATCTCTTACAGATCATACGACTGTCCTTGATGAAAAATGTCACGAATCTCATAATTCTGCAGAATCTTCTGAGGTTTTCTAAGATTTCTCAGTGCAGGCATGTTGAGGTTCCTGTCGTAGCAAACGTCTGTACTTGTGACTAACATAATTACCGTTCAGCCATAAAACAAAAAAAGTCTAGTGGTTAAAAGGATTAGTGTAGTCAACATTGCTATAGTAGCCCCTGGTTTTACATTGACCATTTTCTTCCCCTAACTATCGATGTTGTTCTTGCAATCGTCATTGTGGATTGTAAAGTTAGTTGAAGCCTTTCATGACTCTTGCATTTTCATAGATTTGATTAATGAGCACTTGTGAAAGTGCACATTTGAGTGCATATATTATATATAAAAAAGTATTTTGTTTCCCTCTTATGCCTGCTTTATCGTCCAGGCTTTGCATTAAGACAAAGTTTTGTTTTTCATTTACCATGTTTAGTTAAAGCACTTCCCAGGACCGACTATTGAATAACCTCTGCATTGAACGATGTATTCCGTGATTTTTTTTTTTTTGCTTCGGCAAACACGAGGTATTCAATATAAGTTTATTTTGCTTCGAAGTAGTACAATAGAATTTGTTTACGCGGATAACGTTTTGGCAGGTGTCACCTTGTCCATGTATAACTCGGTGCGGCTGGTATACATATAATAGTGGATACCATCACAACAAATCGACTCTGGCGTCGGCAAGTCTGCCGAAACGTTAGCCACGGATACGATCTCTGTTGTATTACTTGGTACAAAATAAACTTATATGAAAAACTTCATGTTTGCTGAAGCAACAAAAAAATCACGAAACATGTTTAGTTATGTACTTGTAGGAAGTATCTTCCACTTGTGCATCGTGAACTAAGTGAACGGTTACGGTTCGCTTTTCTAAACAAGTCGAACAGAAATTCACCTAAAAAGAAGCGTTTGCTACTCTTAGAGGTGCGTCTTACTTTGATTAATGAGTAATTTTCTTAATTGCAGGATTTTCCATTTCTGTGATCAACAGACAAGCTCTGGTTGTTCAATGTCTGGAAATGAAACATCTCAACAATTTCCCACTAATGGTGAATTAGGTGACACACTACACTTCAAGGGAATTTTCGATGAGTCTGAAAACATGCACAAGGTGCTAACATGGTTAGATAGGAAAATCTGTGTCAGTCTTGTTTTTATGCTTATCATCAATTTCCGTAAAATGTCTCTTTTGAAAGAGCTCCTATGGTGCAGTGGGCAGAGGTGCTCTGCGAGACAGAATAATCAACGTTGAATGGCTCGACTACGAGCTCAAGGCCCACGTGCCTCCATCATTTCGGGATTGGTGGATTGGTTCCAGAGATAAGTGTGCGAGGATAGCAGCACTTATCTTATACATCGTTAGGCCACCGCGAGTCATCGTAAAGGCCAAATATGCATTCAGTCACCTCTACGATGCTATGAGTGGTGTCGAATGTATGGCTCCTTCCTGAGTAATTGATCTGCGCCTTCATCCTTATTATTTATGCCAGATTACATGAAGGATAAAGGATAAAGCTTTTGGTGTTGCTTAATCCTAGGGCATCGCCATGCTTTCGTCTTTATTTTTTAATATCGGTTGAGGTGAGTAAATGCATATCTGGCCTTTACAGTGATTCGCGGTCGCTTACTACTGTAGCTAATCGGTGCTGCTCATCTTCCTAGACAAGTCTGGTATCAGTTTATCAACTCCGGACGTTTGCACTGTTGGGCGAGGCGAGTGCGGGATCGATCCATCCACCTTGTATGCGACGCAGAGCACCTCTGACCACTGCGCCACATGTGCTCCTCATTTTGCACTCAGTTGCATATGTTCTATCAAGTTCTGTAGAATGTAACTCTGAGACTGCATTGGACTTTTAAATCAAATATTTCTCACAAATCTAGCGACAGTTGAGATAGTTCCAATAGAGAAAGGACTGTACCGTGTTCCCATTTCTTTATTTTGCTCTTTATTTGGTTTTTCAATAAAAATTCTATCACGAAATTGTATACTTTTCATGCTCTTCATTTCGAACATTTCCTCTCATTCGTTTTTGCACACCTTTCGATTATAACCGCGTCTGTGTATGGTTAAAAAAAGGGGTAATAGACTACGTAGCACCGGTGCCTCGAAACGGTGAAAATTTTATCGGTTTTACAAAATAGCACGGGGTCTCTTTCAGCATTTTAGTTTTTGATTTTCCTTCGTTAAATGTAATCATCATGATTTGTCTTAGTAACTGGAATGCTAAGAATAATTAGTTCTTGAAGAGATATTGAACATTATAAGTATGAATGTTAGGACATGTGCGGGGCAGTGGTTAGAGGTGCTGCCACGCGCACGTGTTCAGTGGTGCGTACGATCTTGCGCTCAGAGCACGCCAAGCTTTTCATAGATCCAAGGTCGGTAGATCGCTGCCAGACTTCTCCGGAATGATAGCAGTTTTCACTTGATAACCGGTGGGGCACCACGAGTCATTGTCAAGGCGGGATGTGCATTCAGTCACCTCAAACGATACTTGAAGTTGAATGCATGGGAAATCCTACTTGGCTTAGTCAACGTCCAAGGCATATTCCCTTACCCTTTATGTTTGAATGTTTTCGGGCCGAAAACAAATTTTATTTTTGACCCGCTCTTCATCAAGTATAATCAAGAAGGTACTGATGACCGTCCAATCGACTGTTTTGAGATCTTGATTAAAAATTCAGTAAAGTTTGATAGGATATCATAAGTCTTTCAAGAAGTCTGGTATGGCATCTTGAGTGGCAGACGTACGTTTTAGCGTGCCCGCACGTATGTGATACTAATGCGGCGTACGAGATCACCGAAACGTACGTCTACCACTCGAGATGCTGTACCAGACCTCTTAAAGGCTTAAAATACTATGAAACAATGCTGATGACGTCAATAACTCGTACTTTCTATAAAAAAGTGTTAAGACAGTGAATTGGATGATAACAACGAAGAAAACTTCGGTGTTCTCAGTGGTAGATTGTGTAACTCTATTTATATTAAAATATTGTTTAACTCAAATGATTTCTTTTCATTTAACCGCTTATAGTGGTGGTATGATGTTATAAATATAAACTCATGGATGTAGAGCGATGTTCAAAATTTTCGCGTCAGGCGGGACTAGAACGTGCACCTCACTCTGCGGGAATGCGTGCTCTATCCGTTACACTACTGACGCCCATCTTACACATCGCTCTTTTTACGCTATAGCGCACCTATCTGTCAGCCGCCAGCCGTCAACGGCCTGGCTCGGGTAGTCGATCTCGACATTGAACCCAGTCACGCTGACGGATACTGGGTATTATAGATCAAATGATATTCTTTTTATTTAACCGCTTATAGCGGTAATATGATGTTACAAATATATACCCATAGATTTTTTACCAGAGATTAGAAATTTTACGAGTTTTGCGCATTGCTCTACATCTACGGGTATATATTGTCTAACTCAGCAGTATAGTGCTGATCACGTAACTTTGAAATTTTTGAATCTTATGTGAATGAACAAATTCTGTTTGAATCGGCATAAAAATTGATGTTTCATATATACTCAAGAGAATTGAGTGGTGTGCAAAAAAACGACCTTAGCTGGGTGTCGAACCCGCGTTTCATTCATGCCAAGGACGTTCCCGGTATAGATGAAACGCGGGTTCGACTCCCGTCTGAGGTCGCATTTTTACTCACTACTCTGTTCTTAGGCATATATAAAACATAACACTGCGTGAAAAATAGGCTGGACATTTTGATTAAAAATGGATCCATTTCCATTAATGTAGAATGCTGAGCAAAACGTTGAACGTCAAACGGAAATTCACACCCGCCTTTCACCCTTCCATTTGTCCAAAAAAGGGATGGCAAAGCAGGCTAAGCAGGAGCGTTGGGAGTGGTTAGCACGCATTCCCGGAGAGGACGACGTACGGGTTCGATTACCATCCGACGTTCATACTTCCGCATATCACACAACATTATTGGATGTATAGTTGTAACATTATGCCACCACTATAAAAGCGGTTGATTGAAAATACGTTCTCGATAAAGAAGAAATCACTGTAATTATTTGAGAATGATATTTTTCTAGATCATCTGATGAAAGAGTAGCCCAACATATACGGATAGGAAGAGGACCTTCGTGCTTCTCTGCTGGCGAAATTTGCACGTTCATTTTTTTCGTTGATTCATCAGCTTTTAATCAAGTACTGCATCAGACATCACCCATCTGCTCACTAGGACACCTAGATCGGAAGTGTTCAAACGACGGAATATAGTTCCATTGTCTGTTTTTTGCTTCGTCTTCCGATCTGCTTTTTGGGCGTGAGTATGCAGGCAATTTGGTTTCATACCATTCATTATGTTTTTTGTTTCGTAAATGAAATTTAAAATATAGTTATTTTGATTGCTCTCTGCATAACGTAATTATTCCGTAACAACTTGATTTTGATTAAGAGCTAATTTGATCACAGTCTCATATTTTAACCAAATGAGAATCAAGTGCCTGCCTGTTTCAAACAAATTTTACCATGTGATTATTGAGGTACCCCGTAATTTTTTTGTCCTACTGTTTAATTCAGTTCTTTTCCTAAAATCGGGTTACTGTTGAAAGGCATACGTTGGAGAATGTTCCAGTGGCTTGAGCAGACTTCTGGATACCATCGTAGCATCATTGCTCGCCATGTAAATGAAATGGGCCAACCGAGCGCCTCATATTGCAAAGTCGACTGGCCATATTTTGGCAAAATGTGCTGAACCACGCTGCCACATCCACCGTATAGCCTTGATACTACTCCACTGGACTGTCATTTCTTCGCGCTCTGAAGCAGCGCCTGCAAAAATTCGGAGAGTGCAGTCGACTCACAGGTGACCTCTCTGACTTCTTTGATTGCCAGACTTATCTATATTGTAAAGAATCTTCGTTCAGCACATAGTTGAGTCTTATAGATTATGATGGTGTTTACTGTTGCTTAATTGATTTCTTTCTAGAAATAAGAATTGAGTTGACAGTAGTATGGAAATGCGAAAGAATTTATTGGAAAGCCACTATCAAGATAAAGGATAAAAGGATAAAGCTCTCGGCGTTGATCAATCCCTGAGGGATGCGCCATGCATTCGACTCCAATCTCTAACTTCGTTTGAGGTGATTGAATGCACATCTGGCCTTTACAATGATTCGCGGTGGCCTCCCGCTAAACCGAGTCAGTGTTGCTTATCCTCCCAGACAAGTTTGAGACCTGTCTGGTACCAATTTACCGACCCCGGAGGGATGGATGGCTTGGTGAGCCATGAGCGCGAGATCGAGTCAGTGACCTCGTGTGCGACACAGGGCACCTCTAACCACTGCGCCACATGCGCCCTTCTATCAAGATACCACCCCCATTATGGATTCATGGAGGTGGGGCGATGGTACGGGCAGAAAGGACGGCTAGAAAGTAGTTTGCGAACTTCAGCGCTGGAGGGAACAATCTGGAAGATCAGTCACGCTCGGGCCGTCCACAGGAAGTGTATCATAGGCAGAAAATAGAGACTGTACCTCGTTGTCAATATTTATCATTTGAATAATGCATTTTCGTCGCAACTGAGGGAATAGACAAAGCAGGTCCCTCTTATGAAGTTTACGATATACAAATCAATACAGCTATACGTATAACGGCACTTCAAGAGATTACCACTCGAAGTATCTTCTCAACGGTTTTCAAATTTTAGTTTTAAAAGGTCCTTTGATGAAGAAAAAATTGACACTTTCTAGAGGATTAGTTTCATACTCGCACCAAAGTGAATGACAGTTTGATAAACAAAAAGAATGCTTCAGATAAGCTGCGGTACTATGAACAAAAGTGCTTTTCAAAATACGATACTTTGGTAAGCCTTGAATCAACAGTAGCCATAAGATGCACAAAGAAACAAATATCACTTATCTTGTTAACCTTTTAAGAAATCTCTTTCATCAATTAAAGTAAGATAGAATGAATATATTTTGCTTGACCGCGTATTGCGGTGGTATGATCTTTTAATAAACCCAATAATGTAGGGTGATGTGCAAAAACATTTGCGTTAGCTGGGATTCAGACCCAGATCTCACTCATTCCGGGAGCGCGTGCTGAATCGTTGCCCTACCAACTACCGCTTTGCGCACAACTCTTTCTGAGCTACAACGCGTTATCTCTCAATAGTAACGGTCTTGCGTGGGCGCTCACAATCGACGTTGGACCCACTTAGGCTGACAAATATTGGCTTTCGATAATCAATCAGAATGAATTTTATTTGAGTGCTATGAATTTTGTCGATTCATATTTGGTATTTCATTTATTTTTGCACACCACTCTACATTGCTGGGTTTATTGTAAGATAGAATGATATGAAAAATTACAGCAATAATGTCCGTCCCACACACGTTGAAACGAAACATGAACTCAATGAAAACAATCTTTGGAATAAATCTCTTTATTAATAAAAGTAAGATAAAATGATATGGAAAACCACACAAGATGATACAAAGCATATGAACTCAATAAAACAATATGAAACGTGGTGAGAATGCGTTATGCGTTCATTCGACGACCTTGCAATATAATGAACAAACATTCAACTTCTTAATTGCGATAAATCTCTTTTGTTAATAAAAATAAGATAAACATGATATGGAAAACCACACAAGATGATACAAAGCATATGAACTCAATAAAACAATATGAAACGTGGTGAGAATGCGTTATGCGTTCATTCGACGACTTTGCAATCTGGTGTTCCAATAGGCAAGTTTGTTCGTCATCGCCTCATAATCATTGCAAGATCCGAGTAATTTACTCGTTCTTTTCCCAGGATGGAATCATGTTCAATGCTGAAATGCACCAATGAATCAAAGAAAATTAATTGAATTCCCGACACAGATCCGGGATTTTAATTATAGAGCATACAAACTAAAGGAAAGAACTAGGACGTGGGTAAGGAAAGCATTTTCGTTACACATTCACGAGTTTCTAAGGTTTTGTATGCATACGAGATAGCTCGTTTCATATGGTGCGCATTATTATCTATCTTTGCAATCTTAGCAAGGCCAGAGCGCTTTCGAGTCATTGCGGAAAAACCAGTACATTACTTCTTCCTAAAGTGCAACTGTAACCATACGGCCATATTAGCCCTTTTTGTCGGAAGGTAGATTAACGGGAAGTGTTATTCCGCGCTCTACCTGAAATGCACTTTCTCCACTAGAGAACTATAGCAAATACATGTTTTGGCAAAGACATTGATGTAAAATTACCCTTTTATCTTTTGAAAATTGGAAAGGGAGGTCGTGGCCGAGTGGTTGCGGTGTTGGCCACGGCGCGCGTGGAGCCGAGCTCCACCCCACACTTCTCTCCGGCAGTCAACAACAGCGTCCTATGGAAAGCCACAGCAATGCTATCCTCGAGATTGAATAAAGCCTCGTTCAACCAGTATTCCACGTTTTTCAAGAAGAAGAGAATAAACGAATTGAATGCTGGAAATACTGGAATCTGCAGAGTGAAAAAAAAGAAAAACACTGTAATGACGGATCAAATAAAGTGCTAAAAAGATTGGAAAGGATAATTTACGACTTAACGAACGTCAAACCTCTGTTTCCGAACAGATTATATCCCTTTGCGGACGGCGCCATTTTCGGCTGACGGGCGCCTCGGACGGCAACGAAGAGAAGCTGCCGGCGCCTGCTCAAATATCAATATGGTAGTTTTCTAATGAGAATTTATAATTTTTCTTCGACAGTTGGGATTTCTGTATCAATAAATGGTCAAATGTGATAAAACAGGGCTCAACAAGGTTTTTCTATCAGAGATAACGTAATTGCTCCATTTATAAACCTCATTTGAAAACGAAAAAACCAAGTATTTATGAGAAGGCTATATCTAGACTTTTACCGAATATTTCTATGATATTTCATTTATACTTGCCCACGATTCAACCAAATTTATTTCAAATTTTTTCCAATTTTCTAAACTTTAGGTCATATGTTGCATAAAATTCGTCGTGCTGGACTGAAAATTGGAAAACAATGATTAGTTCGTCAAAAATAGTGCTGCTTATTGCGTGAGATCACACTTCATAGATAAATCTCAACATTTTTTTGATTATTAGTGCTCATTCCTCATATGAATACGTGATTTCGTTCGAATTCTTTACTCAAAAGCTAAGGTATGGAAATGGAGGTATAGCGGTTCCTCTCCGTTATCTCCACCCTGTTTGAGCCTTTATTTATAAAAAAGTGTTCCTAACCTATGCAAGACTGTTTAGCAACTATTCGTGAACTAGAATCAGGTCAATTCGAACAACGTATTTTATTTCTTGAAAGGTCTATTCTTTGCGCTATAACATCCGAAACAAGATTTTGTTTCACTTCAAGCATTTATCACCAGGTAAAGTTTTTTCATAGGAATTTATAAGCATTCAATAGGGAATATCCTATAAATTTCAGCAGTGTATTTGGTTTTAAGAAAGGACTCTTTGTAGCATTGTAACAGCCAAAATAATGTTAGATTTTGGAAATTTGGACCGCTTTCGATATCCGCATCACGATTAGAACTCTTGAGAAAAGTACCTTTTCTGATTTTTTTGAGAATTCCATAAATTGCTTGATAGCTCAAATCTCGTCAAATTTGAAGACATACTTCATAGCCAGAACGGCTTCCTTAATGTGCTCTAATAGTAAATATAAAATTATTTTGCACACTCAAGCATTTCTCACTAAATAAAGCTCTTCTACTATATTTTCAAAAGTTATTGGATTTAGAAATTATTATCCCGACTATTCCCCTATTAACTTTGTTTTGAAAACGATTCCTTACTGAATTGTAGCAGTGAAGAGAAGATTAGATTTCGCAGTTAATCGATATGTTTCAAAAAGCGCGGTGATTTGGAACCAATGTCGTGAAATCCCATCCTTTGGAGTGCTGAACCCAATCTTTTTATGTCTGTCGCAGCGCTCCAAAGAGTGTCTTCCAAAAATCAGCTATGTCCATGATTTCGTTAAGATTTGTGCTATCAAACGGTGCTCGTTATTCATACAAAACTTAATCCGACAAATAATCTTCAAATGTGAAACAAAATTCTATTTTGACTATTACAGCGCAAAAAGCAAGCTATTTGAGCAATAAAATGTACTGTTCAGATTCACTTGATCTGAGCTATTCAGTGAATCCAGTAGTTTGATGGAATATGGTTTTTTTCAAATAAAAACCAAGAGTTCAAGCGCGCAATCTTTGAAATGCGGTTGCATGTGACAGAAATTATTTACAAAAGTAAGGATATTCAAGACAGCTGAGCATTATTCTTCTCACAAAAACATTCATAAAAGTTCTTCCAATGATAATCTGTTCTTTTTTGACAAAAAAAAAATTTATAAGAATCGAAATCTAGCTATATAGTCTCAAAAAAATCGGCTATTAATCAAAAACAAAGGTGCGATTGTAAAACGTCATCTTTTATCTATTATCAGAACGTACCATGGGATTATTTGCAAACAACAAACTTAGCAATAGAATCAGAATTTTTCAAGCTATTGATTGACTGCAAAAACACCAAGAAAATAGGAAAAGTGCTCAAATCTACTGTATAATCCATTTGGCAAGTATATGGTTTTCTCCCTTGAAAAAGGAAAGAATAGACCAAAGTAATTACTTAACACATCGATATGCACCCTCAGATCATTGCTAAAGGCTAAATGTACATAAAATCACCACTGTGATGCCACATATGGAGTCTGATATACAAAGATTTCTTAATGGATATATCAACGCCAACACTTCCCCCTTTATAAACGGCTTAACGACTACTTTCACCTCCCCTGAGAAAAACGATACACAATACGATCAGCGTGTCTGCGGTATCATAGAATTTTCAAGCCATATAGTACTTATCAATAAAAAGGAGCCGTTTCTCCAGTACATTTCTCAACGTGTATTTTCATGTTAGGATAATGAAGTCAGCGTAATTCCATTCGATCAGAACGATTACATCTGAACAAACAACAAAAAACGTCACCCATATCGTGGCCACGGTTTTGCTGGTTTTTCATGGCATTTTTCGCAACGTATATCGAGGACATTTCACTACTTAATCGCTTCGAAACTCGAAACACAAGCTGTGACGTATTTAGAATGTGAAAAAATAAGCCTTATAAGCTTTATAAAGTCAGAATTCCATCATATAATGAGATGAGTGTGAGGGACTTTTATCCTGTGGGTAGATATCACTGTATCTTAATGATCCTTAGCTCACTTAGTGATAGATGCCAGCTTACATTTGAGAGTAATACTTTTGGCTACATGCGGCTGTATAAAATGCGTATAATTCGTTGTAAATCATAAAGGAACAATTAGTTTTGTGCTGAGATGAATATCGACAGAATATTATTGAAAATCCACAGTACATATTGAAAGAAATATGTGACAATTACAAAGCAATAACTCAAGATTGACTGGAATTAATAACATAATGGAACACACCGTCGAAATCTATCGGCAAGTTCGGCAGTGATTTGTTGCGTTGGCATTGGATACTTTCTTTCCATAAGCTTCAAGAAATCTGAAACACCAAGCACTGAAGAAAACACTTCGGAAACACCAAAGAAAGGAATTCAATATTACCATGGTATTTGTTTTCACTCTGATCAATGTAGACAATCAGACGGGTTTCTCTCGAACTTTCATATTCTTTAAATACCTGAATGACGGAAAAAACATGAAAAATATCTCATTCATATTGTGCTTCTCAATGGCAAAATGAACGTGAGACGCGAGTTCTATTTATAATAGACTGAACTTTTGTTACTTTACTTCTTCCTATGCAAATTTATCGATAGTTGAAAATGCCATAAAAGCCACTACATACGTTTTCAAGTTCAGTTTCTATTTCCACAGGTATCCATTGATCTCTAACATGAACTGAAAAGGATTTCCCGCAATACACTCCTCGGACTTTGAACGTCTGCTGAAGTGCGTTGATCAAATTTCTAAATAAGAAAGATACCAAGTTTCTGATTCTGCCAATTATACTTATTCTAACAGCATAGATATATAATAACTTTCGACATACTCTGGCACTTTATTAGTCGGATCACTATGCAACACGATAATTTGATCAGCACGTCCAGTTCCAACGTGTCGCGACGTCGGATTCTGACGCCACGAGTACTGAAGCAATAAATTCTATCATATCAGGTTGGCAAGAATTTCTCTTGAATTTTTCGTAAAAAATCTTGCCAAAGCACCACCTAAACCCAAGCGATACCCGTGTGGCATCGAGAAACTTTTTTGCTCTCGGATAAATTCCACATCAATACAAATGTAAAAGTGTTATCTATCAAATTAACGGCAAGAGGCTGCTCTAACGATGATATAAAGGAACACTTAAATGTATGGAAAATAGCCAACAGATACGAAAAAATCAGGAAAAATTTTTGCCTGCTCCCAAAATGTATATACATTTATTTTTCCTAAAATCACGTACAAAGATAGCTTAAAGTAAACCAGTTCGTATCAGTGCGTTTAGCCCAAAACGCCTCATTAAGCGCATCATATTCCATGCGCACCTTCGTAAATGCTCTAAAATAACGCTGAAATGCAAAAAAAAATTCATCTTTTAAATATGGGAATTAGCAGCATGGGAAATTGTTCAAAAATCATGATCTTGTAGTGCATGATATACTTCCTATTTAAATAAGCGTCTCATGTAATTAAACATTTCCAAACTCAAAATGAGGAATAAAAATGCCTCCAGTAACGGCTCACAAATGGCTTACATCGTTTTGCTCTTCGGCAGTACGCTGTTGGGACTTTCTTTCGGCTCTCTTGGAAGTTGAGTGCTTTCTTCCCACTTCAGAGGATTATGAAAGCTGTCTGCTGGCTCTCTTGGTGGTTCGGCGACCTAACGATATTTACTTGTAGTTGACTTACTTATGGTGCTAAACAAAAATCATTAACTCATTTTGAACAGGTGTACGCTCATAAGAGCAAAATATATCAGTTTAGCAAATTTGAAGATTGTTGACGTTCTATATCAACACATTCCGAACAACTGGGCACTATAGCGCTCAAATACGAATGAACAGTAGTTCAAATGCGCTAATCAATTGGCACTTTTCTGCACGACAGTTTTTTCTTGCTTTACTCTTTTTTGCTTTCTAGAAACTGAACAATGTGACATTAATCTGCAGTAGCACATAAGCCTAACCTTTTTGGGGTCCCAGAGGATATATAGACCACTTTTCGTGCAAGATGTCACAACACCAATGGCGCTCCGAAATGTGTTAATTTTCATCACGGAAATAAACTTGAAAAATAGGAGTTAAACGGGTATGCTTCTGGACCAAATTTCAATTTTTGTAAGCAGGGAGAACTATTGTTAAAGAAGAGTGACTTTATCATAGTATATGATAAGTTATCATATAGAATTCCTAATATGTTAAACAAGATGATCCTCTAACTGTTGCACGCAATTTCTTTGCATTAACTACCGGCTTAAACCTTTCACATGCGAAGGAGAACTATCGAAGAACTAGCAAGATATGAAGGAAAATTTTCAGATCCTATGAAAGATTCAACCGTTAAGTATCTGTAGGTTTTTTTTCGGAAAGAATTCAAAACAACCAAGAAGATTAGTTACCACAGATGAGACGCCACTCTATCTAATGTATGAGCACATGTCACGTCCTTCCATTGCCTCTACTGAAACTCGTGAATTAGATGCGTCTTGGCGGTCCATTAAATTACCAGTTTCTCAAGCTAATCCATCAGGAACATTTTAGTGCATTGGAATCAATTGAATATAACTATAAGGGATTTACTGAAAACGAGATAACCTACGGAAATTGAATCGCACGCGCTTTAACGTTAATCGCAAGTTTGTTGTGATGTCGAATATGTCGCGTAATGCTCCATGAATAAGGAGTGCTGCATTGAAAACTTGAACAGCCGTACCTGAACTGTATTTATGAAGAGACAAACGGATCTATAGCTGCAAGTGTATACATATACATATATATACGCATATATATACATATACAATCATATATATGTAGGTATATATATACATATGCATATATATACATATGTTATGAATGAGAACTCGATAAATTATTATGCAATATATATCATTATGATGGCATTCACCCTTTCACGATCAAACGTTCAAAGCGTATGTGATCATCGCATTGTAACCGAAATTAATTTAGTAATGAGTAGTCAGTTTTGGAGTCTATTAAAGTTTTACTGAGGTCGTTCTCCATTTTTCGGTTCGCAATAAGAGAAGAAAGCTTAAGAATAGCTGATAAGCTTTGAACATGTTATTTAAGAAAAGCAGTTTGAATGGTAGCATGTATAATAAGTTGTACATATTACGTGAAAAGATCAGAAATTATATGACCAAACATTTTGTTAACTGAGATCACAATAACCATTTCGATACGACGTGTATCGTATTTGATACACGATTATCGTGCTGCGCCTCGGTTAACTGAAGCTCATTGTAAAGTGTGCGCCCCAATATCCTAATACTCATTCGATATAAACGAGGTTTTGAAAAAACGTTTCTTTGAACAGCTGACGTATTGGCATTCTCGCATTCTTCAGAGCCTGGAAAGATTAGGTTGTCCACAATTAAGCCAGTCAAACACCTCCATTACTGTTTTAGAACAATTCGTCAGACCCGAATTTTAATCGCATAAAACACAAACCATCATAATATACACACCACTTTTTACGAGGCTTCCACATATTTACTCAAGTGGAAATCACAGGAAAGAGATTTCACAAACACTTAACAAAACAACAGTCTTATATACTGAATCATATCACGAATGATTACGTAGCATTCTTCCCTGTAGTTCAAAATTGGATTGATGGCATTAATCCAAAATGCTCCCAAAATATTTCGCATTGATGTTTGAAATTTCTGCGCAATAAAGATAACTTCTATGTCAAAATTCACTTTACTACGCGTCTGCATCCTACGCGTGCCAAGAGAGGTGTTTGGTTTAGAGTTACGTCAGTCATTTAGCTGTTCTTTATGTGGGCACAGAGTGGCCTAATTGTTTTGCTAGTATGTTTTACTATTATATCAATATACTACTGTAGTATTATGATCCTCTGAGGCGCCAACTAGTTCGTAACCGCATGTAAGGCCGTCTCTGTACAGCGAAACAATGCCAAGTATTCCTTAACAGCAGAGACGGGATGCTTGAGCATAGGCACAGTACACATGATCCCTTGCAAAGCGTACGGAGAAGAAGACGAAATGGTTAGGCCACTCCGCGCCCGCATAGAAGAATATCTAGCCGAAAACGTAGCACTTGCCAAACACACCGCTAGGCAGCGTAGAGCGCAGACCCATAGTGAAAGGATTTTTGACATAAAAGTTACCATTCTTGCGCTGGAACAGAAAACATCAAAGCGAAATATTTCAAAAGCGTTTTGGATTGATAGTACCAATCCAACTATAAACCGCAGGAAGGAATCGCCTTGTAATCACAAGTGATGTGTGATGTGAAAGGCACATTACGAATTCATGTAATATCTGCCCTGGAGTCTCCACATTTACTGGTAATTCTTTCTGAAAGAGTAGTGGAGGCGTTTGACGGACTAGACTGTGATTAATCTGATCTCTCCAGGCTCCTAAGAAGGCGAAACAGCCAGATGAGCAGCAAAGAAACGGCTGACTCATATTTGTACAACTAATATTAGCAATATACAATTTGTAAACACTTCTCACTGCTAACACAGCAAAAATTCCGAGGAGAAATAACAATGTGCAAATGCATCGCAGATCCTTATTTCTATCACCATCATTTCTTATCAACATTCAGTTTTTGTATCTACGATCAGGAAGCGTTGGCTTTGTCTTTAGTGCCGATAGCTTTGATAGAGTGTCTTCGGTTATGCCCATTACTAGTCACAGCGCCCCTTCAATGACGAAAGAAGGTCCGAATTTGTCAACCAAATTACAGCTTTGTGAGCATAGTGCGTCGGCCTTCAAATAGACCGCACTGTGGTGCCAGACGAGAAATCAATGCCTAACTAAAAGGGCCAAATTGCATACGTTGTAGAAAATAACATTAAGCTACGCTGACCGCCTTGCACCTTAACATTCTTGAGTGTTTAGAACAGATACAGCACACTGTGGGTCTTTCTTAGTCTTCAAATTGCTTATACAAGATTAACTTCTGAAAAATTAGAAATAGCGTTACGATGCTGCAAGTGGCTATGTCGTGTAGAAAAACCTCAAATTCAGCTCTCGCCTCAGATTCATTAGAGCGTGGCCACTTTCCAGATAAAATTCGGTGTTTATAGCAATGAGATTTTCAAACACCTCAATCAGATAGCTTATTCACTTTGTTTCAAGATGTAAATAAGCCGTAATTATTTATTTTACAGCCGGAAGAAAACAAAAACTGTAGCTCAGATCCCTGAAATTTCACTGCTGAACTAGACCTGTGGAGTGCCCTAATCAAAACGTTGTAGCGTTCAAAATAAAAGTTGCATAACAGGTCAATTTGTTGGATACATATTTTTACCTGGAATTCTGATAACAGTCTGATATCTAAACTTTCGACAATTTCAATGTTACGCTTGGTTCTTAAGAAAACATTCTTGGCACGCTGTAACAGTCAAAGGAAAATTGGGCTCCGCACTCCGCTCGCATTCCTAGTCAACTAGGATTTGGAAGGGATTGTATATTGATCAGACAACTGATCTATCGTGCAGCGCAAATCACATGTGACCTGTGAGTTTTGTTGTCAAAGCTAAGTTTCTCTCTCCACTCCGAAAAACTCTAGGTGAAACATATGACTCTCACCCTCCAAGATTTTCCTCCACACGCTCTTATACTTCTAATGCAAAGGCTTGGGATGTCTAAAATTATTCTTAGGTTTAGTAGCGGGTTCATTTGATAATGAAAGAGTAAAGGACAAAGCTATTGGCGTTGATCAATCTCTGAGGGATTCCCCATGCATACGTCTTCAATTCATGACTTCGTCTGAGGTGATTGAATGCATATCTGACTCGAACACACATCTCACTCTATCCGGGGGCGCGTGCTCTATCCCGTTGCACTATTAACGCCCATTTTGCATACCACTCCTTCTACGCTACGAGTCGAGTCCCCCATGACGCAAAAGCTTTGCACATCACTCAGCAACACTGGGTATAATTGTAATTGTAATATCATAGCACCGCAAAAAGCGGTCAAATAAAATATTTCTATTTGATCATCAATACCCAATATCTGTCGATATGACTGGTGTTCAATCTCGATACCGACTACCCGGGCCAGGCCGTTGACGGTTGGCAGCTGACAGTTAGATGCGCTGTAGCGTAGAAAGAATGGCGTGCAAAATGGGCGTCAGTAGTGCAACGGGTCAGAGCACGCGCTCCCGGATAGAGTGTGATGTGGGTTCGAGTTCGCGTAACGCGAAGATTTTGTACATCACTCTGCTTTGTTTGGTATAATCCTAACATAATAACACCGCAAGAAGCGGTTAAATGAAATATTTCTAGTAGTCAAATAATTAAACACATTATCAGCTTGTTTTTCTCAAGTCAAAAATTACGATAAAAACCTTCCAGTTTTGAGACTATTCCATTTCAAGAAATACACTAGAGTCATGATAGTAGTTGAAAATGTGAAATCGATGTATTGTCTGTCAAAAGTGATGGTGCATACTGCATGTGATACAAGTTCATCAACATTTCTCAGTAATCTCTCGATTATTATCAAATTCCTGGAGTTGGAATCTCATTGAATTACAAAAGGCTGTGTTCTATTGCTATATGGATACTAACTTTATACTATACGCATTTATTCTGTACTATGAGCACATTTTTACGCGGTGATTTTGACACTGAACACTCGCACCGTTTACACTCCTTACATATTCCGTCTAGTTCAGTGCCCTCAAAAAGACTTCATGCGCCCGATCGAATTCCCAGCTCTCCTAATAACTCGAAAGTGACCAGATCCAGGAGGATAGATGTCCAACAGTGTAACAGGGACCTCCATGCTGTTCAACCGCTTCCGACTGATGTCGTTTTCACCAATGGGAGTATTCACTACACCGCATGATTTTATCGGTTCTTCCGCATACACGTTCAAACAAAATTTTGAAGCTGTTTCTGATTCCTTAGATAATGACAGAATTAGCGGTTCTTTCTGACTAGGAGGGAGCAAATGAAAAACCGATCTTTTTCGCTGAAAAGAAATCTTTCATAGGAGATCATTAACCTTTGTAAAGTTGAGACTTGAGACTACAGCCACGGCGCCGGTTTCTCAAAACACCCCTGCATAAAGCTATAGCGCTCAGATCAAGAATTATGTTTCAAATGCGCATTTCGTCTTATTTTTACCACGCGTATAACTTGCTAGAAGCCGAAAAGAATACCAATGCGTACAGAAAATTTCGCAGTATCTTAGCCAATCGTTTTATAGAGAATTTCTTTGAAAGCGGAGAAAAAATTCCCAATTAAATAACACTATATCGATCGTTCCGTCTCGCCCCATTCACTGTCACGCTCGTTCCACTGCAGTCGCCTGGTCGAGTAACGAGTAAAAAACTTGCCGAAAATGTAAAACTCGATCTTATTTCCCCTACTAAGCCCTATTTCCACAAAATAAACACATCACTCGAATTAGAAAACATTACGCTATCGAATGATTACGAAAAGTCCAAAGAAAGAGTTCTGTCCGGCGAGGTTTTAAGCATAAATCAAAAGACCAAAGGAGATCAAAAGATCAAACGAGTTTTTTGAAGAGCAAACTCATTTTTGTGTTTTTTGAAGCTTGTGCTGTAGTTCGAGTACTAACACTGTAAGGAAGGAGTTTTATGCAGCGAAATTGAGAGAGACAAGAGAAAAAAATACGTGGTTTTATGAAAAATGATTTTATTTTGAATGTTACAGCGTTATGAAGGGGTACTTTGAAAAATCGGAGATGTCGAGCCGTAGCCTCAAGTCTCAGTTTTACAATGGTTACCAACATCCTATGAAAAATTCCCCTCCAGCGAGTGAAATCGGCTTTTCATTTGTTCGCTCCTAACCAGAAAAAACCGATTTATTCACATATAGGCCTTGCTAATATTTACGAAATGCTTATAGTTTACGGATGTAAAGAGGAGTTTGGTACTTCTACATTATGGAATTACTCTGGGCGTAAAGCGAATTGCGTCTAAATGAACAACAAACAGATATCTGTGGCGATCGAAGCGATGCGAGTTGGAAAAGACGGTCTTACTCCTAGAAGATGTGCGACAGAAATAGGAAGTAAGAAATGTAAGTAAATTCATTTCTGTATTTTTCTATTGAACGTGGATTCTTAGGACGTACTGGTATATTTTCTACCGAAAATCCCTGCGAAAGTTCCCTTGGTATTAAATCGTACCCTTTTGACAATGGAGTTTTCAGACCATCTAAATTTCTCCAAATAGCTCTCAGCAGAACCCTCGGCGCAGGGCAAACAATGAGATAACTACTTCGTAGGAGATGTGTATTATTTCCTCACTAGTATAACTAAGTGAAATGCCTTTCCATAAATCGAGCCTACTTACTAAAAACTCTAATGTCTGAAGCTATCGAAACTATTAATAGTCTACTGAAGAAGCAGGAGGTATAGTGTAAATGTACTTTTCAATGGAAGTGCTTCTGAATCTGATCAATGCGAATTCTCTTGATGCCTACTCCGGCTGCATATTGAAACTCTCTCCGTATATCGTTCTTAATGACTCGCGCATTGTGAAAAATGTATATTCGAGCTAACTACTCTCAATATAGGCAAAAGAAATGGCCAATGGGGGCAAGAAGTATGGTTTTCCTAAGGATGAACTTTCCGAATTGAAATGTGGGGAATATTAGAACACAGGGCATTCACCATGAAAAAATTGGTTCCTCCAATAATTAATCTATTCTTATATAACAATAATCCTGCTCAAAATCAAAAATCAATTGTATTAGTACCATAAGCGCCAGTGTAGAGCTTAGACCACAGGTCGCCTAGTCCAAAAGCAAAACATAGTGCTCTTCTCACTTATGACAGCGCAATAAGGTTTTTCTATAAACCAAACGCAGTACTAAGAAATTTATTTCACAAGCTATTGATTGATTACTCCAGTGAAAATATCTTCTAGGTAAAAAAAAGGCAAGAAACACGAGCACGTTTAACAGAATGTAACTATAGTCAGCACAATTCGCATAAAAAATGGAAATTTTCTAGACAACTAGATGCTCTTCCTACTAAAAACAAGTTTATAGAAATCTCTCCAACAATATTCAATACTTTATGAAGACAATTTTCTCTGAAATCAAAGTTTCTTCACAAAAAAAACCTCTTGTAAAGTTGGAAAAATGAACTCCAATTGCAAAACGTTATCTTTTTGTTAGTAGACCGTACCAGAAAAGCCTTTTCACGAAGCATGCTCAGCATGGAAATCGATGTCTTAAGCTATAGAATGACCACTAAAGCGTAAGTGAAAAAGAAAGAAACAAATGTGACATAACTCCTGGAAATATGTTTCCTTTCATGACAATGTGATTTTCTCGTTTCACATGGAAGAATTTTTGACACATGAGAGTTCTCTTTATATTAAACTCTTCATAAAATCCTTCTGTAATAGTTCACCAAAGCCAGAGCTTTTCAGAAGCAAAACTACGACGTAATCCCAAAAATTCGCTGCAAAATTGGAACACCTTACTCTCAAAGCAAAACGTGATTCCCTTCTTAGTTGTCAGCTCGCACTTTCAAAAACCAAGCTTGTTCATAAAAGCTTCACTTCTCAAACTACTGAATAATCACTAATAACCTCGTGAGAAAGCTCTTATTAGAAGAGAACAAGGAAACACGAGCACTTTTCATATAATGCGACCGTATTCATGCACTTCGTGATGAAAAGTATAGAATTTTGAGATAACAGACTGTTCCTTCGCCTAAAAACATAGTTACATAAGTCCATCCAATAATAGTTCAATTTTCCACGGCAAAAAACCAATTATTATCAAAAATCTGGTATATAATACCAAAAAATCAGCTGTAGAACTGGAACAACACAGCTCAGAAGCAAAACCTTATCGTTTTTTTTTCGTCCCGAGAATGTGGTATGAAAGTCGTTCAACAAATCAAGCTCAGTGTGAGGATCGACACCTTACCACCTATCAATGAGTGAAACATCGTAAATAGAGCATAAAAAAGCTATATCAGAATAACTTAGGAAGTTGCTTCAAATAGTAGAAAAAATAAAACTCAATGCATGAAAAATAATGAGCAAGAACGAAGAAGGCCGGAAAAATTTCTAGCCAACTCGATAATTCAATTTTCAACGGAATGATTTGCATTATATAAACACCGACCTCGCACTGCCTTGCATACTTTTTCTGATTGTGTCACGACGGATGACACGGCTTGTGCTGCCACATTATTAGCTGGAAAGAAAACTGTGAAAAATAAAACTCTGAGCAAAAAAGGACCAAAAAACCAATCTGCTCCAGTAACACCTGAATAGGAAGTTATCGAAAGCTCACCTTATTCATTTTAACGAGTAATATATAATATATTATTATTAAAGCTTTCTTAGCTCTGATAGGTAAGTGGGGACGGGAGGGTAAAGAGGCTGGCACGCCGTTAGATGGGGTGTTAGCCTCGGCCACAGCGATGAGTGAGTGTCTGCGGCGCCGATTAAATCGAATCATCACAGGCTTGAGTCGGGCGCGTTAACTTGCCTGGCATGTTGCCAAAAAGCCTTATCTCGTCCATACCGCCGCACGCGATTACCGCGTAGTGACGTCTCTAGCCAAGCCAACCATCTCAGTACTGAGCAGTAGCTTTTTCTCTTAACTAAGCAAACTTGGCGTTTTTCAGCCTGGTATTTTCTCAAGATGTGACTGTGCTCTATTTTTTGTTATATGCGTATGCTATGTAGAACGTTAATGACTGTTAGTGATTAGCCATGTTGCTAGCAACATCAACGTTTTTTTCTCAGATGAAATAATGAAAGATTACTAACTGAAACTGAATATTCTATTCGATGGACAATGCAAATTATCGATTGTTCACATGGTTTGTGGGGTACTTTTTCCATTAATTCACAATTCTTCTCTCGTTCTCCAGTCGTTGGACGAGGGGAAAGTGGAGAGGGGTTGCAGGGGGAGGTATAGCAGGTAGTGAAATTGAATAAATTCGCTATTTGGCAGCTATATTTGCTGTTTTTACTGCCCTTGTATTTAGCAGCTGCACGTTTATCATGCTTCCTATATTGTTGTAGGTCAATTCTGCTCAGCTGATTCAGATATGTCCATGTTTCCGTCACGACTAGTCGCTTGTTTCCCATGCATGTTTTTAATCATCAATGTTTATTTCCTACGTTTCCAGCATAATATCTGCCATAATTTCAGATTAATAGTGTCCCATCACCATTCAAATCGAAAACGTAAGTCCTTGCCTTGAATTGTTTATACTGTCTACTCCCAAAGTCATTCTGTAGTAGTATTTTATCAACCGCTTCTAGTCGTGGTATTAATTTTCAAGTATACCTTTTGATGTAGAGTGATGTGTAAAACTTTCGCGTTAGACGGGACTCGAACCCATATCTCACTCTATCCGGGCGCGTGCTCTAACCCGTTGCTCTACTGGCGCCCATTTTGCACAACCATTTTTCTACGCTACAACGCATCTCTGTTGGCCGCCAACCGTCAACGGCCTTTCCTGGGTAGTCGTTGTCGTATAGAGTGAGATTTAGGTTCGAGTCCCCCTGACGAAAAAGTTTTGCACATCACTCTACGTCGAAGGGTGCATTTGAAAATTCACACCACCGCTAGAAGCGGTTAAATAGAAGAATTCCATTTGATCATCAATACCCAATAGCTGTCAGCGTGACTGAGTTCAATGTCGACACGAGGTCGATAATGATGCGTCGAAAGCGCGCTGTTTCAGCAAGACTGTGCCAAACCTCACACCTCCAAGAAGACTAAGGAAAAGGTTGATGAATTGGCGGGAGTCGAGATCTTGTCGCACACAGCCTACAGTACGGTTGCTGCGCCGTCCGATTATGGCCCAGTTCCGCTCAGTGGAACATTTTCTGCTTGGACGTCGATTCGAGACATTTGATCAAGTCGAAAAGGCCGGTCAAGGACTTTTTTGATTCAGATTCCAAGAAATGACGATTTCAAGCAGATCCGGAAGCTGTCAAACCGTTGGCAGAAGACCGTGGATAATGATGGTACTGGTTTTGAGCGAAGATATTGTTGTTTTTTCAATCAAATTTATGTATAAACTTTGATTTTTCAGAAGGTGTTGAGGACTTTTTCTTTGTCCTATTGTATGTATGAATATATATATTTGGTGCGTGAATGAATAAAATTTGGTGCGTGAATGAATAAATAAATGAATAAAAAGTGAATAGATAAATTTAGATCTTTATATGTACAAAAACCATGCGCATCAGCCTACATATCGCTTGTACGTATGACCTTTTCCCATAATTCCTTAACACTTCGACACAGTTGTTAATTTAGCTGCTATTTATTCAGAGAAGTCAATTCATGAACTATACAATCACCGTCATGATCAATGATACGCAACCATTTTTTAGACAAATATCGGATACTGTCCTACCAGAACGAATGAGGCCGAAGATTAAAGAAATCGGTGATGCCACTTTTAAGCTGGCGGTGGTTCTCCCATTTTTGTTATATGCAGATGCTGCCTCAAAGCGCGAAAGATATGATGGTCTCTGACAGGCCATATCAGGACTAGACGGTGGATGTAGCGCCACGGTACAGCCAAGTTACTCCAAAATGTGCCTTGTCGATTTTGCTATGTGAAGCCGATCGCTATTCTAAAGAAGGACGACATTCAGTCGTTTCGAGTGCTTAATTCGTACTGCTTCGCTCAACTTCGAGAGTTATTGGCGCTACAGGTTGGCGCTGATTGTCTTGTTGTCGAGCGGTTCCTGAGACAGCATGTTCTGGCAATTCGAGAAAGTCGAGGGCATAATCTTCCGGAAGGTCGTGGTCGATCTGTACATGAGGTGTTCATCGAGACATCATTTTACGGCGGTCTGTTTCTTTTAGACGGCAAGCGATGGCACTACGGCCGTTCTCAAGTGTTACTAGAATGATCTCTAGAGCACAACTTCTGACAATGATCCGATTTGATTTAGAAATAAACTGAGTTGAGTAATAGTGCTAACAAATTTTTGGAACAATCAAATACTTCAAATAGTTACTTATTTCAGCATAACTGATTTGATTTAGCTTTGACTTTTTCGGTATCGGTATAAATGTCGTTTCGGCATTTGCATAAAATTGGATATAGTGGTTATTTCAAACGACTGGAAGTAATTTAACGGATGACATTAATCTACAGCGGAAACTGTGATGAAGGTAGAATGCAGTGAATAAAGTGAGAGAGACATTTGTCAACTTCTCCGCCTTTACTATAAATCAATTTCCCTAAGCAGTGGTAGAAGAATCAGAGGCTTTCGTTTCATTCAATTTCTATCTTATATATGGCTTAGCTGATCAAGGGATTATCAACCTCATCGTTGCACATTTGCGCTAATAGTTTTGATCTTTTATTGCAGACTGACGATGCTATTATTGCTGTAATGTATACTATCCGCAAAAATGAAGATCTATCTATTTCAATAGTTCGAGGATTTCATGCTCTGGAAAAAATGATTTTCTTGCATCTTACCGGGTGATTCAGCGATTGAAGATCTTTGAGCCACTGCTTATTGATATACTTGATGAAGCGAATTGCTGGTAACAGGAATACTTGATAAGTACGGCAGGTGCAGAACATCGTAGGTCAACTGCTACAACTATTGCAGCATTTGATGTACAACGTGCTGATGAGTGCTGCGAATTACGAGATTAGCACCATCGGCGATGGGAAAATCTAAACACTACAACCAGTTTAGAAGTGAACTCACCGACTTTTTTGATCTCTGGTCTCACTCTTTCTGGTAGGAAGGCGTCCCATCTGCTGCCCCGAAAATGATTGCGTTTATTGCATATAATGGTGACTGTAATGCTGACTTATTGATCTCTTTGAATTAATAACAAATGATCTAATGAACGTGCCGAAATGCTACACAAATTATGGGACAACCCGATATTAAGGTTGGACGTAAAAGCGATGTGTGCATTGCTCATGATTTCTGTACATATAAAGATATACATTTACATAATCGTTTATCTACTTGTGTTTACTATCTGTTTATTTATACGTACTCTTGTCGAGATCTCTACTAAGATCACTTGTGGCTGCGATAAAAAAATTTTGTTGCAAATATAAAAGAGTGCAGCTTACGCACAACCTCGTTTTTTTTAAAAATGGGTTCACTTCTAGGATAGATATTTTCCTTGGCTTTCTGCAACAACAAGACAGGTTGTGGAATGTGCATGCGATATTTCGACTCGTTCATAAAAAAATGTCCTCGGAAACTGCCATTTGATCACTTGAAGCAAACCTGATTACACAGGAGGACAAAATTACTTGTAGTTGCATAAGCCTGAGTCAACTGCCGATCAATTAGAAGCACTTCTTTGAACACCAAATCTACTATAAAAACCAGTGGGACCTCAGCAGTGCTATAGGTTTTTTTTTTTTGCCCAGTTTCAGATTGGAAATGCCGATCTTCTGGAAATGCTTTGAAGGGATGAAACAATTGGCTAATGAGATCTCCAAAGTAGACCAAATTTCAACATTTTTATTAACCAAAAGGGAAGAAATTTACATTATTGTTCGTCTACTCAGATCATTAAAATAAATGCAATCATTTGATCATGTACTCAGAACAAGCAACAAATACATCAGATGAAGACGTAGTAGGTTGTCAGACACAATGAAGGAAATGTTACAGATAGAATGACATCGTGAAAAAAAAATCATTGAACAATCAATAGACCGAAATTCACTAAATTATGCAAATGAATAATGAATACAATCTTGAGAACACTACTTGTCTAAGACTTCGTGAAACTACTATATCTATTAAGGATATATCAACGTCGTGTAAGCTTAGAGAAAGATGGTCTATAGGATAACCATGGAACAACTGAGCATGTACATGAAAATAATATCGCTATCCCAGTATTTAGTTGAATAACATTTAAGCACAGGAAGCTTTTATAAAATTGCTTTATGCAGACGATAACATCTTAGCAGGAGAACAACTTCATAGCATAGTCGTCAAAAAATTTGAAAAATATAATCAAAGTAGATAACAGCCTAACTTGGTCATTCACGGAACTGAGAATGAGATGGCGTGGAACTCTTGATTCATTGATTGGATCTAAATGGTTTCCCAAAAGTCTATGAAAAATAACAATTTTTTTCAAATTTTGATGAGACCGTCGAGGTTGAAACACATGTGTCGGGCTCTATAAGTCAGCCCTTATAACGACCACATGACATGCGTGGCTCAAAAATGATTATTTAGCATTCTGAGATTTCTTTTATCTCTATTTCTACTTTTCTATCTAGCATTTTCTCAAAACACTCAGCATCAAAAGATGGAAAGAAAATGCGCTAATTTACGAAGAACGCAGCGAAATTTGGAAAGACAACTAAATTCACACATTTACAATTTCCAAGCAATCTCCATCACCTGCTTACTGCGCTGATAATGCAGCAATGATTTCGTCTGAGATGCCTGACTTGTGAAAGTAGGAAAATCAAGCTTTGATAGGAAGACAAAGCAGTTGGAACAGTGATTCTCCCAATTTCATCCATACGCCTATAAGAAAACAGTTTTCTCAGAAAAAAAAAACCTGAACAGCAAAACAAGACTCAGCGTCCTTGCAGTTTTGAGAAAAAAATAAGTTTTCTGAGAGATATGACAGATTAATTGTTACGAACTTTCGAAATGGTCAGTTAGTTATCCTAAGCCCTTTCGTTCCACGTGTAAAGTGACTGATGCACTCATTATGCTCTTAGTTAACTGCGGAAGTACGCATGAATATCTCATTAGAATCGAAGAAATTAAGAGAGAAAGAGAAAAATGGGGTAAGTTGGAACTATAAAGCTTTTAACACTCCACGGAGATCTTTTCGAAAATCGAAACAAGTTTCAGAATCAACGTGTTGCAAGCTATTGAACAGGTACCAAATTCTCTTGAGAAGCCAACGAAAAAAAAAACAAAAAAAAATTTCAAATTTCAAAAAACAATCTAAAAAAATTTTATTAATGGAGAAATTTCAGTATAAATATAAAAAATCGCGGGTCTGTCGAAGACGCTGCGCGCAGCGATTTTAAGTACGGTCTCGAAGGTGCTTGTCGTTTGAGTGGTGTGATTTTAGTTATTCATTTAGAGACATGTCCTTCATTTCAGGAAAATTTCCCAATTTTCTGTAGCTACTAAAACCTTCTCCATCATACTGAAGTTTCTTGGCAATAACGTGATTTTAAATAGAAAAAAACTGAATAAAACAATAATTCGAAGTCAATAATGGGACAACTTAAGATTAAGTTTTCTCATCGCATGCAAGAGTGTGCTGGTAAGTCCTTCTAGCTGAAAAATTCGTAGAGCATTATATATTTCATCTATACTCTAGGAAAAAGTGTCTCAACTGTCTTGCTAGTAGCCTTCCAGTGATGCTTTTGACATCCCAGGGAACCCAGTTGGTAACCAGTCCTGTCGACCGATTGCCGTCAACGCGCATACGTGTCCCACATCTTGTCTTCGATAGCTTAAAGTGTAGAACGACATCTTTGACTTTTCAGAGTTCATATAGGTGAGAACTTCTTGTCACTTGCAAGATACGCAGTGCTCCTAGCATCAACTTTTCGTCTTATCATTCAAGAATGCTGAATGATCTTTCATTCTGCTTGCGTAACGATCAAGTTTGTGCTTCATACGTCAGGAAGATTGTAACCAGTCCGTTCCTCATAAACATCGTTTTTGTCAGATTTACTCAATGGCTAATCTTTAGACAGGCGTCAGTGAAATCGGTCAACATTCGTCCCACTTGGCTGACGATTGGTGTTATAAGAAAGAACGATGCCATGCAAAGCAAGGATGGTGTGATTGTTGACCGTTTTCCAATGTTCTCACATTCTGATGTTCGGACAATGTTTCGGAGGAAAGCAAGGAGTAAATTTGGCGATATGGTATCGCTCTGTTGGATTCCTATTCTTACTTCTATAGTAATATCGTCATAGAATGGTGACATTATGGTTATGAAATCTTCAAATAGCTCATGATGAATAGATGAGTGCTGAGTAGGGACACGCTGGCTGTCCAGAGTTTCTACCACCGCTTCCGTTTTAACTGAATCAAAGTTCTCCTTCAAATCAATGAGAATGAGACAGGGCGGTTATTCGCACACTCGAATAATTCAGCGAGTCGTTGATTTGTCATATAGATAGCAATTCAAAAATAGAAATTTAAAACTTCAGCTAGCAGGAGGTTGGTAGACGACGTTGTTATTGTTATTGTTGATCGCTGTAGATAGATCCTTGTACGGATTGCTGGCTAACGTATCGGCGACACTGCCTTCTTCAGAGCAGTTAGCAGTGCAGCATGAGTATCAGAATAATCCGTGGTGGATAACGTTTCGGCGGATGGCCTTTTTCAGAGCCTGGAAAAATCAAGTTGGTTCACATTCTACTAAAACAAAATCCTCTATAACTCTAGCAGATTACGTTTAATTGATTTTGGATCGCATAGTAAGGCTTCATTTTGAAACACTCATCATTTTGAAGTTTTAGGTCTGTCAATTATTTAGTGAAAACCGAACGTTCAAGGGCAGTGCATCAGTGGGCTGTGCCTAACTCAGGCCGGAAAGCTTAGCCTGAGGTATGGTCCAAGGCCACGCGTGATTACGAGCCACTACTCTTTTCTAGAACGGATCTGGTATCTCGCTGTTATAGCTAAGTAACATTCTTCCTTTTTCGTAAAAATGGAATGTTGCGCGAAGTAGGCGATGGTCTAATTCCGTGTAGAATTCAGGAGCGACAGCATCACTGGTTGAGGATAGCCTTTGATCTACTATGATTTGGTTGAAACATCATCATACCATAAATTAAGCAGACTATCAAGTCCAGCATTGCGAGTGAAGCTTTTGGAAATATAAGTTCGTATTCACTGAGCGGGAAGATATAAAACATCTGAATTTCGCTACTTTGCGTGGAAACTGGCTTAATAAAATTAACCCTTAGTACTCAAGCGTCAAACTTTAAATTGTACGATCTTCATGCAAAAAAAAGATAATTTAAGCTTTTTGAGCGATTTTTCATAGAAATTCTATGTGCCAACCATGCTGTAGTGAGAAAAATCTGAAAGGTAGTACTACTTAAACTGGCTGGATAACTGCTGAGAGAAGTGTTTTCACGGCATATATCGAGTTTCTTGAAGGTTTCTTTCAAAAGCTCGAAGAGATAAGCCTAATCTGCCTGAAGGAGCTCACATCCATGACGACCTTGCCGCGCTTGAGACTACGACTGATGGAGCTGTCGTTTCAAATGATAAGTCTACGTACGTCACACGCTGTTAAACCCATTCAGGACACAGCTTCTTTCACTTTTTCCTCGGAACTTCGGTAATCATTCCGTAGAGCATGTTTTGGCGATGTCAGTAATGTATGAATTTTAAAAATACCTTTTCAAAGCGGTGCTGCAGCAGAAACAAGATTGCATTTTCGCTTTGGCGCGAAATTTTTGCTCGGATAGGATTTGTGGATGACTTCTTAAGTGAATTGGATACCTGTTCAATAGCTTGCAACACGTTGATTCTGAAACTTGTTTCGATTTTCGAAAAGCTCTCCGTGGAGTGAAAAAAGCTTCAAAGTTCGAACTCACCCCCTTTTTTTAATCCTATCTTCATTTCTTCTATTCTAATGTGATGTTCAAGCGTACTTCCGCAGTCCCCTAAGAGCACAATGAGTTCATCAGATACCTTAACACCTGAAACGAAAGGTCTTGAGATAAATGATCACATCAAAAGTTCGTAACAATCTGCCATATCTTTTAGAAACCTTATTTTTTCTCAAAATTGCAAGGAAGCCGCGGCTTATGTTTGCCGTTCAGGTTTTTTTTTTCTGAGAAAGCTCTTTTCTTATAGGCGTATGGGCGAAAATGAGAGAATCACTGCTCCGACTGCTTTGTCTTCCAGTCAAAATTTACTTTCCCAGTTCCACAGGTCAGACGTCCCAGTCGAAATCATTGCTTCATTATCAGCTGAGTAAGCAGCTGGTGGATTGCTTAGAAATTGCAAATGTGTGAATTTAGTTGTCTCTCCAAATTTCGCTGCGTTTTTTTTCGTAAATTACCATATTCTTCTCTCAGTTTTTTGATACTGAGTGTTTTGAAAAAATGCCAAGTAGAAAAGTAGAAATAGAGAAAGAAGAAATTTCAGTATGCTAAGTATCATTTTTGAGCCACGCATGTCATGTGGTCTGTTATAGGGTCTGACTTATAGAGCCCGATACAAGTGTTCCAACCTTGACGGTCTCATCAAAATTTGAAAAAAAAAATCTATTATTATTCGTAGACTTTTCGTAAACTAATTAGATCAAATCAATGATTCAAGAATTCCAAGCTACCTCATTCACCGTTCCGTGAGTGACCAAATTAGGTTGTTATCTTTTTCGATTGAATTATTCAGATTTTATAACAATTATGCTATAAAATTTTTTCCTGCGCTTAAATGCTTTCTATTGTGAGTCATTAGTGAATGAGTGGTAGGTTATGTTTACTTTATGCACTGTTAACAAGCATTCCAATTCCAAGTAGTCTCAATCCTTTTTCTTAGTCCTCCAATTTTAGAGGTGGATTTACGTATAACGAAATTGCATGCACTATGCAGAATTTTCGGAGTTATTACCGAAGAAGATGCACTATACGACTACGAAATTGTCGCTGATCTTCATTCCTGTTATTTGAACAGACTAGTGTAAGCGTCTCGAATGTCATGAATTTCTCGATCTTGCAAATAACCTTCTTTTTAACAATACATGGAATTGATTCGAGGAAACTTCAAGCAATGCTTTTCGATGGGTGTTTATCAAATTTATGCGAAAACTACTTCTGAGACGAAAATCGAATGTGGTCTTCAGGCAAGATATTAGTGAAACTTTTTAACTGGAACCATTTATAACGTACTGTGCATCGATGCTATGGGACTACATGGCCTTCTTCTTGTACTCCGTTAAACTTCTTTTTCAGAGATTTTATTAACGCCAAGTCTTCAAGTTGTAGTTTATGATGTGATTTTATGTTAAAACACATTCCAAAATTCTTAGCATATGTCTCACATTCGCCTGTTTTTGAAAACCTTGTCACGAACATTCAATATAGTCAAAGAGAAGGTTCTCAGACTTCTTTGAAGTTGGCAGATCAGAGCCTTAGGCAAGTTCAGGCGGTCTCCCTCATTCTAGAACAGCCACACCCCTCACATCGTTTTTTCGATAATAGGGACGGCGAAACGTTACGGTGAAACAATGTCAAATTGTGGAAAAACCATTCTTTTTATTTTACTCCAATCAATGTTAATCAGACAATGCACCATACATTCGACTGCTTCATAAGACCTCGTTATAACATTGAATAAAGTCAAAAGAATATTCAAAAGCGCTTTAAGGTTGGTAAGTCTGTGGTTTGATGTAGAGGAGTACAATAGGACGAAAAACGGCAGAACTCAAAGCATGCAGATGGTGACAACAACAACGGCATTCCGATCTACTTTCAGCGGCACATTGGATTCCTTGCAGAAATGTACTGAAACTTCTCAGTAAGATAGTCAATAATGACTGCTTTGTAATGGGCAAATCGACGCTATCTTTCCCTCAAATGTTCCTGATCCGTCTAGTAGACATATACCTCTAAAATTCCTTCCCCGAAAGGCTAGTGAAAATTTCGTTTTCAAAAGACTTATGAAAAGATTCATTTAGATTATTTTGCCAACGATGCTTCAGTCCTCAATGGAATTATCATTATAGTGTTTCTTACCATTATTAGTTTTATAATTCAAAGAAGTATTACTTCCTGCTTTTTTTATTAGTATTAGTTTGTTTTCTCAGTAGAAGTGCAAACTTTTCAAAAATAACTATCTATATGTCATACATAGCTTTTCTTCTAAAAACTGCATTTGAATCACTCAGTTGTTTCATGACTCTCCAATAAACCATCTTTCTCTAAGCTTGCACGACGTTGATATATTCTTAATAGATATAGCAGTTCACGTGGTTTTAGACAAGTAGTGTTCTCAAGATTGTATTCATTATTCATTGCATAGCTTAGTGAATTTCGGTCTTATAAATTGTTCAATGATTTTTTTTCACAATGTCATTCTACCTGTTACATTTCCTTCCTTGTGTCTGACTACCTACAACGTCTTCATTTGATGTATTTGTCCGCTTGTTCTGATTACACGATTGAATGATTCTATTTATTTTAAAGATCTGAGTAGACAAACAATAATTTTAATTTCTTGTTTTTTGGTTAATAAAAGTGTTGAAATTTGGTCTATTTAAGAGATCTCAGCAGCCACTTGTTTCACCCCTTTAAGGAGGAGTTCGGCATTTCCATTCCGAAACTAGGCAAAAAGAAAACCTATAGCACTGCGGAGGTCCAATTGGTGTACAAAGTCGACTTGATGTTCAAAAAATTGCTTGTAATGGATCGTAGTTGACTCGGACGTAAACAGCTAGAAGTTATTTTGTCCTTCTGTGTAATGAGGTTAGCTTCGAATTAACAAATGGCAATTTTTGAGCACAATTTCCCATGAACGAGTCGAGATATTGCATCCAAATTTCACATCCTGTCTTTCTTGTTATTGCAAAAAGTCTTGGAAAAAAGCTATTTCAAGAGTAAATCACTTTCAAAAAAGCGAGGTTGTGTATAAACTGCACTTTTTTATAATTGCAACAAGATTTTTTTGATCGCAGCCACAAGTGGTCTTCTTAGCAGAGATTTTGTCAAGAGTATGTATAAATGAATAGATAGTAAACACAAGTGGATAAACAATTATGCAAATGTATATCTTTATATGTACCAAAGTCATGAACAGTAGCCTGCACGCACGTATCGCTTTTACGTCCAACCTTAATATTGGGTTGTCCCATAATTTGTTTAGTATTTCGACACATTTATTAGATCGGTTGTTATTTATTCAAAGAGATCAATAAGTCAGCATTACAGTCACCATCACAGTCAATGATATGCAATCATTTTCGGGGGCAGCAGATGGGATGTCTTCTCACCAGAAAGAGTGAGACCAGAGATCAAAGGATTTGATGAGTTCACTTCTAAGCTGGTTGTAGTGTTTGGATTTTCCCCTCGCCGGTGGTGCTAATCTCGTAATTCACAGCACTCATCAACACGTTGCACATCAAGGTTGCAATAGTTGTGGCAGTTGACCTACGAAGTCCTGCAGCAGACGTACTTATCAAATCTTCCTGTTACCAGCAATTCGCTTCATCAAGTATATCAATAAGCAGTGGCTCAAAAATATTCAGTAGCTAAAGTACCCGTCAAAGTGTGAGAAAATCGTTTTTTCCAAAGCAAGAGATCTTTGAACTATTGAAGTAGATAGGCCTTTATTCTACACATAGCAAAAATATATTACAGCAATAATAGTATGGTCAATTCAAAATCGTTTTTATTTGACCGTCAATTGCGGTGTTATGATGTTTCAGTATATTCATTAATGCAGAGTGTTGTGCAAAAACGTTTACGTCGGCCGGGATTCGAACCCATATCTCATTTTCCGGTAGCGTATGCTAAACGTTGCACCATAAAGATGATTTTGGACTAATTATTGATAGCCAATATCTGTCAGCACAAGTGGGTCCAATGTCGATTGTCACCGCCCACGCCAGACCGTACACGGTTGGCTACTGACAGATAACACGTTGTGGTGTAAAAAGAGCGCTATGCAAAACGAGCGTCGGTGGTGCAACGGTTAGCATTCGTTCCCGAAAGAAAGAGATATGGGTTTGAATGCCGGCTGACGCAAACGCTTTTGTACAGCACTCTACATTATTGAATAGTACCGTCACTCTGCAATATAGGATCAGTTCACAGAGGATTAACCATTAGCTCATCGATGAGGTTGATAATCCCTTGATCAGCTAAGCCATATTTAAGATAGAAATTAGATAAAACGGAAGCCTCTGATTCTTCTACTGTTGCTTCGGGAAATTTATTTCAAATAATGCCGAAGAAATTGACAAGTTTCTCTCGCACTTTATTCACTGCATTCTACCTTCATCACAGTTTCTGCTGTAGATTGACGTCTTCCGTTATTTACTTTCAGTCGTCCGTAATAACCACTATTTCCAATTTTTTGCAACAGCCGAAACGACATTCCTACCGATACCGAAGAAGTCAAAGCTAAATTAATTTAATTATGCTGAAGTAAGTAACTATTTGAAGTATTTGATTGTTACAAAAATTCCTTGAAACTAATGCTTAACTCAGTTTCTTTCTAAATCAAATCGTATCATTGCCGAAAGGCATGCTCTGGAGATCATTCTCTGTAACACTACATTTAAGAACGGCCGTAGTGCCATTGTTTGACGTCTAAAGGAAATAGGCCGCCGTAAAATGAACAACACATGCACTGATCGACCACGATTTCCCGGAAGATTATGCCCTCGACTTTCTCGGATTGCCAGAACATGTTGTCTCAGGAACCGCTCGACAACAAGACAATCAGCGCCAACGTCTAGCGCCAATAACTCTCGAACTTGAGCGAAGCAGTACAAAGTAATCACTCGAAACGACTGAATGTCGTCCTCCTTCAGATTAACGATCGGCTTCACATAGCAAAATCGACACGGCACATTTTGGAGTAACTTGGCTGTACCGTGGCGCTACATCCACCGTGTAGTCCTGATATGGCTCCATCACAGACATCATATCTTTCGCGCTTTGAGGCAGCATCTGCGTATAACAAAAATGGAATGACCACTGCCAGCTTTGAAGTGACATCACCAATTCATTCAATCTCCGACCTCATTCGTTCTGGTAGGAAAGCATCCGATATTTGTCTAAAAAATGGTTGCGTATCATTGATCATGGAGATGATTGTATAGTTGATAATTGACTTCCTTGAATAAACAGCAGCTGAATTAACAACTGGGTCGAAGTGCTAAGGAATTGTGGGATAAGGTCATGCGTACAAGCGATACGTAGGCTGTTGCGCATGGTTTTTCTACATATAAAGATCTAAATTTATCTGTTCACTTTTTATTCATTTATTTAATTATTCATGCACCAAACATATATATATATATATATATATATATATATTCATACATACAATGGGACAAAGAAAAAGTTCCTTAACACCTTCTGAAAAATCAAAGTTCATACATTAATTTGCTTGAAAAAACAACAATATCTTTGCTCAAAACAAGTACCATCATTATCCACGCTCTTCTGTCAAAGGTTTGAAAGCTTCCGGATCTGCTTGAAATTGTCATTTCTTGGGATGTGAATCAAAAAAATCCTTGACCTGCCTTTTCAACTTGGTCAAATGTCTTGAATCGACGTCCACGCTGGAAATGTTGCATTGAGCGGAACTGCACCATAATCAGACGACGCAGCAGCCGTATTGTAGGCCGAGTGCGACAAGATCTCGACTTCCTCCAATTCATCAACCTTTTACTTAGTCTTCTTTGAGGTGTGAGGTTTAGCACTGTCTTGCTGAAACAGCGCGTTTCCGACGAATCAATATCGATCTCGTATCGACAATGAACTCAGTCACGCTGGCAGCTATTGGGTGTTGATGATCAAATGGAAATCTTCTATTTAACCGCTTCTAGCGCTGGTGTGAGTTTTCAACTGTACCCTTCGACGTAAAGTGATGTGCAAAACTCTCTCGTCAGAACACCGACTACCCGGGCCAGGCCGTTCACGGTTGGCGGCCGACAGAGATGCGTTGTAGCGTAGAAAAATGGGTGTGCAAAATGGGCGTTAGTAGGGCAACGGGTTAGAGCACGCGCCCCCGGATAGAGTGAGATATGGGTTCGAGTCCCGTCTAACGCGAAAGTTTTACACATCACTCTACATCAAAAGGTATACTTGAAAATTAATACCACCACTAGAAGCGGTTGATAAAATACTACTACAGAATGACTTTGGGAGTAGACAGTATAAACAATTCAAGGCAAGGACTTACGTTTTCGATTTGAATGGTGATGGGACAGTAATAATCTGTAAGTTTGGCTGATATTATGCTGGAAACGTAGGAAATAAACATTGATGATTGAGAAATATGCATGGGAAACAAGCGACTAGTCGTGACGGAAACATGCACATATCTGAATCAACCGAGTCGAATTGAACTACAACAATAGAGGAAACATGATGAACGTGCAGTTGCTAGATACAAGGGCAGAGAAAACAGCAAATATAGCTGCCAAATAGCGGATTTATTCGATTTCATATCCCCCCTCACTTCCAACGCCACCCCCCCCCCCCCTTTCCTCCAACGATTGGAGAATGAGAGGATTATGAATTATTGGAAAAGTACCCACGAACCATGTGAATAATCGATAATTTGCATTGTCCGTCGAATAGAATATTCAGTTCCAATTAGTAATCTTTCATTATTTCATCTGAGAAAAAAACATAGATGTTGCTAGCAACATGGCTAATCACTAACAGCCATAAACGTACTACATACCATAAACATATAACAAAAAAAATAGAGCACAGTCACATCTTAAGAAAATACCAGGCTCAAAAACGCCAAACTCTCTTAGCCAAGAGAAAAAGCTACTGCGCAGTGCTGAGATGGTTGGCTTGGTTGGAGACGTCGCAACGCCATAATCGCGTGCGGCGATATGGACGAGATAAGGCTTTTTGGCAACATGCCAGGCAAGTTAGCGCGCCCAATTCAAAACGGTGATAAGTCAGTTTAATCGGTGCCACAGTCACTTATCGCTGTGGCCGAGGCTGGCAGCCCATCTAATGGCCTGCCAGCCTCTTAACCCTCCCCGTCCCCACTACATAATAGCACTAAAAAAGCTTTGATAGCAGAATATTACATATTATTCACTATGAATAAATAATGTGAGTTTTCGATAATCTCCTACTCAAGGTGTTCATGGAACTTATTGGTTTTTTCGTCCTTTTTTCTCAGAGTTTTGTTTTTCACAGTCTTTTTCCCCAGATGAGCGCATGTGGCGCAGTGGTCAGAGGTGCTCTGCGTCGCACACGGAGTCAATGTCGGCAGATTGATACCAGACAGGTCTCAGACTTTCTAGGAGGATAAGCAGCACTGACTCGGTTCAGCGGAGGCCACCGCAAGTCATTGTAAAGGCCAGGTATGCATTCAATCACGTCAAACGAAGTTAAAAATTGAAGTCGAATGCATGGCGCATCCCTCAGGGATTGATCAACGCCGAGAGCTTTATCCTTTATCCTTTCCCAGTCAATCATATAGCAGCAAGCCCCTTGTCACCCGTCGCGACACAAATAAGAAAATATATGGAAAGCAGTTTAAGGTTGGCGTTTACAAATTTTCCGGCCTTGGTTCTTGTTGATCATTTTTCATGTATTTGAGTTTTACTTCTTTCTATCATTTGAAGCAGCTTTATGCAGTTATTCCGATATATAACATTTATAAATTATTTCAACCCCTTGACAACCACATTTACCGTTTTCGGTACATGTCGTACGCCGAGTTCGCGGCGAGCCGGCGGCTGGTCCGTCTCAACGCGCTTCTATGGTAATAGGAACTTATTTGTTGATTTGAATTTCTGAGGGCACATTATCAGCATCAGTCGATGAGATATCACAGACGACTCAATAAAGAGGTTTTTGATTAAGAAAACGTCCATCTGCCGGAAATCATCTAATGTTCCAACGAAAGAATCTCATCTTTTCAAAAGGAAAAATACTTCCAATTGTTATAAAGCATTTGGTTTTTTATTTTCGATCTACGATGTTCTACTCATTGGTAGGTTGGAAAATCTCGATCCTTATACTGAGCTTGATTAGTTGAATGACTTTCATACCACATTCTCCTGACGAAAAAAAAAACGGTAAGGTTTTGCTTCTGACCTGTGTTGTTCCACTTCCACAGCGGATTTTTCGGTATAACATACTAGAATTTTGTTGATAAGTGAGTTTTTTGCTGTGGAAAATGGAACTATTATTGGAAGGGCTTCTATAACTGTATTTTTAGGCGAAAGAACACTCTGTCATCTTGAAATTCTACACTTTTCATCACGAATTGCGTGAACGCGGGTCGAATTATATGAAAAGCGCACAAGTTTCCTTCTTCTTTTCTAAAAAGGACTTTCTCACCAGATTGATCGTAATCATTCGGTAACTTTAGAACTGGAGATTTTAGCAACAAGCTTGGTTTCTAAAAGTGCGAACTGATGACTGAGAAGTGAATCACGTTTTGCTTTGAGAGTAAGCTGTTCCAATTTCACAGTAAATTTTTGGAATTACATCGTGAATTTGATCCTGAAATACTTTGATTTTGATGAAATATTACTGAAGGTCTTTGATGAAGAGTTTTGTGGCAAAGAGAACTCTCATGTATCGAAAACATTCGCTGTTACGTTATAGAAAAGCGTTCAGTAGTATTTAGGATAAAAAAACCTGCTGTGAAGCATTGTGGGCGGAAATCGAACCATCAACCTTCTCCCCGATGGTCTCCGTCACTAGTCACTCAGCAAATTCTATGCTTGAACATTTGACTGACCCATGTCCGCGATCTGCTGTCTACACAATGTCTACTTAAAAGTGATGTTGCGGTGTAAATTTATACTTATATCTATTCTTATGTATATTGGCGTGCGCCCTTGTATGCGCCCTATCGGACTCCATCAAAACTCTGCAGTCACTTTAGTGGTAAGCACGAAATTTGGACGAATCTCAGTGGGCAGTTACGTGCATGACACTCTTCTAGGTATAATTCATATTATACACGCGCCAATAGCGCTGGTTTTTAGGAAAAATTGATGGATTGGAAGTGGGAAGGCACTATTGGTTGGCTACGACGTCGCTAACCCGGGAAAAGCAACCAGAGATGAGGTCGTCAACAAGATACCTCCACAAAAGCCAGGTGTGGTTGGGCTAGGTTTCATACGTACAAAATTACTACCTCTCGAGACCCAAATATATTTTTCTAGCTATCTGGTACAATTGCATCATTGATACAGGTATCACGTGAAATATCACTTGTTTTTCAGATATCATTTAATGGTACAGTGCACCCTGAGTGTTTTATAGGTGACTACCATTTCCAAACACCACACCAAGAGAGGGTTTATGCTGTTCCGTTCTCCTAATGCTTTTTGATTACTAAATTGTGATTATAAACTGTATATAACTACTCTGAACCAATTATCTAGGTCCATAGAAAGGTATATATTCCTCGCTTTGAATGGATCTTAGGAAATTTTACAAAAAATCGTCGAGTGTGGCAGCAGTTTGTTGTGATTACACGTGACGGAGTCTTTGAAGGTCAATATAGAAAGGTTAGTTTTCTCCGACTTACAGCTATTTGAATTCCATCGGTCATTGAATCAAATTTAGGTAGTCGAAGAACTCAGCGCAATTAACGAAGCATGTTATGAGTTTGGGACACTTCACGGACGTGAATGGTGGCAACCAAACTTCACCGTAATATTGGCAGCATAACTACATAATGCTCATTTCGTTGTGAATGCCAAGTGTATGTGTATAGTTTTTATTGTAAAATGTTTATTTTGCAATTTACACTAGCTTATCGATTGGGCCTTGTTGAGCAAATTAATCTTAAGGCTTTGAAAATCCCAAACCTACTGCTGGGTTGACACATACGTAGTGAGTAAACAGCTACGAATTCTACATGCAGAGCCAGATACCGCTAAAAGTGAGTCACTTGCTCGTCAGTTCTTAAATTGGTAATCACCAAATCAGATCACCCAAATTCCTTTTCGTATCCGTTCAATTAGTCGAATTCTAGTGAAATTTCCATTCGCTTCTGTACTGATCGAGAACTACGTAGGGCATGATTCAGTGCATATTTTCCGTTTTTAGAGAAATTACAATCTTCTACACATTAGTATAGAGCACAGATTTGTTTATGAGATAGTTGCAGGACAGAAGGTACATTTCTTAACTTACTAAGTTTGCATTAGTGATGGTGGTTGTTTTTCCTACAGCAGTGTCTTTTCGACGCGACCTGAAGTTGTTGTTTTTCTCCGTTTTTTTTTTCTTTTTTCTTGAAAGCCAATCTATCTCAGGGCATGCAAAATCGACCGCATATCAGTTATTGTGACGAAAATAACATGTCAATAGATGAAATGCAGTCCCTCATACCAGCTCTGACATTTCATCATCAGGTTTGGAAAAGTAACTTTATCGCGTTAATTTTACTATTAGATCTACGAGTAGTGTGGATCTTAGTCATTATTCTTTTCTTTGATCTTTTATACTCTAGCTTTGTAAAATTGTTTCTTGATAAATTAAGTTGAAGAGTTTCCAGATCTCCGTTTCTCCTATTTCACTACCCGAACTTGGCATATAGGCTGGCTTGAATTCTTAAATTTTATGTTCCTTTCTTACTAATCTTCCATTGTTTTATAAGTATTTCCAAAAGATTGCCGTCTGTTTACTATATAATCCGTTCAGATACAGAGGTTGTACGCTTGTTAGGTCGTATATTTGATTCTTTCCAATCTTTCTTAGAACTTTATTCGATCCGTCATCACAGTGTTTTGCTTTTTTTTTTCACTGTGCGAACCCCAGTACTTCTAGCATTCAAACCGTTTATCGTTTCCTAGGACGTTGTTGATGACTGCACCAGAGAAGTTGGAAGTGGAGCTCGGCTCCACGCGCGCTGTAAGCAACACAACAACCACTCGACCACGGCGCCCCCTTTCCAGTCTTTAGCAGATAGAAGGGTAATATCGTTTTAATGTCCTCAACAAAACATATATTTCCTCTAGTTTTCCAGTTGACAAGATGCGTCATGAGTAGAGCTCTGAGCAACGAATCCCGTTAATCTACCATCTGACAAGGAGGGCTAAAATAGCCGAATGGTTAAAGATACACTTCATGAAGAAGTGATGCAGTGGTTCTTCCGCATTCACTCGCATGCGCTCTGGTCTTACTAAGATTGCAAAAATAGAAAATTATGCGCACCATCTGAGACGAGCTCTCTTGTGTGTATACGAAACTTTACAAGCTCGTGAATGTGTCAGAGAAATACTTTTCTCACCTAACGTCTTAGTTCTTTCCTTTAGTTTATATGCTCTTTAATTTAAGTTACGAATGTGTATGAGGAGTTCAAATAATTTTTTTTTGGATTTACTGGTGCATTTTAGCATTCGACATGATTTCATCATGGAAGAAGAACGAAGAAATTACTCGGATTTTCCAATTGATTTTGAGGCGATGACGAACAGACTTGCTTGTTGAAACATCAGAGTGCAAGGTCGTCGAATGAACGCATAACGCATGCTCACCACGTTTCAGATTGTTTTCTTTGAGTTCATATGCTTTGTATCATCTTGTGTGATTTTCAAAAATCATTTTATCTTACTTTTATTAATAAAAGAGATTTATCCCAAGGTTAAGAAAATGAATGTTTGCTTCTTTGTGCATCTTATGGTTTCTGTTGATTCACGGCTTACCAAACTATCGTATTTTGAAAAGCACTTTTGTTCATAGTAACGTAACTTACGTATTTATCTAAGGATTCTGTTTGTTTATCAAACCGCCATCCACTTCGTAACGAGTATGAGACTAGTCCTCTAGAGAGTGTCAATTTTTTCTTCGTCAAAGGACCTCCCGAAACTAAAATTTCGTATAGAAAACTTTTGAGAAGGTACTTCGAGTAGTAATTTCTCGGAGTGCCGCTACACGTATAGCTGTGTTGATCTGTATATCGTAGGCTTCACAGTACTTGTTCTGTCTACAATACACTTCCTGTGGACGGCTTGAGCGCGACTGATCTTTTAGACTGTTCCCTTCAGCGTTGAACTTCGCGAACCACTTCCTAGCTGTACTTGCGGCAACCGTATCGTCGCCCCCACCTCCATGATACCCAATGCGGGTCCTGTCTTGATACTGGGTTTTTCGATATATTCTTTCGCATTTCGACACTATTGTAGATTCAGCTATAATCTAAAGAAATCAAATAATTAACAGTAAACACCTCCATGATCTGTAAAACTCAACTAGTGCTGGACGAAGATTCTTCCCAATAAAAATGAAACTAGCGATTGTAGAAGTCAGAGAGGTCACCTGTGAGTTGTTTGCACTCCTTGAATTTTCTACCACGCAGACGCTGCTTCAGGGCGCGAGAAAAATGACGGTCCAGTGGAGCAGTACCAGGGCTATACGGTGAATGTGGCACCGTGGGTCAACCCAGTTTACCAAAGTGTGGCGAGTCGACTTTGCAGTATGAGGTACTCGGCTAGTGGATCTCATTTAGATGGCGAGCGATGGTGCCAGGACCGTATGCAAAAGTCTGCCCAAGCCACTCTGACATTCTCCAACGTATAATAGCTTTAACAGTAACCCGATCATAGGAAAAGAACTGAATCAAACAATAAGGCAAAAAATTATAGGACACCCCAATACCAAAGTAATCACATCATAAAATTTGTTTGAAACAGGCAGGCACTTGATTCTCGAAACCAGTTGTTACGGGATAGTCACGTTATGCAGAGACCAACCAATATTACAATATTTTAATTCAAATTACAAAGCAAAAGGCATAATAAATGGCAGAAACCAAACTGCCTCCATATTCACGCTTTGTGAAGCAGCTCAGAAGAGCAAGCAAAAAGTAGATCACGGAACTATGTCCCATTTTTTTAACACTTCCGATTCTAGGTGTCCAGGTGAGTAGATGGGTGGTGTCTGATGCAGTACTTGATCAAAAGCTGATGAATTAACGACACGAATGGAGTGCAAATTTCGTCAGCAAACAAGCACGAAGGTCCTCTTCCTATTCGTATACGTCGGGGTGCTCTTTCCTCAGATGATGTAGGAAAATGTCGTTCTTAAATGATCACAGTGATTATCTTTACGCTACCAACGCTCCTGCTTTGTCATCACTCTTTTTTTCGACAAATGAAAGGGTGAAATGCGGATTTGAATTCCCGTTCGACACTCAACGTTTTGCACAGCATTCAACATTGATGGAATCAAATCAATGTTCAATCGAAATTTCCAGTGTATTTTTTCGCAGTGTTATGATGTTTTATATATACCTGAGAATTGAGCAGTGAGCAAAAATGCGGACGTGCTTGGCATGCACGGCACGCGGGTTCGACTCCCGGCTAAGGTCGTATTTTTGTAGACCATTCAATCCTCTTGATTAAATATGAAACATCAATTTTTCATGCCGACTCAAACAGAATTTGTCCACCCACATAAAAAACAAGTTCAAAGTTACTTGAGTCCGCACATACTACTGAGCTTGAAAATCTTCTATTGAGAACACCGAAGTTTTCTTCGTTGCTATTATCCAGTTCACTATCTCGAAACTTCTTTACAGAAACTACAAGATATTGACGTCATCAGCATCGTTGGTAGGATATAAAGGAGATCTGGTACGTCAACTCGAATGGTAAGCGTACGTTTCGGTGATCTCGTACGCACCATCAAAATCACATACGAGCAAGCACGCTGAAACGTACGTCTGCCACTCGAAATGCCGTGTCTTTTAAAACCTTTCGAAAGACTCAAGATATCCTATCGAACTCTACTGAATTTTTGAACCAGGTCTCAAAACAGTCGATTGGAAGATCATCAGTACCTTGTTGATTGTATATGATGGAGAGCGGAACAAAAAAAAATTTAAGTCGTCTTCGGCCCCAAGCATTCAAACATAAAGGATAAGGGAAATACGTCTTCGACGTTGATTAGGCCAATAGGATGTCCCATGCATTCAGCTTCAACTATCGTTAGAGGTGATTGAATGCACATACGGCCTTGACAATGACTCTGAGTGCCCTGCCGGTTATTCAAGTGAAAATTGCTATCATCGCGAACAAGTTTGGTATCGACTTACCGGCCTTGGATGGAAGGCCTGGAGAGCTCTGAGAGAAGGATCGTACCAATGACCACGTGTGCGTGGCAGAGCACCTCTGTATGCTGCGCCGTACAGGTTTTAGCATTTAAATTTACTATATTCATTATCTATTCAACAACTAATTATCCTTAGCATTCCAATTATGATGACCAATCATGATGATTACATGGATTGCAGGAATAATAAAAGACTGCTATGCTGAAAGAGATACTGTGCTGTTTTGTGGAACCGGTGCACCTGTCATCGCGTCCAGGCACCGGTGTACGTAGTGTATGATCTTTTTTTTTAACCATACGCAGGCGAGGTTATGTTTAAAAGGTGTGGAAAAACAAATGAGAGGGAATCTTCGAAATGAAGAGCATGGAAAGTACACAAATTCGTGATGAAACTTTGATTGAAAAACCAAATGAAGAGCAAAATAAAAAATCCGAACACGGAACAGGCTTCTCTCTATTGAAACTATCACAACTGTAGCAAGATTTGTGCGCAATATTTCATTTGAAAGCCCAACGCAGTCTCAAAGTAAAATTCTACAGAAGTTAGTAGAAAATATACAACGTAGATGTAAACTGAGGAGCGCATGTGGCGCAGTGGTCAGAGGTGCTCTTCGTCGCATACAAGATTGATATTCCGATCCACAGCTCATCTCCCCCAGCAATGCATTCGTCCGAAATTGGTAAATTGGCACCCGACTTGCCTGGAAGATAAGCAGCACCGATTCGAAACAGCAGCAGGTCACCGCAAGTCCTGTTGGGGCCAGATAGGTATTCAATCACCTCAAATGAAATTAAAAAAATGAAGACCGAAGCATGGCGTATCTCCACGGATTAATAAACATCGAAAGCTTTATCCCTTATTCTTTATGTAATCTGAGATAGATAATAAGGATGAAGGAGCAGATTAATCACTGAAGAAAGCGCCATGCATTTGACACCATTCATAGCATCGTAGAGGTGACTGACTGCACATTTGGCCTTTACAATGACTCACGGTGGCCCAGCGATGTATAAGATTAGTGCTTCTACCCTCGCAGACATGTCTGGAACCAATCCGTCGATCTCGGAAGAGTGGAAGGCTTGATGTTTTTGAGCACAGGATCAAACCATCGACCATAGATTGATCGCTCATCTGTGTCGCACAGCACCTCTGCCCACAACGCCATAGGCGCTCCTTCAAAAAAGACATTGTACGGAAATTGGGAATAAGCATAAAAACAAACTGACACTGATCTTCCAAGCCAACCCTGTTAACACCTTGTCTCTCTTTTCAGATCCATCAAAAATTCCCCTAAGTTGTCAGTGCGTCACCTAATTCACTACTGTTGGGAGATTGTTGACATGTTTCATTTCTAAACACCGAACAACCACAGCTTGTCTATAGATCACACAAATGGGAAATCTTACAATAAAGAAAATTACCCAGTAGTCAAAGTAACCTTCAGGAGGGGTGAGGGTAGTTGATGCCCGAGTGGTTAGTGACGTAAGCTACCTCGAAACAAGGCACTGATTCAACTCCTTATCGAACATTCTGTTACAATCAACCAGCGAATGCCCTACGGAACGCTGTAACTGAGGATGCTTCGAAAGCAAAAAAATTTGCTGAACAGTATTCTACGCCACTGATGAAGAAGAAAGAGTTTTGAAACAGCAGCCAAAACAGCAAGGAAAATGCTTCGAGACCTTTGCGGACGGTACACAAGAGGAGACAAATCGAGTGCTAGAAGTTTTGGAATGGCACAGCAAAACATAAAAACGGGTCGGGTAAAAATAATAATGTTATTATTCATTAAAGGATAGTTTAGGATGTAGATACTGTACGTCAAAACAGTATCAAATTCACGATTGCGACACCAGTAAGTTCCGAATTAAATGAGCCTTGACTTCAAACGATGCGTTGATTTCAAAAAAGAAATATACTGCCAGACAACTCGCAGACAGATCTGGTAGCAATTCTCAAGCCCGAAGAGAAATTGGGCTTGGTGACCCTGGAGTGCGAGATCGACCAACAATCAGTGACTGCGTGCGTGCCGCAGAGCGCCTCTGACCACTGCGTCACACACGCTCAAGGAGAGAACTTATACGAAATATAATTTGGTAAAATATTTTAAGCCTTCCACGAGTTTGGCACGTAAATTCGAGTGCTGTGCGTATACGTTTTTTAAGGTTTCGTTACGTTTTTACAAAGGTTTTCAAAGAACACACGATAAGTGGAAAGAAGATTACGTGGAAAACTGCTAACGTTTAGGCTGCTTAGGATTAGCGGCGTGTGTACTTGTCAATATAAGATGACAACAGAACCTTAAGCCCATAAAACGATAGTACAGATACGCTCAAAGAAGACGAAATGTTAAGCATCAGCCGAAACACCATGCGAAATGCTTGGAGACCTAATGATGGTGAGTGATATGCAAAACTTTGACGTTAGCCGAGACTCGAACTCGTATTTCACCTTTCCGGGGGCGTGCATAACTAGTTACACTACCAACGCCTGTCATTCCACCGCTCTTTCTATGCTACAACGCATCAGTTTGCCGGCAACCAACCGTCAACGGTTTGGCCTAGTAGTCTAAATCGAAAGATTGGTGGCAAAGCAGGCGTCAATAGTGCAGTTGATTAACCATGCTCCCCTCCCCCTTCCGAAAGGGTGAAATGCGGATTCCAGTCCCAGCTGAGGCCAAAGTTTTGCACATAACTCAGCATCGCTGCGCATATTTATTACATCATATCATCTCTGAAAACGGTTGAATAAGATGTTTTCTGTTCAGAGACCCTTGTAGGGGATGGATCCAGGGAAACGAGTCAAAAATAAGAAGGGCCAAGGAGCGTCCCCGAAAATTGCGATGATAAGGCTGTACAAACTAATCAAAATAGAGGAACAATAGTGCTTCTCCTTAAAAACAGTTTTTATTGGTGACATGAATAAGAAATAAACTTTTACAATAAAATGGCTATTTATTTACACTATCTCTTCCACAGCGCAATGCAATGGCACTAATAAAAGTGACTGCAAGACGTTCAACCTGAGGTGGGAGTTGAGACAGCGTTTCACCTATACCGTCTCCGTATGCTACCAATACACCACCAGAGCTGCTGTCTTGTTATCAGTCTTTCTGCGATTGGAGGCTGGTTGCCGACAGTTTCGATAATTTATAAGGAGGAGTGGCAGCTAAGCGATATAGGTCCCTACCTCGCCTGGGATCGGAATATTTCAAAATCGAAAGATCGCACAAGATGAAAAAAAGATTTGTACCTGTTTCCTTAAATTTCTAACGCAAAAATGCAATTTAATGTGAATAATTACATTGAAGATCACTATGTTGCCCTATAATGGATGGAAATTCTAGTGTTCATTGGAAAGATTCTCCTAAACGGTTTAGCGCGTCGTCGTGGCTGGGAGTGTTTCTGGGTGTCGAACAACGAGGACAGCAGGGAGTTCAACCCCTCGCAGTAAGGCCAGACAAGCTGAGAAGGGGTGCGACGTTTCCACCCCGAAAATCCAGCTAAGAGTAAACCGTACCAGGAATGACCACCGTCTTGGTAACTACTAGTCCCAAGGTGGTAATCTCCCTCTGTTCCATATGAGTCGGCAACTGCTCTAATGTGGAGACCTGAGCAAGCCCCAACTGGATTTACCTCAAAACTGTGAGGTAGAAAGCAGTTAAACACGCAAAAAATTCCCTGTGCAGAGCTCGCATTGATCAGTGAAGACCGGCCGTCTGACTGTTCAAATAAAATCTAAATCAAACCCGGAAACAATAAGATGGAAGCAATGCGTCTCAAGGTCTTCACAATTCGAAGAATCTCATCGAGGCCAGACAAAGAAAACTCTTTTGTCTTGTATCCGAAAAATTGTGGATTCCAGTTTTTTGTTACAATCAATAAAATTCGGTATGAGGTGAGATTTAAGTGATTTGATCTACAAAGTGGTCCACATCATCGCATCCTACGACTTCTGCAGGGAGTCTCATTGTCGTATAATTGTTTTGTTTCTCTATCAAAGAAAGATAAAGAATAAAGCTCTCGGCGCCGACTAATCCCTAATAGATGCGCTATGCATTCAACTTCATTTCTCAGCTTCACAGAGGAGACTCAGTGCATGCCTCGACTCGCACAATAACTCATAGTGGCCTACTGATGTACTGAGTTAGTGCTCCTATCCTCTCACACAATTATAGTACTAATCCACCCACCTCTTAGAAATGGAAGGCTTGATGTTGAGGGTAAGATCGAACCAGCGACCACGCCTGTGTCACAGGTGTCTCTGACCATTGGGCTACACGCATCTTTGGAATGTTTCGATGCATTTATGGCTTGCTGCGGTATTCTTCGAATTCATGGGAGTTCATTACGAGGAGGCAAAAGAATATGATACAAATATCGCCGCTCGGCGGGAGCATCGTAGCAGTTAATGATGCAATGCTGCAGTTAGCAATGTGATAAGCAGGGCGCTGGTTCGATCCTATCCACTAACACTCTTTTGCAATAAAGTCAACTAGAAGGCTAGATATGCCTTAGTTTGGCAATTTCCGCGATTGCGAGCAGAACTGTCTCCACTAGCATTCCACGATTTCGATAAAGAAGATGAAATCCTCAAGTATCAGCCGAAGCAGCACCTAAACTGTCTGAAGATCCCTGTGGAGGATGAATCCGAAAAAATGAGTAGATTCAAGAAATGTCAGGATTCGCCCCTGCGATGACTACGCTATGTAAACCCATAGAAGTAGAGATGTAATAAGTGATTCTCCTTCACAAAACTTTTTATTAGAGCCAATGTAAAAACAGGTGCTTTTTATTGATAGGGAACATTTATCCACATCATAACCTCATTGCGCAGTGCATTAGGTTTCATAAAAGTGACTGCAAGATGTCCGATCTCAAGTGGGAGTTGAACTAACGTTTCACGTCCACCGTCCCCGCACGCTACCAATACACCACCTGAACCACTGCTTTCCCATTACTTTTTCTTTGACTATAAGTTGGCTACTGACAACTTCGATAATTTGCAATGAAGACTGATAGTAAAGTAAAGGCCTCGGCATTGAAGTCTTAGCACTCCTCAATCCCGAATGGGGGACGCGGGTTGAAGTCTCTCCTGAGGTCAAATATTTTGTATACCACACAACACTCTAAGATGTATTGATAGTAAGAAATTCTCCGGAAATTTTCATTTTTATTAACAATTTCTTATGCACTTGAGTTGTACCTTCTACTATGGTTCAAAGCAGCGTCCATAATTAATTTCTTATACAGCACTTATCCTTTCGTTTCGAGATAAAACTGTTGCGAGAGTAAAATCGATTTTTGATGCTACACGAGTATCGATTGGGTTCAAGTGCTGCTGAGACTTTCCGCTGTATTCCCGAGGCCCGCGGGTGACGGAACAGTTGGGAGAGCTGCAATTTCTGATCGTTTCAATGAACTCAAGACTGGAAATGGAGGATGGATATGGAAATAGACGAAGCTTGGGGCGATGATACGGTTGCAGAAAGGACGGCCAGCAAGTGGACGGCGAAGTTTAAAGCTGGAGAGAACAGTTTGGAAGATCAGTCACGTATGAGCCGTCCACCTAGAATGTATTCAACTCATTAGTCGGCTCTCGGGAAGATACCGTTGTCGACAACATTGACGAAGAATACAATCGGCTCGTCGAACATCTTCACGTTTGCGCTGTGAAAGCCGGAAGTCCTTAAGTTGTGAAGAGGCGCTTGTGTGCGCAGACAGTTGAGCTGATACGTCAACGTGGAATCGCACATGCTACGGGCAACCGTATTCTTACGTTCCGATCTTCCGAAGCGCTGCAGAGAAGCGATAGAGAAGACCCCAAAGAGAGACGAGCAACAGTTATGGCAGAAGCTGCTGAAGCTCTAAAGAGCATTCGCAAAGCGCAGCGAGACTTCGCCAGTTATAAGACCGAGATGATAGCACTCCGATGCCCTGACGGGACACTTACATGTTCCAGAAAGGCTATGAAATCAACCACCAATACTACTCAAATCTCTTCGCTAGCCATGTCCTCTTACCGTCATATAAATTGAAAGAGGATAAACATGTCGTTATACCCGTCCTCTCTTCCAAAATCCGACATGCTATATCGTTGGTGGAGAACAGAATAAGATCTGGTCCAGAGAAGATTAGACCAGAACACCTGAGAAACCTACCGCCAGTTCTCCAACACGCTGGCTTGGCTCTTTACTCGCTATCTGTCAGAATGCAAGATTCCCATTCAATGGAAAGCCAGAAAGACCGTACTGCTGTTCAAGAATGGAGACCTTCAAGACATAGGCAACTATCACTCAATCTGCCTGCTGTCCGCTGTCTATAAACTCTTCACTCGAGTCATCCTGAACAGGATTGACAGAACACTGAGTGAAAGACAGCCATGCGAACAAGCAGGGTTCGGAACAGGATTTAGTACCATAGACCACATCCGCAGGATCATAAGACAGTTGAACTTTCACGCCAGTACAAGCAACCACTTTGTTTCACTTTTATAAATCTGAAAAAGCCTTTGATTTACTGGAAAGAAAAGCGGTTGTAGAGGCTCTGGATAACCAGGGCGTCCCTACTCCATACATAATGATCCTTCGTGTGCCTTGTAAATATTTCACAGCCAAAGTATTCCTATTCTACAAGAATATCACCATCGACATAAGAAGAGCGGTTCGACAAAGCGATGCAATTTCGCCAAAGTTATTCACTGCCATCCTCTAAAATGTCATGCGAACATTAGAATGGGACGATATGGGAGTGAATTTCAACGGTCGGCAATTAAACCATCTTCGCTTTGCTGATGATATCGTCGTCATAACACCAAGAATCAGCCAAGGGGAACGAAAGTTGATCGATTTCGACAGCGGCTATAAAAATTTGGCCTTCAACTCATTCTGACGAAAACGATGTTTATGAGGAACGGATTGGTTTTGAATACTCCATTAACGCCCAACAATGCGAACATCTCCGAATGCTCCAGTTGTCTATCTAGGTCGTGAAGTTAACATGATGAAAGGCCTAGCTCCAGAGTTGAGCAGGAGGGAACGAGCGGCTTGGGGAACATTCAAGAGCATGGAAGATATACTGAAGAAAGCTAGATGAAAGACTACTTGGTGTTATTGCACGCGCAGTCGAAAGATCAATGCTAGGAGTATCTCGAATCTCGCAAATGAAAGAGAGAGGATGCGAAGTTGCGACCTACGTCAAACATTAGAGGTCAAAGACTCCATTCTACACGCCAGTTTATCGAGAAGAAGGTGGGCCGGCGACGTGATGCGCTTCAACGACACCGATGGGCGAGAGCCGTCACCGATTGGATTCGTCGGTACATCAAGCGCTGTACAGGAAGACCAGTGACCTCTTGGCCCGTTTTCTTCACGAAAGGTGTGGAAGAGAATTATGATGCTCAGCGAATCCCTAGAGCAAGGAGGACCCACTAGGCTACTCTTGTACGCAATAGGGAAAAAGAGAAGTGTTGCTGATGTACCAGGAGTGGTGCAAACACAGGCGTCGGTAATGCAAGGCATAATATGCATCTCCTCTCCCTCGATAGGGTAAATTGCGAATGTGAGTCTTGCTTGACGCTAAAGTTTTGCTCAACACTCTCAATCATTGGGTATATTTATAACGTCATACCATCGAGAATTCTGTTTGATTAGGTGAGTTTCTTGAGTGAAGGACGCAGTCTCTCTGCTACAATCAGTTGTATCGCCTGTGGTCCCATTGATTGTCGAATGATGGGAGCGGGCACCAGCAACACTTCCATTATCACTACCGCGTACAAGAGTAGCCCAGTGGATCCTCCTCGTTTTAGGAATTCGCTGAGCATCATATCTTTCTTCTATGCTTTTTGTGAATAATACGGATCATTAGATCGGTGGTCTTATTGTAGAGCGCCTGATATCCCGGAAAATCCACTCGGTAACGACTCTCGCCCATTGGTTGTCGTTGAAGAGCATCATGTGTCCGGCCCGCCTTGTTTTCGATAACCTGGCATGCAGAATGAAGTCTCTGATATTTGATTTCGACGTAGATCGGAACCTCGAATCCTTCCTCTCGTTTGCGAGATACGGGGTACTTTTAGCATCGATCGTTCGACTGCGCGTTCAATGACGCTAAGTGATCTTTCATCCTGCTCAAGTAACGATCAGTTTTTTGCTGCATACGTTTGAGCAGGGATAATCGTCGAGTCGAAAAGGTGGGCACGAAGTCAGATGCTCTTTTTCCTCTTCACTACATCCTCAGTACTCTTAAACGCTTCCCAAGCCGCTCGTTTCCTCTTGCTCAGCTGTGTAGCTGGGACGTTTAAAATATTAATTTTCCGACCTAAATAGGCATAACTCGAGCATTCAGAGATATTCGTTTCGTTTAGCGTGAAAGGAGTATTCAAAACCCATTGGTTCCTCAAAAACATCGTTTTCGTTCGATTTAGTTGAAGGCCAATCTTTCTAGAGCAGTTGTTGAATTCGGTCAACAGTCGTTCCCCTTGGCTGATGCATGGTGTTATGAAGACGATACCGTCAGCTAAGCGAAGACGGCTTAATTGTTATACGCCAATTTTCACTCCCATTTCATCCCATTTTGATGTTCGCATGACGTTCTGGAGAGTGGAAGTGAATAATTTGACGATATTGTATCGCCTTGTCAAACCCCTCCTCTTCCCTCGTTGGTATAATTGTCGTACAATGGCGATTTTGGTCGTGAAATCCTCATAAACCTCGCAAAGAACCGTTATGTACCGAGTAGTGACGCTTTTGTGTCCAGAGTACCTATAAGCGCTTCTGTTTTCACTAAATCAAAGGTTTTCTTCAAGTTGATTAACATGAGACAGATCGGTAGGTTGTAATCTAATGAAACTTCAATGATTCTTGTGATTATGTGGATGCTGTCTATGGTACAAAATCCTCGACGGAACCCTGCTTGTTCGTATGGCTGTCCTTCGTCCAGTGCTGTGTTTGATATATGAAAATGGAAAAAAAAAAAAAAAAAAAAACTTATCTTGATTAGCTGACGCGAGGTTGATAAAACAGTTGTAGAAATTCGGCTGACGTTTCGGCGACCCGCCTTCTTCAGAGCCTGGACGTATATAGTATTAGTCTATTTGAATGATCGGATGGTCTTATTTATATGCTGCCTAGGTCACGTTAGAAGATCAAACGAAGAAAGGGCGCGAGATCTCGCGTGATGGTGACGCACTCGTCCTTCCGATTCATTTCGGGGTTTTGGGCGTTTATCCAAAATGCCTCAAGAGTTTTGCGCGTGGATGTTTTTGATTCCTGCGCCAGGATTGTGACAGTCACATCAAAATCCTTATTGTTGTGTTTTTGTGCCCTATGTAAACCTAAAGGTTTGGTTTTATCTATTTTAGATTTACTGTCTAGATGTTCTTTTATGCGGACGAAAAGTGGTCTTCCCGTTTCGCCTATATATTCTTCCCCGCATGTTTTACATGTTAGCAAATAAATTGTGCCTGATCTCATACAATCTCCCTCTTTTCCGTTGGGGCAGATCATACAGTTGTTGGTGTTGCACAATCGATCATAGAGTCTATTGCGGATCAGCTGATGGCGTAGGGTGGGAGGTGGGGTTTCGATAATTACCACGGAATTTTCAAGACCGCATCTTTTCAGGCACCTTTTAACCGCGCTACTAATCTCGTTTGATATAAATGGTAATTTGAAGGGGACTCTATTCAGGTGCGGAGTATTGTTCTTTTGTGACCTAATTCCACTTTTTGAATATTCCCTAGTGGCAAATGTTTTGTAGCCGTTGGAAATGGCGATCTTTCGTGCCAAGTCTAATGATTCGTTCCTTTCCTCCTCTCCTGTGCACACACTTTTAGCTGTTCGAAACATGTTTTTAATTAGCGATTTTTTCATGTGTGAAGGATGAGAGGAGAGGTAATTGACCAAAATGTTCTTGTTACTTGGTTTTCGATACCACTTTGTACTATAGCCACTATCCAAAAGCTTTACTTGGGTATTTAGGAATGGAAGCCAGCCCCCGTTTGGACTTTCTCGCGTAAATCTGATATGCTCTGACTGTCCGTTCAACACTTCAAAACATTTGTCCATTTCCTCTTGTGTGGAACAGACAATGAAACAGTCATCTATATATCGGCAGTAGAGCAATGGGCGGTGAACGAGAATTGGAGCTTCCACCTTATACATAAAAGCGATGGCAAGACTAGGTGCTAAGCGTTGACCCATGGCTAACCCCCTGAGTTGTGTAAAGTATTTTTCCCGACCACCGAAAGATTGAACAACTAAGACATTGTTTTAGGAGGGTCATTAGTTGTTGAATTGTGAAGCCATACATGTTTACTTTTTGTTCATTTTCAGTTAAAAGTTCGAAAATGGCTTGCATTGCAGAGTCATTTGATACGTTTGTATAGAGTGAGCTAACATGCAATGCAAGCCATTTTCGAACTTTTAACTGAAAATGAACAAAAAGTAAACATGTATGGCTTCACAATTCAACAACTAATGACCCTCCTAAAACAATGTCTTAGTTGTTCAATCTTTCGGTGGTCGGGAAAATACTTTACACAACTCAGGGGGTTAGCCATGGGTCAACGCTTAGCACCTAGTCTTGCCATCGCTTTTATGTATAAGGTGGAAGCTCCAATTCTCGTTCACCGCCCATTGCTCTACTGCCGATATATAGATGACTGTTTCATTGTCTGTTCCACACAAGAGGAAATGGACAAATGTTTTGAAGTGTTGAACGGACAGTCAGAGCATATCAGATTTACGCGAGAAAGTCCAAACGGGGGCTGGCTTCCATTCCTAAATACCCAAGTAAAGCTTTTGGATAGTGGCTATAGTACAAAGTGGTATCGAAAACCAAGTAACAAGAACATTTTGGTCAATTACCTCTCCTCTCATCCTTCACACATGAAAAAATCGCTAATTAAAAACATGTTTCGAACAGCTAAAAGTGTGTGCACAGGAGAGGAGGAAAGGAACGAATCATTAGACTTGGCACGAAAGATCGCCATTTCCAACGGCTACAAAACATTTGCCACTAGGGAATATTCAAAAAGTGGAATTAGGTCACAAAAGAACAATACTCCGCACCTGAATAGAGTCCCCTTCAAATTACCATTTATATCAAACGAGATTAGTAGCGCGGTTAAAAGGTGCCTGAAAAGATGCGGTCTTGAAAATTCCGTGGTAATTATCGAAACCCCACCTCCCACCCTACGCCATCAGCTGATCCGCAATAGACTCTATGATCGATTGTGCAACACCAACAACTGTATGATCTGCCCCAACGGAAAAGAGGGAGATTGTATGAGATCAGGCACAATTTATTTGCTAACATGTAAAACATGCGGGGAAGAATATATAGGCGAAACGGGAAGACCACTTTTCGTCCGCATAAAAGAACATCTAGACAGTAAATCTAAAATAGATAAAACCAAACCTTTAGGTTTACATAGGGCACAAAAACACAACAATAAGGATTTTGATGTGACTGTCACAATCCTGGCGCAGGAATCAAAAACATCCACGCGCAAAACTCTTGAGGCATTTTGGATAAACGCCCAAAACCCCGAAATGAATCGGAAGGACGAGTGCGTCACCATCACGCGAGATCTCGCGCCCTTTCTTCGTTTGATCTTCTAACGTGACCTAGGCAGCATATAAATAAGACCATCCGATCATTCAAATAGACTAATACTATATACGTCCAGGCTCTGAAGAAGGCGGGTCGCCGAAACGTCAGCCGAATTTCTACAACTGTTTTATCAACCTCGCGTCAGCTAATCAAGATAAGTTTTTTTTTTTTTTTTTCCATTTTCATATATCAATTGATTATGCCGAGGTTTATAGAAAGTCGAACTTTTGAAGTGCTGTGTTTATCCTATCTAGAATTACACGAATGAAATTTTTACAGACATCGGACAGTAAGGTGATTGGGCGGTGGTTGACTATGCCGTGAATGTCTTCATTCTTGAACAGCAATACGGTCTCGCTAGTTTTCTTTTGAATGAGAACCTTACACTCTGACAGATAGCGAGTTAAGACCCAAGCCAGGGTGCTCATGAGAGCTGGCGGTAGGTTCTTTGAGTGTTTTGGTCCATTCCTGTGTGGACCGAGTGTTATTCTGTGCTTCACTGACGATATAGCATGTCGTATTTTGGAAGAGTGAACCGGTGTATTGAAAAATTTATCTCTTTTGAATTTATATGATGGTAAGAGGGCATGACTAAGAGATTCGGTTAGTACTGGTAAATGATTTTCTTCAATGCCCTTCTAAAAGTTGTAAGTGTGCCGTCAGGGTATCAGAGTGTAATCATCTTGGTTTTATAATTGGCGAACCCTCGCTGGGCTTATCAAATGCTTTTCCTAGCTTCTGCAACTTTCGCCATAACTGGTGGTCCTCTGTCTTTGAAGCCTTCTTTTATCTCTTCTCTGCAGCGTTTCGCATGTTCGGGCATAAGGTATCGATTGCTTGTAGCTCGTGCGATTCAACGTTGCCGTATCAGCTCAAGTGTCTGCGGAGACAAGCGTCTCTCCGTGACATTAGGACTATTAGCTTTCAAAGCGCTAACGTGAAGACATTTGACGAGTCATTCGCATTCTTCGTCGATATTATCGACAAAGATATCTTTCCAATAGGCAGCTAATGATTCAAAGAAATCCCAGTTTACGGCGTTTTTGTGCTTTGTTGTTTGAATTTAGCGGCTTTCTCTCGTTTCGAAGGGAGAACAGAATGTTGCTCAAAGGAGGCGATGGTCTGATCCCGTGGAGGATTTAGGAACAACGGCGACATCGGCCAGACGGAACCTTCAACTTACTAAGATTTGGTCTATTTCGTTACGATACTTATAATATTTATTCACCTAAACAATTGCTATTTTAGTTCTCGTTGAGGCTGAATTATGTGTATATCGTCAAATAGTTAATGTTCCAATTCTAGATAACCAAAAAAGTCAGTCAATATGTAGTAGCAACCGTTGGTGCCTTCGGATGGCGGATGGCTCCAGGTGGCGTTCGAACTGTGCTTTGTCAGTCGATACAGCCGAATGCCTGCAGAAGATTGGCCGATAGTCAACCCCAAAGTAGCAATTATTCGCCTTGGATGCCTTGTCGAAGTCATCCGCATCTGATCCTATTGCTTGCTCTCTTGTTTACACTTATCCGTCCACCTCTCCATTGATAGGAATTGACTAAATTGAGGCTAATCTTTCCTAGTAAGAATCTGCTAAAGTCTCTTATACCATATCAATCCACTTCTTAATCTCTGTGCTAGGTTTAATTTCATCAACGCGATTCTGCCCATCTGAACGTTGTGAAGCTAACTTCGCTTTCTGTAAGGCTACTCTACACAGTCTTCTCACTAATCACTGTATTGTAGTCTCATAAGTAACTCAGTGAATTGTCCAATTGAGGTTTCATTGGTAAAACTATGACCAAAGTCTTCGGCGCTCATCATACCCTATGTATAAAATGTCATAGACCTGCTTTTCATCAAATCGTACGCAATCTTAGAAACTATCCTTTCACTGAACATTCCATACAGAATTCGGGAGCTTGTTCCTCATCGCTCACAGGAATGCTTTGTAATACTCATATTGTTCGCACAGTACTCATCTAATTTGTAGGCACATTAACTAATACCGTTATTTGTTGTCGCTACGTTATGTATTACATATAAAAGCTTAATTACCCAAGACTGAGGCTGGTTGATCTACGACGAAAAGCGGCTATGGCCCCGTGCGACGAAAATTACAAGGCGAGCAAACTCCAAGCCAGTACAGTACCCGCCATTGCGAGACTCCCACGTCCATCGCTGAGAGTGGGGCTTTTGGAAGTACATGTTACCGTGGATGGTTTGGGTCGTCATGATAAACTCAGACAGCCTCTCACCCTGTTCATTCCATTCTAGTCAATGGGTTCCAATAGGACGTTCTTTAGACGTTCTCTACGTCCAAATTTTGCGTTAAAATATCCAACAATAACCTCAAAGAATGTATGTTCTCTGAAGAATTTTTCAAGGTTTATATAAAACGCTTCAACTTCATCTTCGTCATAGCTTGATGTTGGTGCTTAAGCATCGAAGATAGTCAAAGCCAGCATTCAACCACATCATTTCAACCGCAATCGTCCGATACAAGATGTGAGTCGTAAAATGAATCAATGTTCACAGTCAAATTCGATCTGATGAGTACGCCAACGCGGTCGACACCTCTGCAATTGTATGTTCCAGGAAACAGTTCTTCTCCGGTGTCTTCTCAAAAGATCTTCTATAGGAGATTCATGAGCAAATGTTTTGTACATTGTAGGTGCAGATCGTGAGTTTGGTTTGTTTCGATTTTGACAAACTATTTCGACCTTGAGATTTTAGTAGCCTCTCCGTACTCGTCCTACTTGGCGCTGCTGTACCGGGATCTCCTTCGAGATCAGCGCAACGAGGCCCATACCTGTTGCCATTTTTTGCTTATTGATGCCCAAACGTATAGCTTGCAATGCTCTAAGCATGGGGGTGAGTACTCACAAGTAGCTTGCCTGTCTCTCCCGAAGAAGCGGGTGAAGCTTATTTGTTGGAGGCAACTTCTGACCTTTTCCCATTTACTCCCCAGCCGCTTGATTGCAGGCTTTTGGCCGACTTGACTAGTAGCAATAGAGCTTTGTCAAATTGACGCTGCAGTAGCAGGCAGCCCGTGTCCTGAATCCACTTGCGTCTCTGAGAAGCACACGGTCGTTTTTGATTCCCGTTGAGTTCCCTACGCACTATATGGGGGCGCGCCACGTGCCTTCGCGGCTAAGCGGGCGAGATTTCTCAAAGAGCGAGATCTCTGCTACAATAACACCCGTAAATACTTGTGCAGTTGTCTTGAATAATTTGACATGCCGCCAGTGGTTGCTATGAGTACAGTTTCAGTCACGGTTTATCGACGTAATCTTTCATACCGTCACACCATTCCTCTGTATGAACGGATCGGTGTGTGACTAGAGCTCTTTAATTCCACCTTTGTAATTCTTTTTTGCAGCATATAATACGGGAATACAACTCTATCCTATCTGATATGATCCAGAACTAAACATCTTTGATTTGGTGCACGCTGTGAAAATTGCTCAACCGTGAACAAATGAAGGTGTTCGTAGAATCGACAAGAGTTCAGTTACGCTGTTTCGCATGGTCTATTTTAATATTTGATCTCACTCAAACCAATGAAACTCTCCAATCACTATGAAGGGCTAACTTGACAAGTTGTGAAGATTTTAGTTAATGAAAGAGTTGTTCTCCAACTGTCCAGAATTTTTGTCGCTGGTTTAATGCATTACATGCGCGAATTGGAGCGGGTGTAGCGCAGCGGTTAGAGCGCCCTGCATCATGCACGTGTTTGTTTCTTCGATCTAGCGATAATGATGCACCGTGCCTCATATCCCTTGCGAATCAGCAAATAGCCACCACTGTTGTCTGGAAGAATGGCAATACTGACTTGGCTTCATAGTCTGTGATTCCCTCCTTCAGGCGCCTGCGCATCCTCTTCAGTTTCCTATACAATATACTGCTATGGAACGCTCATAGAATCTACTGCTCCTACGAAAAACGAATCACATTCACGACTTCAAAAAGGCGATTTATGTCAGTTATTTAGGAGACGATTCTCCTTCAACGACGGCTAGCAGCATTCTTGAAATAGTTCCACACGAAGACAGTCGCCGATATGAATGCAATAAAAAGATGTCGGCTGAAATGCCTTTTTTATTCTGGATATCGTGCTGAAAAAGAACAAATGCTAAATGTATTCGACGTAAAGCTTCCTTCCACTCGAAGTGTTATGATTTCGCACATCTCTGCAGTCTTAGCAATGTTACGTAGTTACTGTTGGTAATCAAGAAATGGATATTTCATGAGCATTCATTGTAGTTGTATTGCATCGATTGTATTATGACATTATTTCACTTACGTTATTGCTGTTGTTTTTTTATGTTATGTTATCGGTAAACTTATTATGTTGCTATAAGTTGCAGTTTGTTGAAACACATTGTTAGAAATTGCCACCCGTTAGATGTAAGAATGAAAAGTTCCCAGGCAATGGAAAACCACCAAGACCGTGTTGTTGTTCAAAAAGGAAGACCTTCACGACATAGGCAATTATCTCCCATGCTTGATGACCGTCGTCCATAAAATCATCGCTCGAGTCATCCTAAACAGAATTGGCTGAATACTGGACAAAGGGCACCATTGAGCATGCAGGGTTTCGAAAAGGATTTAGTAGCATAGATTACAATCACAAGATCATAAGACTCACTGAAGTTTTACAAGAATACAAACTACCGCTCTATCTCACTTTCATCAATTTTAAGAAAACTTTTGATTCAGTGGAAACAAATGTGGTTATAGAGGCTCTAAACATCCCAAGCGTCCGTACTCGGTACTTGATGATCCTTCGTCAGTTATATAAAGATTTCGCAACGAAAATATCGTCATTCTATAATCATATTGATATTGACTTAAGAACAGGGGCTCGACAGAGCAATAGGATTTAGCCAAAATTATTCACTGCCATCCTCAAAAACATCATGTGAACACTAGAATGGAGCGATATGGGAATGAAAATCGATGGTCCCCAATTGAACCATCTTCGCTTCAGTGATAATATCGTCTTTATAACATCAGGCATTGGCCAGACGAAACTTATATTGACCAACTTCATCGACGCATGTGAAAAATTGGCCAGCGGCCAAACCTAACAAAAACGGTGTTTGTGGGGAACGGATGGGATTTAAAATTTCCATTTACGCTCAGCGAAACGAACATCTCCGAGTGCTCCAGTTGCGTCCATCGTCGTCATGAATGCATCGTGATGAACTATTCCTTAGCACTAGAATTGAGGAGGAGGCAACGAGCGGTTTGGAGAACGTTTAAGGAGCATTGAGGACGTAATGAAGACAGTGAAAACATCCGACTTCGCGCCCACCTATTTAACTCGACAGCTATCCTTGCTCTAACGTATGCAGCAGGAACATGGTAGCTATGTAAGCAGAATGAAAAATCACTTATCGTTATTGAACGCGAAGTCGAGAAGGAGTATTCTCTATCTCGCAGATATGGAGTCTTGTGACCTGCGTCATCGATCGGAGGTCAAGGGTGCTGTTCCACACGCCAGGGTATCGAAGATAAGGTGGACCAGATATGTAATGTTTCTTAACGGCAAGCGTTGGACGAGAGCCGTTGCCGACTAGATTCCTCGTGATGTCAAGCGCTCCACAAGAAGATCATCGATCCGACGGTCCGAAATCTTCACCAAAAGCCTAGTAGAAAAATGTGATCACTGAATCCGTAGAGCGAGGAGGATCCACTGGGGCACTCTTACACGCGATAGGAAAAACGGAAGTGTTGTTGGCCCGCTCAAATCACTCAGCGATCACCGGAACGACAGGTGATACAGGGATGAAGAGGAATGAGCGATAACTTTGAATTATCACAAAATATTTCTAACGAAACTGGCCTTTCATGGGATGGCTTATGGAGCAGTGTTCAGAGATGCTCTGAGACACACTTGATCGGTCAGCCGATGCATGGTTCAAATCACGCTCTCGTCTCTCACTATGCGTTTCGTCTCTTCCAGTCGATCGAAAGGCAATGTTCACATTATTAGTAACAGCCGTAAGCCATCCGGTAAGAAAAAATAATGACGACTGCAACTTCAAGTGCTTCAGACCGAGCATGTTAGCGCGTCCTACCATCAGCAGGAGTGACTAATAGGGCGAGTGGAGCTGATGAGGCTTGCGAGACTACCGAAACGCATGTAAGCTACTTACATGTCAACCTTGAAAAGACTCAAAACATTTGATTACCTGACGTTGTATATCGCGAAACGACGGTTTGATAAGATTTCAAGATCAGTATGCATATTTTTCCCATCAAGATAGAGCCACTTCATTGTCACGGTAGTGCGGCTTTGAACAGCCGCCTTCCTAGAGGGTGTCGCTAAGTCAAACTATTTTCTGCTATGGGCTGGTGAAGTATCGATGAAAAAGCTGGAGTTTGTGCTATGTATCAATAAAAGTCACTTGGTGATTGTATGGAGGGCGAGTCTAACTCTGGCCGACGAGCACTGATATCACTGCATTTGTTTCGACAATTCAAACGTTTTCTCGAAGTCGAAAAAGATTAGAATAAGAACTTTATGGTAGGTATACAGTTTTGATAATCCGCCATACCGTTTTCATGCGACACATGCAGCATAATATTCATTGGATCTTGTTTTCTCAATTGGCTGCTTTAAACAAGCCTTCGGTATATGAGGGGGATAGTTTTTATGAAAAGCGTGTGGAATACACTCAAAACCATATCAGACGATATATGTCCTAAGTAGGTTCAGTGTGCACTACGTCCCCCACTGGTCTCAGATTTTCTCTTTCTGGAGATATGATATTCTTTCACCTGCGTGAAGTACATGCAGTTTCTGCCTTTCAACTCTGAGGAAGGCGGCAGTGATACCATGGGGTCTCGAGATGTGCCTCTCTCTCTATGATTTTTATCGCAACTCGAACATCAAACTGAAGATCTGTTGATCGACAAAGTACCACTAGGATGTTCACTATAGTAACCCGTTTTAAAAGAGTCTTCAGAAGTTTCTTTACTCCTTTCATTGAACTTTAAGTGTGTCAGTGGTATAGGTATGTACAAAGGTGAGTCAAAGAATATAAGATGTTTTTGTCTTGTTGACATTAAAAAGGCCCCCTATTGGACCTGATTCCAATCGGATTTACTAAGGAGCACTATTGCACCGCTCCTAAGTAGTCATTAGAGTTAGTAACAAGTTGCAGTCAATCAGTTGCTCATCGAGTAGCCGCTGGAGGTATTTCACAGAATAGCCACGGCATGCGCTGTCCCATCAAATGGACTATGAAAAAAGAACATGTGAAGCTTTCATGTACTTGAAGAAGTATGAGTGCAATCATTTGATTGGTGACTAAAAAACATATAATTTTCTCTCAAATCTTAACATTAATGGACAGTAAGCAATGAGAAACAATAGTCGTTCGAGAATACTTCGACGCCAGTGGTGAATCGTGGTCGCATCCATTTTAAGCATGAGTTAAGCGAGGCTTTGCTTTCGTACTTCAAATTTGAATAAATCAGTCAAAAAGTAGTCTAAAATTTGATAAGATCACAAATCTTCACAAGGACCAATACTTCTATGATGAAGACGTTGATCACACTAAAGTGTAATTAGCCGCAATGTAATACCTATGCGCATACGATTATTAGGCAATTCTATGGAGGAGAAGTCATGTACCTAAACTACGGAACAAAAATTAGTATAAACTATAGATGGTAAGATTGGAAAATTACCTGCCCCTTCAAGGCAACTTCTTAAATTGCCTTCCGCGTTTTCATCTTATTTATAGCTTCTGGAGTAGCAATTGCACAAAAACAACTTCTTCTCTGGTCTTGGTTTCCATTCGGTTATGAGATGTTTCCCTATATAAGAGTAATCATATGGCAAACCTCCCAAGGGAGTTTGCTATCTTTTCGCGAATTACATGATAATTTAGGCCACGCAGATGGTTTATGACCCTAAAGAGCAAGTGGTATCGCAGACGTCCGAGGACCGTAGACAGAAAATGGTCCAAGTGGCGACCTCAACAGGTGGTTCGATCACGGGGCATCATCCGAACGGTCGTTTGACTTTATTCGGACCACTCACCTTAGTTTATCGACTCATTATTGCTCTCTTCACATAGTCTCGTTATCGTATAACTAATTGCTATCATAAGGTTGCGTTCATACAAGATGAACTCAATAGAATTGTGAGCGGAACATATCATTAACGTGCCGGAGCAAACTCACTTAGGCTATGCTCGGCCCACCACCGCGGTTAAGGGATTCTGCCTAGATCTAATCAGCAGTGACCCCACTGTTGTCACAATATACTCACCCACTGGATCCCGCCGTCGGTGCTTCTACTTCGGGGCGAACATAGCAATTCCAAACGGGTTCCACCGCCTAGTCATGTTCTGTTAATAACAACATCCATGGTATCGTCAACGACGATCCATTTTATCAATTACGTTCACTTATTCATATTATCGTAACAAGACGATACATCACAGTCACAGACATATGTCAACATAACGATATGTCCCAATCGTATATGTATTGTTCTTATGTCATTATTACAGCAGTTGTTCGGTTTTACCACATTGTTTGGTACCACGCCAAGTTGGTTCCACTCCATTGTTTTATATAACCCATATAAAGAATTTGAGCTTTGTGCTCTTGTCGGTTACAAGAGACAAGTTGGCAGAAGACGCGGTCACACAGACTGAAGTTCTGCCCCTAGCAACTTGGAAGTGCAACGAGCCACTTCAAAGGGCAAAAGCCGCCGCAACTCGGATGTTCAACGCGCGACAGCACAAAGGTCAGTGCGCCGCTAAGGACAATCTAGCAATATTCAGATATCGATCGGATCACTGCCTTAGACATATCAAGGGACCACACAGCAAAACCACTGAACCTCCACCACAGTTCATGACATGCAATATTTCTGCTTCGTGCACTTCTATTGGCGTCATAAGACACTATTAGAGTGAAGACATCCACTAAAATGACAGCCTAAGAACGAAAATGCTACCAGCAATAGCAAAAACAGCAAATATAGCAACCAAATAGCAGATTTATTCAATTTCGCTACCCTATTTCCCTATGCCCTTCTTTATTCACTAATTCATCTAAGAAAAGACACTAATGTTGTTAGCAGTATGGCTAATGACTGAAAATTATACACGTACTACATAGCATATGGATATTACAAAAAAAAATGGGGCACAATCCCAGAAATGTCAGGTACAAAAGTGTCAAACTCTCCTAGTTAAGAAAAAACTACTGCGCAGTACCGAGATGGTTTTTTTTTTGTTTATACGAGACGGCGCACCACGGCAATCGCGTGCGGCGGTGTGAACAAGATAATACATTGGCAGCATGCCAAACAAGTCCACGCTCCTGATTCACGCCGGTGATAAGCCACGCTAATCGGCGCCGCAATCAGTCTCCTCAGCGAAGCGACCGAGGCTGGCAGCACATCTAATGGCGTGCCAACCTCTTAACCCTCCCCCCCTCCCCCACTTTACATATCAAAGCTAAAAAAGCTTTTATAATGGAATATTACATATTATTCATTATAAATAAATAACGTAAGTTTTTGCTGACTTCCTTCTTAAGGTGCTATTGGAACTATTGGTTTTACGTACTTTTTTTTACTCTGAGTATTATTTTTCACAGTTTTCTTTTCAGCTAATCATGTGGCAGCTCATGCCTTGTCACCCGTCATGACACAATCAAGAATAAAATGTGGGAGGCAGTGTGAGGTTGGTGTTCATATAATGCAAATTATTTCGTTAAAAACTGAATTATTGGGTTGGCAAGAAACTTTCCAGCCTCCTCCATTCTTGCTGATTATTTTACATGAATTTAGGTTATAGTTCTTTCTATCATTCAAAGCGGCATCTCGCAGTCATTCTGATATATAACGCTTATACATTTATACATATATGTATATATATATAATATATATATGCATATATATCTATATGTTTATATAACGTAGTTCTAGCTTGCTCATATATATTTATATATACATGTGCATATGTTCACGCTATGTGTGTGTAAATACATATGTATATATGTGTATTATTTCATAAGTACTTACGTATATGTACGTACATATATGCAAATTAGATACCCGAGTCATATTCACAATTCAAAAAAGATATGCTGTGATCCCAAAAGTTATCAACAGCATTTTTTTCGAATTTACGTATCTCCTACTACACAAGGACTATGCTTGTCGTTTAACTGCGCACTTGCGACAACAGCTGTTTTTTGCTACACGCAATGTTCACTGAGATCAATGCGCGCCTTGTCGTTTTGTGTGACTGACTAATCGCGAATTACCACTCACGCAAAGGCCCCTGAGTTTCCGTCCTCATAAATCTGCTGGTTTTTCTACAATCAACAATATTTTTCGTCAGTCAGATAGCTCAGATAGAAGCGCTATATATGCTTCTGCTTCCCTGTATATCACTATGGTCTTTCGTACAACCGTTTGAAGAACAAACGACACCTTTCGCGCTGTACCGCGCGACGTCAAATCTCACTCATCTATTGTAATGACGGAGTCACGTCTCGTGGAAAGCAGGCGCATCTTGTTGGAAAGCAGGCACCGACAACCAGACTTGCATATAGAAAATGATGACGTTACGTCTCATGGGAAATCAAGCGTATTTCACACGAAATGAGAAAGTGACGACGCGACGCATCCTGCTTATCAACGTTGGTCCTCAAGGGGATAATCATATATCCGCCAGCGCTTGGGCTTATGTCGGTTCCTCTATTTGTAAAACTTCTGTGGTCGCCCACTCAATAAAATTTTGACCGATTTTTTCGACGAATTTCGCGTGTATTTTCATCCATGCAATCGTTTCTCTTCTGTACTCGTGTACAATCCGTAGGTTTCTTGGATTACAATGAATTATCCAATGGGTGTTTTCGCGCTATTGATGAATTTTATCTATATTCGGTCGCTTAAAGCCAAAAGGATGTGGTATGTTAGAGAATGTCCCGGTAGCTCTAGCGAGACACCTGCGTACGGCCGTAGCACCATAGCTCGCCGCTGAAATAAAATGTCAACCGCAGTGGTGTTCAGTGGATAGCTCAGGCATTGACCGACCACGACCACGCTGCACGCGTGGCCATCTATGGAAGTCATCTGCTGGGATCGCTGCGGCAGGACTTTTTCGAGTCGTTCATCACTGGTGATTAATCTTCTCTATTCTGGGAGAACAACACGCTTCGTGACTACTGGCTGCCTCGCGGCAGAGACCCGCTAGTCAACTAAAGCCCAAATTCTATGCTCGGAAGATTGTGGTCTCAGTCGTTTTATGACATACTGTTCTGGGAAGTGCTCGACAGCAAACAAGCAATCAGTGTCCATGCCTGCGAGGGAGAACTCCTGATGCTGACCGAAATACTACGAACGAATCTTACAAAACGATTCAGTGTCGCCCTTTTCCAGTAACACACGTGATTTCAAATCGCAAAATCAACCCACCACATTTGAGAAAGCTGGCTTGGACCGCGACACCATAGCCACCACATAGCCTTGATATTACTTCGTAAAGCTATCATATAATCCACGCTCTGAAGCATCTACGTGTGGAAAAATTTAATGTCTACATTCAGCTCAGAAGTGACCTCAGTGAATCTCAGCCTTTCCCGGAAAAGGCATTCAGTCTTCGTTCAGCAAATAACTGCATATCATTAATCATGATTTGACTGTACTATTTATTAGTTGATTTCTTATCGAAATAAGATATGATCGAAATGCAAAGAAAATTATGGGACAAATCAATATATGTGCATGTGTATACATATGAATATATGTTTATGTATACATATGAGCGCTAGTGGTGCAGTGCTTAGAGGTGCTCTGCGTCGTCCACAAGGCTGATGGTTTGATCTCGCGCTCATTGTTCGATAAGCCGTCCACCCTTCCGGTGTCGGTGAACTCGTATCAGAGTGGTCCCAGACTTGTTTGAGAGGGTAACCAGCCTTGCCCCGATACAGCAGTAGTTCAACGCGAGTCATTGTAAAGGCCAGATATGCATCCAGTCACCGCAAACGATATTACAAATTGAAGACGGATGCATGGCGCATCCCTCAGGGACTGAACAACGCCGAGAGCTTTATCCTTCATTTTTTTATATGTATATGCATGTACATACGTGTGTACATAATGCACGTGCGTGCATCCTACAGCCAGGCCAGATTGCCAGGGAACTCGCTCAGTCAGTAATCTACGACGTTCAAGAAGATGGCGAGAAACGATTTGAATGCTGGAAGTATTGGGATCCGCAGAGTGTAAAAAAAAAACACCGTGAGGACGGATCTATAAAAATGTCAAAAAGTGCTTATATCATGGATATAGATAAAGAATAAAGTTCCCGGCTATGGTCAATCCTTAAGAGCTTTACCGTACATCCACCTTCATCTAGCATCTTTTGAAATTATTGAACGCATATCTGGCCTATAAGATGAGTTGCGGTGATCTACCGATGTGTCAATTAGTTCTGCTGCCCTCTCAAGTAGTCTGATGCCATTTCACCGACCTCGGAGGGGAGGAAGGCTTGGTGAGACTCGTGTATGTCAAACCATAGACCATCAGTCGTTCGACGTCTGTTGCAAAGCTCCTCTACCACTGCGTATATGCGCTCCGTCACATGCACACATATATTTTACTGCCGCTACACATACATATCCACATAAATATAATTTGTGTGTACGTCTGTGCATATATATAAATATATGAATATATATGTATATGTATATGTATATATATATATATATATGTATACGTGTATATACTCACATATTTGAGATTGTGGTTGGTGGTAGAGGCGCAATAAACCTATTGTCGCGTATGGTGTCAATGTAGATAAAAATGGTTTTGACATTTTAGAGAAGAATCTTATCTGACGAATCATAATGGTTGTTCTCAGTCATCTGTGTTTCGTTTATTCACAGTTTTCAGGATCTGTCAATATGTCTCAGTATGACGTCATCGGTTACTATAGTTAGCAGAGCAGATAGCCGAAACAATGATCCAATGGAAAAGTAATATTATTCGTTTAACTTCTTATTTTCAGCGGTTTTTTTTACTTTACGAATCGACTTATAAACATTTTGGTAGTTTCCAAGTGCTTGATTCCGATTTTATTATTATTTTTTTCAGAGAGCACCTACGGATCCATAACAATGGCTTCATATTGAATACCGGTGTAACTTTGATCGTGATTCTCTTTTCGAACTCTCCTCCAATAGAGATCCCTCATTCAAAGGTTAGTGTCGTTTGCAGAATTTCAGAATCACGTTGTTTTTTTCACTGTCGATATTCCCGTTATTTTTTGCCAGTTTTTGTCATCAATTTAAATGATAGATCTCATAGATATGGAGAGTTTTTAAGCACAATGTTCCCTACTTTGACGCTAAACGTTCATCGATAGTAGTTGATCCTGGTGAAGAACTCGCCGTCGAGTCCTCACTTATCTATACGATGAGAGAAAGCATCAGTTATAGCTTAGAAGACTGTGATGAGCAAACGTTTTGTGGTGTGTTTTCGACAAATGATCGCTTTTTTTGGGTAGTTCAAGCCTGAAATATGCGATTTTGTTGTCTAAACCACAATGTCATTTGAAGGCCCTTGCATAACAAGGGTTGGGCACCGCTCCTATCAGATCTGATGTACCTTAACGTATTTTGTATGTCATATAAACTAATCTTTAATGGCTTTCATAACAATCAAGCGATGATCAACGCTTTGAGTACCACGTTGATTTTTGCTTGCGGACGCTACGCGGTTGCTGGAGCGCTTGAGTGACAGTATTATAGTTTGAAAGATCGATTTTCTATCAACCTGGGCATCAACGTTGGTTATTGAAGTATAAAAAACCCAGCTATTTGAGCTGGCAAAGGTTAGTAGTTGTTGACGACGCTGTTAATGTTGAGTTTAGATCTTAATACGAGTAGATGGCTGATATTTCGGCGCCATCGACTTCTTCAGTGGTTGGACGTACACTATATTACTATTTGTCTTGGTCGAGGACAGAAGATGGCTTGCCAGCGCCCTTGTATTAGGTCAGAAGATTAAGCGCGTGTAAGGTGCCAAGTCTAACGCTATGGCAGCACATTCGTCCCTACGACTCATTTGAGAAATTTTAGCGATTCTCCAAACGCATAGATAATTTTGTGCTTTGATGTTTTTGATTCCCGCGCCACGATCGCGACAGCAACATCAAAATCATTACTGCTGTGCTTTTGTGCCTTATGTAGACCCTGAGGCTTGTCTTTTTTCTATATTGGATCTCCCTTCTAAATGTTCTTTCATGCGCAAATGAAGTGTTCTACCTGTCTCGACGATATATTCATCGCCGCATGCTTATATGTTATTGGGTATACTGTTTCAGAAATCGTACAATCTCGCTCCGTTCCGTTAGATAAGATTATGCAGTCTTTTGATTGGCACAGTCGTTCGTAGAGGCGATTGCGAACTAGTTGACGGTGCAAGGCTGGAGGTAGAAGCTCGATGCTGTCACCGCACTTTCAAGACCGCTTTTTTGAGCACCTCTCAATAGCGCGGATACTCGGTTCGATATATAAGGCAGCTTTAGAGCGATCTTGTTAAGGTGTGATGTTTTGTTTGTGTTCTTGTTTTGTAGGCTGACCCTACTAATTTAGCCGACCCGGATGACTGGTGCACTGCAGTCGTAGCGTATAAACATATTTGATTTGGTGCACGCTGTGAAGATTTCTGAACCGTGAACAAATGAAGGTGTTCGTGGAATCGACATGAGTTCAGTTACGCTGTTTCGCTTGGGTATTTTAATATTTGATCTTACTCAAACCAATGAAACTCTCCGATCACTATGAAGAGCTAACTTGATAAGTTGTGAAGAATTTAGTTAATAAATGAGTTGTTCTCCAAGCGTCCAGAATTGCTCAAAAACCATCACCTTGTACCTCGGTGAAAGTTTTCGCATCCAAAATTTGTCGCTGGTTAATTGCATTATATGCGTGAATTGGAGCGGGTGTAGCGCAGCGGTTAGAGTGCCCTGCATCATGCACGTGTTTGTTTCTTTGATCTAGCGATTATGGTGCACCGTGCCTCATTTACCTTCCGAATCAGCAAACAGCCACCATTGTTGTCTGGAACATTGGCAATACTGATTTGGCTTCATAGTCTGTGATTCCCTCCTTCAGATACCTGCGTATCCTCTTTAGTTTCCTCTACAACATACTGCTATGGAACGCTCATAGATTCTACTGCGCTTACGAAAAACGAATCACATTCAACGACTTCAAAAAGGCGATTTATGTCAGTTATTTAGGAAACGATTCCCATTCAACGACGGCTAGCAGCATTCTTGAAATAGTTCCACACGAAGACAGTCGCCGATATGAATGCAATAAAAAGATGTCGGCTGAAATGCCTTTTTTATTCTGGATATCGTGCTGAAAAAGAACAAATGCTAAATGTATTCGATGTAAAACTTCCTTTCACTCGAGGAGTTATATTCCGCACATCTCTGCAGTCTTAGCAATGTTACGTAGTTACTGTTTGTAATCAAGAATGGATATTTCATGAGCATTTATTGTAGTTGTATTGCATCGATTGTATTATGACATTATTTCACTTGCGTTACTGTTTTTGTTTTTCTATGTTAAGTTATCGGTAAACATATTATGTTGTTATAAGTTGGATGTAAAACTTCCTTTCACTCGGGGAGTTATATTCCGCACATCTCTGCAGTCTTAGCAATGTTACGTAGTTACTGTTTGTAATCAAGAAATGGATATTTCATGAGCATTTATTGTAGTTGTATTGCATCGATTGTATTATGACATTATTTCACTTGCGTTACTGTTTTTGTTTTTCTATGTTAAGTTATTGGTAAGCATATTATGTTGTTATAAGTTGGATGTAAAACTTCCTTTCACTCGAGGAGTTATATTCCGCACATCTCTGCAGTCTTAGCAATGTTACGTAGTTACTGTTTGTAATCAAGAAATGGATATTTCATGAGCATTTATTGTAGTTGTATTGCATCGATTGTATTATGACATTATTTCACTTGCGTTACTGTTTTTGTTTTTCTATGTTAAGTTATTGGTAAGCATATTATGTTGTTATAAGTTGGATGTAAAACTTCCTTTCACTCGAGGAGTTATATTCCGCACATCTCTGCAGTCTTAGCAATGTTACGTAGTTACTGTTTGTAATCAAGAAATGGATATTTCATGAGCATTTATTGTAGTTGTATTGCATCGATTGTATTATGACATTATTTCACCTGCGTTAATGTTTTTGTTTTTCTATGTTAAGTTATCGGTAAACATATTATGTTGTTATAAGTTGCAGTTTGTTGAAACATATTGTTAGAAATTGCAGACTGTTGAATGAATGGTGATAAAAAAATTATGTAGATTGATGGCTTGTGTTACGGCATCACTACATGAGATATGGTGTGATTTTATGTGTCAGTGATTCGAGCATATCGTATTGATGAGAAAAAGATAGCAGCAAAAAAAAAAAAAACTAAAGTGAAGCGTGGTGGAAGTGAGAGAGAAGCGATTGCAGAGGCGGGAAGGGAGGCGGGGCCGGATTAGCCCAGCATGGGTCCAGTGGTAGTCAGCAGGTAAAGTCACAGTTTTGTAAGAACACAGAATTCAAGATTTGGTAGGAAAACGCGAAATTTGGTAGATTCTGACAATTTGCTACATCTAGACGCAACTTCAAGCAACGAGACTGGTCAAAATATTGCTTCTTTTTGGGATAAAAATCACGTGAATTTAGCGTTGATAAGAGAATTAAAGGTTCTGTATGGCCCTTTCGCCTACTGTTCAATTCCTGACTCAGCTATTCACGTCCTGAGGCTCTGCAGATATACTGAAAGATTTGAGTGGAGGATCCGCAAAACATAAAAGCTAAAGGGATATAATTCTCGGCGTTGACCAGTCCATGAGGATTGTCGAGAAACGCATCTGCTGGCCTTTACAATGACTCGCGATGGCATCTCGCCGTATCGAGTCAGTGTTATTCTCCCAGACAACTCTGAGACCACCAGCTCGGTATCAGTTTACCAATGGATGGCTTGGTGAACCATGAGCATGAGATCAAATCATCGACGTGGTGTGCAGCGCAGAACACCTCCAACCACTGCGCTACGTTCGCTCATTCACGCAACATACAAGAAGACTTTTTCATCTGAGACATAACATTATCTCTTGACAGTGTTCAACAAAATTTCTCAAGAAAGATAGTTTTTTCGGAAATCAATGACTATTCCTCGATTGTTAGTAGACTTTATGACGTCATGTCCTCATCGCTTCATAGAAGGGGATTAGATTTATCTCATTAATCACGCACAAATTTCTACTTAATCCACTTCAAAATTTCTAATCCGTTTAAAATCGAGGGACCCCGGAAGAATTTAAAATTAAATCAGTAAGAACTCTTTAGTTAACCGCTCTTCCAGCAATAGTGTGGTGATATAATTATGTATCCAATAATGCTGAGTGATATGCAGGATTTTGGCCTTCGTGCCGGAATGAACTTGTGTAAGTTCTTCAGCGGAGCGTGCTAATCAATACTCCACCGCGGCATCTGTCTAGCTATCACTGTGCGATACAATGTATAGACCTATAATCGATGATTCTTCAACGGTTCGGCCTGGTAAGCATATAACGACAGTGATCCCAATTACGCTGGCAGTTGGTTGGATATGAGTAACAATAACCGTAATGATCGATACCTCGTTTGCAGAGTGATAGCACAACAGTGGCTACGGTGGTGCAGTGGTAAGCACGCGCCTTCGAAAAGACGGATTTGCGGGTTCGACTCCCTAATAAAGCTCACAGCCTTGTATATCATTCAACATTATTGTGAATGAAGACTTTAGCAGGCTTTGAAATATTCAACACACCCGTAGCACCAGTTGCATATGATTAATCACATTTGAGTGCACTATTTTGTCCATTAGTAGCTAAATATTCCGACTGTTCATTTGCTTTGTTCGAAATATCCTCCCAAATAATTAGTCGCCTCATTGCGGCTTAGAGATGTTCATGGGTGTGTAACTGCGAAGTATAGCGAGGAGCTCAAACCACAGCAGGGCTACTCAAACTGAGAAGGATTGCAACGTTTCCACCCTGAATGCCCAGCTATGAGTAAGTCGTACAAGGAATGACCGCTGTCTTCGTAGGTACTAGTCGCAAGGCCGTAATCATCCTCTGATCCACGAGACCCGGTAGCTGCTCCAACGTGGTAAGGACACGAGAAAGCTCCGGCTATGATTACTTCGAAACTCTACGGAGAAAAAAAGCTAAAGAAACACAGCTTCTTTGTGCTGGTGCCCGCACTATGAATAAAGACTGGCGGTCCAGGTATCCCACTAGGTTCGAAGTATGACGCCTGAAGCAATGAGATGGAAAGCATATGTTCTTTGGCCTTTAGAATATTAAGGAGTCTTATCGAGATAGATGAAAGAAGTTTCTTTTTTGATCTTATTGGCAAAGATCCACAATTTCCAACGCTATCTGTTGCAAGTAATAATAAATTGGGGAAAAGTTCTGAGAAAATGCTTGTGACTTTTTTAGGTGTCTGCCATTTTTCATGTTTTTGGGCTCATCTGTAAGCCCATTTTCTACTGCGTTGATTGGTTTCTACTCATTTCAAAATCGAGTTAACAAGCGAGTGATTAAGGTTGTTGATGATATACGAATATCATCTGTTGGGTTTCAATGCAACATTGGCAAGTGAATGCCTTAACCTGGCTTGGGGAAAAGACACAGCTGGCAAAAGTTATTGAATTTATCTAATTTGTCAAACTAGTTATTTAATAATTGATTACTTGAACGATTATAACTGATTTATCTATTAGTTTTGTCTTTGTTTGGGTATAATAGGTGCATAAATGAATGTTTACAAGCATTTTCTCAGAACTTTTCTCCCAACCTAATACAACTAAGCTTCTGAAGGAAATATATCAGGAAAACCGTTTCGCCTGTTTTGAAATGGGTTTGTCATGGGAATAAATCTTTTTGCTCGTCATGATCGAATGAAGTTTAGGGGGAAAATGCTGGTTAAGTAGCGCGCAAAATTAATGGATCTTGAGGCATTGATATGGTAACGATAGCTAGTTAGAGGTTCATAAAGTTCAGAGCAGGAGAGAACAATCCGGAAGATCAGTCGCGTCGAGGCCGTCCATAGGAAGCTCCGTTATTCTTGCGCGCCGCATCCGTAACATCATCCCTTTCCTGTCATTCGTGGGCACGATTTAGTATCAAACGTCGTTCCCAGACCGGCTCCACTTGAGAGCGAGTACACGCAAGTTGTATGCCTAAATGTGCTTTAGAGCAATAGCATATTCGTGGATTTTTTAAAATCAGTTCTAGTTTATTAAATCAGTGTTTGTCACTCTATTAACTCAAAATAGAAAGCAATTAGGACTGATTGTCGATATCCAATGTTTGTCAACACAAGTGGCTTCAATGCCGATAACGGCTACCCCGCCAGACCGTCGACGGTTGGCTGTTTTCAGACAACGCATTATAGCGTAAATAAGAGTGGTGTGCAAAACGAGCGTTGGTAGTGTAACGGTTAGCATAAGCTCCCGGAAAGAGTAAGATCTGGGTTCGAATCCCGGCTGACGCAACGTTTTTGCACAGTACTCCACATATTGCGTATACTATAAAGATCATACCATTGCAAGTGGCAGTCAAAATAGAAAGCATTTAGACTGATTATAGAGCTCTTTCTTTTAGATTATTAGTAATCATTTGATAGAGTAATTTTTCCTAGTTATAGCAATGTGCTCGTTTTCCCAAATAACGGCTTAGCACTAAAATTAAGATCGAGTTTCACATTTTTGGCAATGTTGTTTACAGGGCTATTCTACAAGGCGAGGGTAGCGGCAAGTCCGTGGCGAAGGAGTGCCAGGCGGAACGATCGATAACTTGTTATTCAATTGGAAGTTTTTCCTCCGATTTAAGAGAAACTCCATATGAAACGATTTACTAACATACTACAAAAATTTTCTGCAGATTAACAATGTTTTTAGGTTTCCAGCAAATTATAGGTATGATACAAGTGAAGGCGAAAGGTGAGTGTGAAACATAATTATGATCTGGATGCTACAGAGTTAAAAAAGGGTGCTTTGGAAAATAGGCAACGTGGGGATGTAGTCTGAAGTCTCAGCTTTCAGAGGTCAACGACGCTTCAATGGAAACCTCCTCTCCAACAAAGAGGGATTGATCTTTCATGGTTCCATACCAATCACAAAGAACCTTTTTATTAGTTCACATAAATAAATTAAAATAAATAAACATTATCAGACGAGCGATCTACGAAACCGGAATATGTTACGTCTGACAAACGGCAACTTAATGTGTACCTACGACTGTACACATTGCTCCACAATGTCATCAGATACGACCATGTCTGAACGAGACGAGCCATCACATGGCTAATCGGAACACGAACTACAGAGTAATTCAAGTCAGAATTGTTGGTCCTTTTCTCTCCGTATAACGGTGGTAGCAATGGTTAAGTTGCTATGACATTCCTCAGCGTGGACGTCACTCCGTTCAAAATGAGCTCGACCTGTGCCAGGTTGCATGTCATTTCTCTCTCAGTATTGGTCAGATCGTGGAAATTTGCCAGAAATTTCTCCAGAATGATGATTTCATTAGGTCCATAACGAGCTTTAAATTCAAAAGACCGAGTTTATCTAAACCTCGGTATGTCGATCCCGCACAGCCATCATTCATAAAAAGGGTGACAGACGGAATCCTCGTTATTCCAAATAGTCCAATTTGCTTATGAGCAAACTTTATAAACTTATAACGAAGGCTGTCCCTCTGCGCATAGCAAGAACTTTGATGGGGCGCAACCAGTTGAGCAAGCAGGATTTCAATAAAGATTTTGCTGCATATGTTTCAACAAACTGCAACTTATAACAACATAATATGTTTACCGATAACTTAACATAGAAAAACAAAAACATTAACGCAGGTGAAATAATGTCATAATACAATCGATGCAATACAACTACAATAAATGCTCATGAAATATCCATTTCTTGATTACAAACAGTAACTACGTAACATTGCTAAGACTGCAGAGATGTGCGGAATATAACTCCTCGAGTGAAAGGAAGTTTTACATCCAACTTATAACAACATAATATGCTTACCAATAACTTAACATAGAAAAACAAAAACAGTAACGCAAGTGAAATAATGTCATAATACAATCGATGCAATACAACTACAATAAATGCTCATGAAATATCCATTTCTTGATTACAAACAGTAACTACGTAACATTGCTAAGACTGCAGAGATGTGCGGAATATAACTCCTCGAGTGAAAGGAAGTTTTACATCCAACTTATAACAACATAATATGCTTACCAATAACTTAACATAGAAAAACAAAAACAGTAACGCAAGTGAAATAATGTCATAATACAATCGATGCAATACAACTACAATAAATGCTCATGAAATATCCATTTCTTGATTACAAACAGTAACTACGTAACATTGCTAAGACTGCAGAGATGTGCGGAATATAACTCCTCGAGTGAAAGGAAGTTTTACATCCAACTTATAACAACATAATATGTTTACCGATAACTTAACATAGAAAAACAAAAACAGTAACGCAAGTGAAATAATGTCATAATACAATCGATGCAATACAACTACAATAAATGCTCATGAAATATCCATTCTTGATTACAAACAGTAACTACGTAACATTGCTAAGACTGCAGAGATGTGCGGAATATAACTCCTCGAGTGAAAGGAAGTTTTACATCGAATACATTTAGCATTTGTTCTTTTTCAGCACGATATCCAGAATAAAAAAGGCATTTCAGCCGACATCTTTTTATTGCATTCATATCGGCGACTGTCTTCGTGTGGAACTATTTCAAGAATGCTGCTAGCCGTCGTTGAATGGGAATCGTTTCCTAAATAACTGACATAAATCGCCTTTTTGAAGTCGTTGAATGTGATTCGTTTTTCGTAAGCGCAGTAGAATCTATGAGCGTTCCATAGCAGTATGTTGTAGAGGAAACTAAAGAGGATACGCAGGTATCTGAAGGAGGGAATCACAGACTATGAAGCCAAATCAGTATTGCCAATGTTCCAGACAACAATGGTGGCTGTTTGCTGATTCGGAAGGTAAATGAGGCACGGTGCACCATAATCGCTAGATCAAAGAAACAAACACGTGCATGATGCAGGGCACTCTAACCGCTGCGCTACACCCGCTCCAATTCACGCATATAATGCAATTAACCAGCGACAAATTTTGGATGCGAAAACTTTCACCGAGGTACAAGGTGATGGTTTTTGAGCAATTCTGGACGCTTGGAGAACAACTCATTTATTAACTAAATTCTTCACAACTTATCAAGTTAGCTCTTCATAGTGATCGGAGAGTTTCATTGGTTTGAGTAAGATCAAATATTAAAATACCCAAGCGAAACAGCGTAACTGAACTCATGTCGATTCCACGAACACCTTCATTTGTTCACGGTTCAGAAATCTTCACAGCGTGCACCAAATCAAATATGTTTATACGCTACGACTGCAGTGCACCAGTCATCCGGGTCGGCTAAATTAGTAGGGTCAGCCTACAAAACAAGAACACAAACAAAACATCACACCTTAACAAGATCGCTCTAAAGCTGCCTTATATATCGAACCGAGTATCCGCGCTATTGAGAGGTGCTCAAAAAAGCGGTCTTGAAAGTGCGGTGACAGCATCGAGCTTCTACCTCCAGCCTTGCACCGTCAACTAGTTCGCAATCGCCTCTACGAACGACTGTGCCAATCAAAAGACTGCATAATCTTATCTAACGGAACGGAGCGAGATTGTACGATTTCTGAAACAGTATACCCAATAACATATAAGCATGCGGCGATGAATATATCGTCGAGACAGGTAGAACACTTCATTTGCGCATGAAAGAACATTTAGAAGGGAGATCCAATATAGAAAAAAGACAAGCCTCAGGGTCTACATAAGGCACAAAAGCACAGCAGTAATGATTTTGATGTTGCTGTCGCGATCGTGGCGCGGGAATCAAAAACATCAAAGCACAAAATTATCTATGCGTTTGGAGAATCGCTAAAATTTCTCAAATGAGTCGTAGGGACGAATGTGCTGCCATAGCGTTAGACTTGGCACCTTACACGCGCTTAATCTTCTGACCTAATACAAGGGCGCTGGCAAGCCATCTTCTGTCCTCGACCAAGACAAATAGTAATATAGTGTACGTCCAACCACTGAAGAAGTCGATGGCGCCGAAATATCAGCCATCTACTCGTATTAAGATCTAAACTCAACATTAACAGCGTCGTCAACAACTACTAACCTTTGCCAGCTCAAATAGCTGGGTTTTTTATACTTCAATAACCAACGTTGATGCCCAGGTTGATAGAAAATCGATCTTTCAAACTATAATACTGTCACTCAAGCGCTCCAGCAACCGCGTAGCGTCCGCAAGCAAAAATCAACGTGGTACTCAAAGCGTTGATCATCGCTTGATTGTTATGAAAGCCATTAAAGATTAGTTTATATGACATACAAAATACGTTAAGGTACATCAGATCTGATAGGAGCGGTGCCCAACCCTTGTTATGCAAGGGCCTTCAAATGACATTGTGGTTTAGACAACAAAATCGCATATTTCAGGCTTGAACTACCCAAAAAAAGCGATCATTTGTCGAAAACACACCACAAAACGTTTGCTCATCACAGTCTTCTAAGCTATAACTGATGCTTTCTCTCATCGTATAGATAAGTGAGGACTCGACGGCGAGTTCTTCACCAGGATCAACTACTATCGATGAACGTTTAGCGTCAAAGTAGGGAACATTGTGCTTAAAAACTCTCCATATCTATGAGATCTATCATTTAAATTGATGACAAAAACTGGCAAAAAATAACGGGAATATCGACAGTGAAAAAAACAACGTGATTCTGAAATTCTGCAAACGACACTAACCTTTGAATGAGGGATCTCTATTGGAGGAGAGTTCGAAAAGAGAATCACGATCAAAGTTACACCGGTATTCAATATGAAGCCATTGTTATGGATCCGTAGGTGCTCTCTGAAAAAAATAATAATAAAATCGGAATCAAGCACTTGGAAACTACCAAAATGTTTATAAGTCGATTCGTAAAGTAAAAAAACCGCTGAAAATAAGAAGTTAAACGAATAATATTACTTTTCCATTGGATCATTGTTTCGGCTATCTGCTCTGCTAACTATAGTAACCGATGACGTCATACTGAGACATATTGACAGATCCTGAAAACTGTGAATAAACGAAACACAGATGACTGAGAACAACCATTATGATTCGTCAGATAAGATTCTTCTCTAAAATGTCAAAACCATTTTTATCTACATTGACACCATACGCGACAATAGGTTTATTGCGCCTCTACCACCAACCACAATCTCAAATATGTGAGTATATACACGTATACATATATATATATATATACATATACATATACATATATATTCATATATTTATATATATGCACAGACGTACACACAAATTATATTTATGTGGATATGTATGTGTAGCGGCAGTAAAATATATGTGTGCATGTGACGGAGCGCATATACGCAGTGGTAGAGGAGCTTTGCAACAGACGTCGAACGACTGATGGTCTATGGTTTGACATACACGAGTCTCACCAAGCCTTCCTCCCCTCCGAGGTCGGTGAAATGGCATCAGACTACTTGAGAGGGCAGCAGAACTAATTGACACATCGGTAGATCACCGCAACTCATCTTATAGGCCAGATATGCGTTCAATAATTTCAAAAGATGCTAGATGAAGGTGGATGTACGGTAAAGCTCTTAAGGATTGACCATAGCCGGGAACTTTATTCTTTATCTATATCCATGATATAAGCACTTTTTGACATTTTTATAGATCCGTCCTCACGGTGTTTTTTTTTTACACTCTGCGGATCCCAATACTTCCAGCATTCAAATCGTTTCTCGCCATCTTCTTGAACGTCGTAGATTACTGACTGAGCGAGTTCCCTGGCAATCTGGCCTGGCTGTAGGATGCACGCACGTGCATTATGTACACACGTATGTACATGCATATACATATAAAAAAATGAAGGATAAAGCTCTCGGCGTTGTTCAGTCCCTGAGGGATGCGCCATGCATCCGTCTTCAATTTGTAATATCGTTTGCGGTGACTGGATGCATATCTGGCCTTTACAATGACTCGCGTTGAACTACTGCTGTATCGGGGCAAGGCTGGTTACCCTCTCAAACAAGTCTGGGACCACTCTGATACGAGTTCACCGACACCGGAAGGGTGGACGGCTTATCGAACAATGAGCGCGAGATCAAACCATCAGCCTTGTGGACGACGCAGAGCACCTCTAAGCACTGCACCACTAGCGCTCATATGTATACATAAACATATATTCATATGTATACACATGCACATATATTGATTTGTCCCATAATTTTCTTTGCATTTCGATCATATCTTATTTCGATAAGAAATCAACTAATAAATAGTACAGTCAAATCATGATTAATGATATGCAGTTATTTGCTGAACGAAGACTGAATGCCTTTTCCGGGAAAGGCTGAGATTCACTGAGGTCACTTCTGAGCTGAATGTAGACATTAAATTTTTCCACACGTAGATGCTTCAGAGCGTGGATTATATGATAGCTTTACGAAGTAATATCAAGGCTATGTGGTGGCTATGGTGTCGCGGTCCAAGCCAGCTTTCTCAAATGTGGTGGGTTGATTTTGCGATTTGAAATCACGTGTGTTACTGGAAAAGGGCGACACTGAATCGTTTTGTAAGATTCGTTCGTAGTATTTCGGTCAGCATCAGGAGTTCTCCCTCGCAGGCATGGACACTGATTGCTTGTTTGCTGTCGAGCACTTCCCAGAACAGTATGTCATAAAACGACTGAGACCACAATCTTCCGAGCATAGAATTTGGGCTTTAGTTGACTAGCGGGTCTCTGCCGCGAGGCAGCCAGTAGTCACGAAGCGTGTTGTTCTCCCAGAATAGAGAAGATTAATCACCAGTGATGAACGACTCGAAAAAGTCCTGCCGCAGCGATCCCAGCAGATGACTTCCATAGATGGCCACGCGTGCAGCGTGGTCGTGGTCGGTCAATGCCTGAGCTATCCACTGAACACCACTGCGGTTGACATTTTATTTCAGCGGCGAGCTATGGTGCTACGGCCGTACGCAGGTGTCTCGCTAGAGCTACCGGGACATTCTCTAACATACCACATCCTTTTGGCTTTAAGCGACCGAATATAGATAAAATTCATCAATAGCGCGAAAACACCCATTGGATAATTCATTGTAATCCAAGAAACCTACGGATTGTACACGAGTACAGAAGAGAAACGATTGCATGGATGAAAATACACGCGAAATTCGTCGAAAAAATCGGTCAAAATTTTATTGAGTGGGCGACCACAGAAGTTTTACAAATAGAGGAACCGACATAAGCCCAAGCGCTGGCGGATATATGATTATCCCCTTGAGGACCAACGTTGATAAGCAGGATGCGTCGCGTCGTCACTTTCTCATTTCGTGTGAAATACGCTTGATTTCCCATGAGACGTAACGTCATCATTTTCTATATGCAAGTCTGGTTGTCGGTGCCTGCTTTCCAACAAGATGCGCCTGCTTTCCACGAGACGTGACTCCGTCATTACAATAGATGAGTGAGATTTGACGTCGCGCGGTACAGCGCGAAAGGTGTCGTTTGTTCTTCAAACGGTTGTACGAAAGACCATAGTGATATACAGGGAAGCAGAAGCATATATAGCGCTTCTATCTGAGCTATCTGACTGACGAAAAATATTGTTGATTGTAGAAAAACCAGCAGATTTATGAGGACGGAAACTCAGGGGCCTTTGCGTGAGTGGTAATTCGCGATTAGTCAGTCACACAAAACGACAAGGCGCGCATTGATCTCAGTGAACATTGCGTGTAGCAAAAAACAGCTGTTGTCGCAAGTGCGCAGTTAAACGACAAGCATAGTCCTTGTGTAGTAGGAGATACGTAAATTCGAAAAAAATGCTGTTGATAACTTTTGGGATCACAGCATATCTTTTTTGAATTGTGAATATGACTCGGGTATCTAATTTGCATATATGTACGTACATATACGTAAGTACTTATGAAATAATACACATATATACATATGTATTTACACACACATAGCGTGAACATATGCACATGTATATATAAATATATATGAGCAAGCTAGAACTACGTTATATAAACATATAGATATATATGCATATATATATAATATATATACATATATGTATAAATGTATAAGCGTTATATATCAGAATGACTGCGAGATGCCGCTTTAAATGATAGAAAGAACTATAACCTAAATTCATGTAAAATAATCAGCAAGAATGGAGGAGGCTGGAAAGTTTCTTGCCAACCCAATAATTCAGTTTTTAACGAAATAATTTGCATTATATGAACACCAACCTCACACTGCCTCCCACATTTTATTCTTGATTGTGTCATGACGGGTGACAAGGCATGAGCTGCCACATGATTAGCTGAAAAGAAAACTGTGAAAAATAATACTCAGAGTAAAAAAAAGTACGTAAAACCAATAGTTCCAATAGCACCTTAAGAAGGAAGTCAGCAAAAACTTACGTTATTTATTTATAATGAATAATATGTAATATTCCATTATAAAAGCTTTTTTAGCTTTGATATGTAAAGTGGGGGAGGGGGGGAGGGTTAAGAGGTTGGCACGCCATTAGATGTGCTGCCAGCCTCGGTCGCTTCGCTGAGGAGACTGATTGCGGCGCCGATTAGCGTGGCTTATCACCGGCGTGAATCAGGAGCGTGGACTTGTTTGGCATGCTGCCAATGTATTATCTTGTTCACACCGCCGCACGCGATTGCCGTGGTGCGCCGTCTCGTATAAACAAAAAAAAAACCATCTCGGTACTGCGCAGTAGTTTTTTCTTAACTAGGAGAGTTTGACACTTTTGTACCTGACATTTCTGGGATTGTGCCCCATTTTTTTTTTGTAATATCCATATGCTATGTAGTACGTGTATAATTTTCAGTCATTAGCCATACTGCTAACAACATTAGTGTCTTTTCTTAGATGAATTAGTGAATAAAGAAGGGCATAGGGAAATAGGGTAGCGAAATTGAATAAATCTGCTATTTGGTTGCTATATTTGCTGTTTTTGCTATTGCTGGTAGCATTTTCGTTCTTAGGCTGTCATTTTAGTGGATGTCTTCACTCTAATAGTGTCTTATGACGCCAATAGAAGTGCACGAAGCAGAAATATTGCATGTCATGAACTGTGGTGGAGGTTCAGTGGTTTTGCTGTGTGGTCCCTTGATATGTCTAAGGCAGTGATCCGATCGATATCTGAATATTGCTAGATTGTCCTTAGCGGCGCACTGACCTTTGTGCTGTCGCGCGTTGAACATCCGAGTTGCGGCGGCTTTTGCCCTTTGAAGTGGCTCGTTGCACTTCCAAGTTGCTAGGGGCAGAACTTCAGTCTGTGTGACCGCGTCTTCTGCCAACTTGTCTCTTGTAACCGACAAGAGCACAAAGCTCAAATTCTTTATATGGGTTATATAAAACAATGGAGTGGAACCAACTTGGCGTGGTACCAAACAATGTGGTAAAACCGAACAACTGCTGTAATAATGACATAAGAACAATACATATACGATTGGGACATATCGTTATGTTGACATATGTCTGTGACTGTGATGTATCGTCTTGTTACGATAATATGAATAAGTGAACGTAATTGATAAAATGGATCGTCGTTGACGATACCATGGATGTTGTTATTAACAGAACATGACTAGGCGGTGGAACCCGTTTGGAATTGCTATGTTCGCCCCGAAGTAGAAGCACCGACGGCGGGATCCAGTGGGTGAGTATATTGTGACAACAGTGGGGTCACTGCTGATTAGATCTAGGCAGAATCCCTTAACCGCGGTGGTGGGCCGAGCATAGCCTAAGTGAGTTTGCTCCGGCACGTTAATGATATGTTCCGCTCACAATTCTATTGAGTTCATCTTGTATGAACGCAACCTTATGATAGCAATTAGTTATACGATAACGAGACTATGTGAAGAGAGCAATAATGAGTCGATAAACTAAGGTGAGTGGTCCGAATAAAGTCAAACGACCGTTCGGATGATGCCCCGTGATCGAACCACCTGTTGAGGTCGCCACTTGGACCATTTTCTGTCTACGGTCCTCGGACGTCTGCGATACCACTTGCTCTTTAGGGTCATAAACCATCTGCGTGGCCTAAATTATCATGTAATTCGCGAAAAGATAGCAAACTCCCTTGGGAGGTTTGCCATATGATTACTCCTATATAGGGAAACATCTCATAACCGAATGGAAACCAAGACCAGAGAAGAAGTTGTTTTTGTGCAATTGCTACTCCAGAAGCTATAAATAAGATGAAAACGCGGAAGGCAATTTAAGAAGTTGCCTTGAAGGGGCAGGTAATTTTCCAATCTTACCATCTATAGTTTATACTAATTTTTGTTCCGTAGTTTAGGTACATGACTTCTCCTCCATAGAATTGCCTAATAATCGTATGCGCATAGGTATTACATTGCGGCTAATTACACTTTAGTGTGATCAACGTCTTCATCATAGAAGTATTGGTCCTTGTGAAGATTTGTGATCTTATCAAATTTTAGACTACTTTTTGACTGATTTATTCAAATTTGAAGTACGAAAGCAAAGCCTCGCTTAACTCATGCTTAAAATGGATGCGACCACGATTCACCACTGGCGTCGAAGTATTCTCGAACGACTATTGTTTCTCATTGCTTACTGTCCATTAATGTTAAGATTTGAGAGAAAATTATATGTTTTTTAGTCACCAATCAAATGATTGCACTCATACTTCTTCAAGTACATGAAAGCTTCACATGTTCTTTTTTTCATAGTCCATTTGATGGGACAGCGCATGCCGTGGCTATTCTGTGAAATACCTCCAGCGGCTACTCGATGAGCAACTGATTGACTGCAACTTGTTACTAACTCTAATGACTACTTAGGAGCGGTGCAATAGTGCTCCTTAGTAAATCCGATTGGAATCAGGTCCAATAGGGGGCCTTTTTAATGTCAACAAGACAAAAACATCTTATATTCTTTGACTCACCTTTGTACATACCTATACCACTGACACACTTAAAGTTCAATGAAAGGAGTAAAGAAACTTCTGAAGACTCTTTTAAAACGGGTTACTATAGTGAACATCCTAGTGGTACTTTGTCGATCAACAGATCTTCAGTTTGATGTTCGAGTTGCGATAAAAATCATAGAGAGAGAGGCACATCTCGAGACCCCATGGTATCACTGCCGCCTTCCTCAGAGTTGAAAGGCAGAAACTGCATGTACTTCACGCAGGTGAAAGAATATCATATCTCCAGAAAGAGAAAATCTGAGACCAGTGGGGGACGTAGTGCACACTGAACCTACTTAGGACATATATCGTCTGATATGGTTTTGAGTGTATTCCACACGCTTTTCATAAAAACTATCCCCCTCATATACCGAAGGCTTGTTTAAAGCAGCCAATTGAGAAAACAAGATCCAATGAATATTATGCTGCATGTGTCGCATGAAAACGGTATGGCGGATTATCAAAACTGTATACCTACCATAAAGTTCTTATTCTAATCTTTTTCGACTTCGAGAAAACGTTTGAATTGTCGAAACAAATGCAGTGATATCAGTGCTCGTCGGCCAGAGTTAGACTCGCCCTCCATACAATCACCAAGTGACTTTTATTGATACATAGCACAAACTCCAGCTTTTTCATCGATACTTCACCAGCCCATAGCAGAAAATAGTTTGACTTAGCGACACCCTCTAGGAAGGCGGCTGTTCAAAGCCGCACTACCGTGACAATGAAGTGGCTCTATCTTGATGGGAAAAATATGCATACTGATCTTGAAATCTTATCAAACCGTCGTTTCGCGATATACAACGTCAGGTAATCAAATGTTTTGAGTCTTTTCAAGGTTGACATGTAAGTAGCTTACATGCGTTTCGGTAGTCTCGCAAGCCTCATCAGCTCCACTCGCCCTATTAGTCACTCCTGCTGATGGTAGGACGCGCTAACATGCTCGGTCTGAAGCACTTGAAGTTGCAGTCGTCATTATTTTTTCTTACCGGATGGCTTACGGCTGTTACTAATAATGTGAACATTGCCTTTCGATCGACTGGAAGAGACGAAACGCATAGTGAGAGACGAGAGCGTGATTTGAACCATGCATCGGCTGACCGATCAAGTGTGTCTCAGAGCATCTCTGAACACTGCTCCATAAGCCATCCCATGAAAGGCCAGTTTCGTTAGAAATATTTTGTGATAATTCAAAGTTATCGCTCATTCCTCTTCATCCCTGTATCACCTGTCGTTCCGGTGATCGCTGAGTGATTTGAGCGGGCCAACAACACTTCCGTTTTTCCTATCGCGTGTAAGAGTGCCCCAGTGGATCCTCCTCGCTCTACGGATTCAGTGATCACATTTTTCTACTAGGCTTTTGGTGAAGATTTCGGACCGTCGGATCGATGATCTTCTTGTGGAGCGCTTGACATCACGAGGAATCTAGTCGGCAACGGCTCTCGTCCAACGCTTGCCGTTAAGAAACATTACATATCTGGTCCACCTTATCTTCGATACCCTGGCGTGTGGAACAGCACCCTTGACCTCCGATCGATGACGCAGGTCACAAGACTCCATATCTGCGAGATAGAGAATACTCCTTCTCGACTTCGCGTTCAATAACGATAAGTGATTTTTCATTCTGCTTACATAGCTACCATGTTCCTGCTGCATACGTTAGAGCAAGGATAGCTGTCGAGTTAAATAGGTGGGCGCGAAGTCGGATGTTTTCACTGTCTTCATTACGTCCTCAATGCTCCTTAAACGTTCTCCAAACCGCTCGTTGCCTCCTCCTCAATTCTAGTGCTAAGGAATAGTTCATCACGATGCATTCATGACGACGATGGACGCAACTGGAGCACTCGGAGATGTTCGTTTCGCTGAGCGTAAATGGAAATTTTAAATCCCATCCGTTCCCCACAAACACCGTTTTTGTTAGGTTTGGCCGCTGGCCAATTTTTCACATGCGTCGATGAAGTTGGTCAATATAAGTTTCGTCTGGCCAATGCCTGATGTTATAAAGACGATATTATCACTGAAGCGAAGATGGTTCAATTGGGGACCATCGATTTTCATTCCCATATCGCTCCATTCTAGTGTTCACATGATGTTTTTGAGGATGGCAGTGAATAATTTTGGCTAAATCCTATTGCTCTGTCGAGCCCCTGTTCTTAAGTCAATATCAATATGATTATAGAATGACGATATTTTCGTTGCGAAATCTTTATATAACTGACGAAGGATCATCAAGTACCGAGTACGGACGCTTGGGATGTTTAGAGCCTCTATAACCACATTTGTTTCCACTGAATCAAAAGTTTTCTTAAAATTGATGAAAGTGAGATAGAGCGGTAGTTTGTATTCTTGTAAAACTTCAGTGAGTCTTATGATCTTGTGATTGTAATCTATGCTACTAAATCCTTTTCGAAACCCTGCATGCTCGCATGGTGTCCTTTATCCAGTATTCAGCCAATTCTGTTTAGGATGACTCGAGCGATGATTTTATGGACGACGGTCATCAAGCATGGGAGATAATTGCCTATGTCGTGAAGGTCTCCCTTTTGAACAACAACACGGTCTTGCTGGTTTTCCATTGCCTGAAAACTTTTCATTCTAACATCTAACGGGTGAATTGCCGAGCAAGGATGATGATGAGAACTCTAGGTAGGTTCTTCAGGTGCTCTGATCTTATCTTATCTTGTCTGGACCAGGTGCTGTTGTTTTCTTTACCGACGATGTATAGTGTTGGATTTTGAAAAGGCGAAGCGGTTGAACGTTTATCCTCTACCAGTTAATATGACAACAAGAGGACATGGCTAACGAAGAGATCCGAGTAACAACTGTGTATGATTTTCTCCATTGCCATTCTGAAAGCTGTAAGTTTCCCGTCAAGGCACCAAAGTACAACCTTCTTAGTCATGTAATTGGCAAAGCCTCGGTGGGCGTTGCGAATCCTCTTCCCAACTTCTACACCTTCTGCCGTAACTGGTGCTTGTCTCTCCTGGGATCATCTTTCAATGCTTCTCTGCAGCGTTTCGCAAGTTTGGACGTGAGAAAGTGATTGCATGTAGCTCGTACGAGTCCATGTTGACGTATCGGCCTAAGTGGCTGCGGAGACGAGCGTCTCTTTGTGATTTTAGGACTCTAGGCTTTCATAGCGCTAGCCTGATGATGTTGAATGAGTCCGTCGTATTCTTGGTCGATGTTGTCATTAACGGTTTCTTCACAAGAGCCGACTAATGACTTGATTCATCCCAATTCATGGCAGTTCTGGAACTTCGCTCTTTTAATTTGGCTGCTTTCTCTCCTTGCTGAGAAAAATAGAACGTTCTGCAAACGAGACAATGGTCTGATGCCGCGTTGAACTTTAGAACAGCAGCGAAATCAGTCAGACAGAACCTGCAATTTATAAGATGTGGTCTACTTCGTTATGGTATTCTCTATTGAGTGACTCCCACGTTCACCCTTTAGAATGAGGCTTTTGGAATTGTGAGTTACTATGGATGGCTTGGGTCGTAATGATGAACGCAGATGGCCTCTCACCCTGTTCATTTCATTCTAGTCCTTGGGGTGTAGTGTTCTTCAGGAGTTCTTGTAGGTTCAGCTTTTGCGTCTAAATCTCCTACAATGACCTTGAAAATTCATGGTCTATTCTGGAGAACATTTTCGAGGTCCATAAAGATGGTTTCGGCTTTGTCTTTGTCATAGCTTGATGTCGATGGGTAAGCAACGAAGATGGTCAAAGCCGGTATTGATCCAATTTGTTTCAGCCGCAATCATCAGATGCGGGCTGTTAGTTATTCAAATAAATCGATGTTTGCAGTCAAATTTCTTTTAATGAGAACTCCAATATCGCTAAAATCTTGCGATCGCATGTTCCAAGAAACACTTCTTATCCGCTGACATAAACAACGTAAAAAGGTTGGCGTCTTCTCGTCTCAGCCAGGCCAATGGTGTTTTTTTTTTACATCCTTCTTGCTTGCATCTGAAGATCTTGCATATCAGATTCGCGTGCAAGTGTTTGTGAGTTATGAGCATAGATCGTCATTTTTGTCCGTTCCAAGTTTAAAATTCTAGTTTAGCCCTGATAATTCAGCAGCCTCTAAATGCTCGTCCCATCGGACCCTACCGTAAGAGCCTCTTTCGGGTCAGAGGAGTGAGGTCCGTTTTTATTGCTGTTTTGAGAGTTTTCAAAATCGAACGTGTAACTTGCTAGATTCTAGACGTGAGGCTGGGTACTCACGAGTTGGTTGCTAGTCTCTATCGGAGGGGCAGGAGGAGCTTATTCCTATAGGCGACTCCCAACCGCCTCCCATTTCCTTCCCAGTCGCCTGATTACAAGCTTTTGGCCGACTTGACATGCAGAAATAGAGTTTTGTCAAATCAGTGCTGCAGAAGTAAACTGGAATCCATCTGCGTCTCCGCGAAGCACATGGCCGCTTTTGGTTCGCGTAATTCCCCTACACACCATCTGGGGACGCGTCACGTACCCTTGCGACCAAGCGGGCTCTGGGATCCTTCAAAGAGGAAATTTTTTTGTTCTTAGTCAAGATCGTGGAATCGGGGAGGGCGAGCAGCTCGGATGTTTGAAATTTATAGTATCCTCGGGATCCACGAAAATATATATTGACAATAAAACTCCTACAGGCCGCTTACATGATAAGAAGAACGATCTACATGATGGAATAAAGGAACGGTTGGATGGTCTCAGCGAAGGCAAACGTTCCTTTGGGCGACTACCCAGACGATGAACGAACGTGTTAGTGCGTAATGTCATCCATCTGCCTTCATAGATGACAACAATCATAATATTATGGCATTAATCGATCGGTGCCTTGACGCGCTAAGCATTGTGGGGTGCTAGTTGTTATTTGATTGAGAATTTTTCCTCCGCCTTGGAAGGAACTCTAAATAAGGAGATTCACTTAGGTATTTAGAGATTTTCTCTACACTTTTATAAGCTCTTCGTGCTTCCAGTGAACTAGACGCTTGATAAAAATAAAATCGTGTGGCGGGTGTGAAACATTATTTTATCTGTATTACAGTATTGTAAAGAAGTCTTTCTGATAAACAGTTACATGGCGCTATAGTCGAAAATTTAAGCTTTTGAATGATAACTAACACTACTATGAAAACTTCTTGATCAGCAAATGAGGTCGAGTAATCATGTGCTCTCGGTTAACCAAAATAAATCCATTCTAACAATCAATCACCATCAAAACACCAGTCGCACGAGATAGAAGGGGATCAAGATTGATTTGGGGTAAGAGTAAAGAGTGTAGACACGCTGTTTAAACATCCATGTGTGCATGATATTTTGTTTCTTTCTGATTATGAAGGAACAAATGAAGACCGATCTCACTTGCTGGAGAGGAACTTTCCATAGAAGTGTTATTAACCATTCGAAAGCTGGGACTCGAGGCTACAGCCTCAAGTGGTCGTTCTTTCAAGACATCTATACATAACCATGTAGCATCCAGGAAGAAAATCATGTTTCATACCCACTGTGCGCCTTATTTCTATACAAGTGTAAATCGCTGGAAGCACAAAAACCATATCAGCCTGTAGAGAATTTTTTGTACTATCAGAGTCTAACGTTTTTATTTGAAGTTTCTATCGATGTGCTAAATAAATCCCTGATTGAATAACAATATTTTAAACGCGATCGATCTCCCTACCCTGCCACCCCTTCCTCCTACCTTATGGACTGTCCGATAAACATGGTCCCCAAAAATGTAGAACTTGATTCATTCTTCCTGCCAAACGGTATTTCCAAAAATAAGCACAACGTTGGAATTATTGAAACTTACGCTATCGAATGATCCTTCAAACTATGAGCGAGAAAAGACAAAAACACGTAATTTGTAAAACATAATATTATGGATTCCACATCGTTATAGAAAGGTGCTTCAAAAACCGACCATGCGAGGTTCCAGCCAGGAATTCAAACTTTCGAATGATTATTAACACTCCTGTGAAAAATTTGTGCCGGCGAATGAGACTGATTGTTCATTTATCTCTTAATAATCAGAAAGAGCCGATATTTTTTTCAATGGTAAAGAAAGACTTACTGAAGGTGTATATACGTTCCTAGCAAAATTGTCACGGTGGTCATCTCAGGTAGATAATTCTGCTCTTTCTCAAAAAGACCAGGATCAAATGCACTCGTAATTTTAGGAATACTGGCTTATTATAGCACGAAGCAGTCGGCAGTATAGTTCTTCTTTCTACCGTTGTTTTGAAAAAGAAGATTTTGTAGCATAGCACTTTCCAAGGCGGTACATGGGCAGTTGCGATCTTCATAGCATTCGTGTATTGGTGCCTTCTTGTGGCATGGAAAGTCCCCACTGGTAGTGGCATCATAACGCTGCATACTGCTAAAACTTGTAGGTGGACTGGGAGGAAGAAATCGTAATTCTGCTGCTCTAAACTCTTTAGAGGCCGCGTGTGTTCCATTGAGCACACGAGTTTATGGAGACTATTCTTCGTTGAAAACAAGATTTTTATTTATAACTTATCAACCAATAGTAGTATGAATGTCGTTGTTTTACATGTGCACTTCATTTAGTAAAAAAGCTTGTTGAGCCAGCTGTAGTTAGAAGCAAACCACATCTCACCTCTAATGCATATTTTTTGGACAGCTTGTACTTGTGCTTTATTCTTTACCAAATTTTCAACTGACATTCGACAACTCAGGTTTTGATGCTTCTATATCCAATTTGATTTTTAAAAAATATCAAGAGATCTGCAAGAGCGAAAAGAAAATTACGTTTCGCACTCGGAACAGTTGCCCCCATTGATCTTTTTAGCAAATTTATTGCGGGAAATAGGATAAGTTCAAAGTTTTTTCTACAAATCTCACAAGAAAATATGGACCTATATTAGCTTTAAAAAAGGTTTTTGGGTTTATTCAAATATGTCTCTGCACAACAATTTACTCTACAAGCTCATACGCTTTGGTACATATGTCGCCGAGGGTTGTTGTAACAGTGCTCTGTGGACACGTTGTCGAGAAGAGAACCCGCCCGGTTTTAGAACCTCAAGGAAAAAATTGTGTCATCAAATGATTATTGAACTCCATGAAAGTTTTGAAAGTTTGATAAAAATCGAAGCATAGACGCCAGCCGTGGAAATAATGAGTGCTGGAGGTGAAGTCCAATTACTCATACCTCACTAACGAGACCTTTTCAAAATCGAGTATAGTAATGAAACCGTCGAGATTCACGCAGTCGAATGATTACTGAATTGTCAAGAAAAAGAGCGATAAAGTGATAGTCTTAAATGGCTTACGAAAAACTTATGTGGACACTAGTGCGATCCTGCGCTAGGGGCTCACTATGCCTTCATTCATCCGGAATCGGTAAATTGATATCAGACTTGTCTAGGAGAATAGCAGCTTTGACTTGATACGCGGTCGGCCACGGCGAGTCATTTTCAAGGCCAGACAAGCACTCAGTTAGCTCAAACGATGATTGAAGAAGTTGACTAGATGGGACATCCTACAGAGCTTAATCTACGTCGAGACCATTATCCTTTTATTCTTGATGTTCGAATGTTTTTGACCAAGACAAATTCCACGTCATTTTTGATCCACGCTCCATGAAAAATGGTTAAAAAGACAGTCTGTGAAAATGTTTGAAGCCTTTTTGAGATCGATACGTCAGTGGCTTACGCATGTTTCGGCGGAATCGCCCGCTCCATCGGAGCCACGTGTCCCAGACCTTTTTATGTCTGGGATGGAGAGAAGTTATTGGGCCGATGCCTACATATTCACTACTAGCCGTAATTCATCGACTGAGAAAAAATGGTGATAACACAGTACTACGTGTTATCACCTAACGTCTTCCCATCCCTGCATAAAGTAGGGTTCAGTGTGGTGAGTTTGGCTCTGATGAATCGGGTGATACTGCCAGAACCTACAAGGTATCATCCTTGAAAAGGCCTTAAACATTCTCATAGACTGTATTGAATGTTTATAAAGAGGTTTGAAAACTAAAAGTTGAAAGGGAAGAAGGTACTGATGACGTTAATACCTTGTACTTTTCTAAAGCAGTTCAAGATGGTGAACTGGCTGATAACAATGAACAAAAGTGTGTTGTACTAAATGTTAGATTGTCAAACTCAGCAGTTTGGTGCAAACTGCATAACTTTGAAATTAATCATTTCGTGTGGATGAATGACTTCTTCTAAGTCCGCATTAAAAATCGAATGTTGTGATCATTTGAGATCGATGTTTCAGATCATTTCACGAAAGGGCCCAACATATATAGACAGAAGAGGACCAGTCGTGCTTGTTCTCTCGCAAAATCGACTCTTTCATCTTACGTTAATTCATCATCTACCAGTTGCTGTATCAATTACGACTTATCTACTAACTAAAACACCTACGATAGTGTTCAGACTTTGGAACATAGTTCCATCGTCCATTTTTGCTTCATCTCCCGATTTGCTTTATAAAGGCTAAGTCTGCAGATGATATTTTGGTTTTATCCCGTTTGTCATGTAATTGATCTCTGCATGATGTGATTATACCGTGATCACCCCTTAATATGACCAAAGGCCTATTTGAATTACAGTCTCGTGGTTTAACCAAACAAGAGATTATCTGCCTGCTTCAACTTTTTCGCGACCGTGCGCCCACCTCCTCCGCATTTTTTAACCCGCAGCGTGGGAACACATTGAATGTATTATTATATCATTTCAATTATAATTTGTTGTTATTTTCCTACTTATGACAACCTGGTATATTTACACATAACATAATTCAGGAAAAAGTGTTTTCGCAAATCGATCAAACCAGTACGCAACAACGCAGCTGTAAAAGATAATATCCTTCATGGGTAGACTTTTCTGCGTATTTCTCTAAAATGCAGTACAAGTGCGTACCATACGGTTACGACGGGATGTCGTAAATACTGCGTTTAGCAAACTCTTGAAAACTAACACCAATAAGTGCCTCGATGAAATTGCAAGAGTGGCCAGAGTGACTTCCATAGGTGTCATATTAGTACTAGTGGCTTAATGTGTGCATATAAGTTTTATCCTAAACTTCTTGTGCAGTCGGTAGCTAGTTCACACTTCAATGACCATAGGCACTGATTTAGATATGTAAGCTGCATTTTGCTTCATGGAGCTCTTTTTAAGAAAATTCTTCTAGACAAATATATCAATTGATGTAGAGTGATGTGTAAAAATTTTGCGTCAATCGGGAGACGAACCCATATTCACTTTATCCGGGAGCGCATGCTCTAACTCGTTGCACGATTGACGTCCGTTTTGCTCACCCGTTCGTCGATAGCGACTACCTGGGCCAAGCCGTTGACTGTTGGTTGCTGACAGATGGATCCGCTGCAGTGTAGAAAGTGTGGCGAGCAAAACGGGTGTCAGTAGTGCAACGAGTTAGAGCATGCGCTCCCGGATAAAGTGAGATGTGGGTTTGAGCGCCACCTGACGCAAAGTTTTGCACATCACTCTGCATCAACGGTTATATTTGAAACATCATACCACCGACAGAAGCGGCTAGATAAAATGAATCATATTTGATTCTCTTAGTCAATCGATGGCTTCTTAACTACTTGCTTTTTTTTACTGACATTTTCGCAGGTGTAGCAAAACGCCGATTTGGACGGTGGAATGGTTCGTGGAAATAAAAACGAGAGATAGACACAAAAATACGATTTAAATATGGTACAGAATCACAAGGGAAGCTAATGGCATTGTGATTAGATTATGGAAAAAGTCTTACGTCTCAGACGTCTTTGGTGAACATAAGGAATTATCGGCTAGGCTGCTTCTAGCGACAACGCAGCCCCCAACCCACGGGATAGGTGGTGCAAGATTACAACACAAAGCAGATTTATTGATAGGGAGTACAATAAATTGTAAAGAGCTGGAGAAGAGATGTGCATCAGCGATACACTGATGCCTCTTAGAGATAGGGCTCTTTTGTTGATAAATTCAACATGAGAAGAACAAGTCCGGAAACGATTTTGTTCAAATAGTGGTACCGTCTTTGATCAACGCATGGAGGATCTATAATAAACTTTTGCAAAAACCATGCCTGAATGCTTTGAATATTTACTTGTCTCGCATTGGCAATACAACTGAAATGAATTTTATGAATATAGGTAAGTTTCCTTTACGCAAATTTTGGAAACTGCAGACTTCAAGACTTTGGAAAACTTCAGAATTAGAACTTTGGCTAAAAACTGCAGGTTTTAGAATAATAGTAGGTTTGCCTAAGAATTCCAAGTTCATTTATTTAGAATAAAATGACTGCATGAAAGAATACAATTTGTATGTGATTGAAATGAATTAGATGGGCATAGGTAAGCTGTGTTTATGCAAATTTTTAAACTGTAGACTTTGAGACGAGGGTATGGATAATATCCTTAGGTTAATGAGCATTGATTGGTGTTTGTAAAGATCAAAATGATCTGAAGCACGTTATGAACGCGCTATGTGGACAGTCATGTGAGCAAGCAGAGTTTCGAAAGTGATTCAGTACGGTGGACTTCATCCGCGTAACAAAAATCATTTACGACTCAGTCGATACAGGAACAATTATTGGAGCTTTGGAGAGCCGTGACGTCTCTATTGACTATAGAAAGATCTTCGTGATCAGTTGTGGATTGGGTCATTTATATAATAATTTTACTTTATCACTTTACTTTAATCCGTCATCTCAGTGTAATTTTTCACTATGGGAATATCAGTGCGTCTAGCATCGAATTCGTTTTTTCTTCTTCTTGAACGTCGTAGGAAACTGGTTGAGCCCGTCTCCTTGCAATCTCGAGGACAGGTGGGTTGTGGTGTTCCAAAGAGCGTTCGTTGTTGAGCGCCAGAGAGTGTTGTGGGATCGACCACACTCGTGCTGTGACAAGCATCAAAACCACTCGGCCACAGAGCCCCATATGACAGTCTATCGTCTGGAGATCACCGATATATGACGGAATTAATATCGACCAATGATGAAAGTGCAACAAGTCGATACGATCGCGCCAACATAATTTGCATCCGTTTTCGACAATGTTGTATGGAGAATTGAATGGCTTAGGCGACAAGCGATGGTTGAGCTTACACTATCTTGATGGTGCAGGTGATGTCGTTCATACAACACTGCGCATTGTGATCAAGTGAAATGAACATTAACCAACTTATTTTACGCTTGTAGAACGAGTTATCTCTTATCATATCTCATGGAAACTGCTCATAAGAGAAGAATTTGTTTCTTATGCTCGACTTGTACTCAACAGGACAAATATCTCCGAACGCTCAGTCTATGTGAATTTGGGTGGGGGAAGTCAACATAATTAGCGAGCAACCTACTGTGTATTTGAAGGAGCGACTCAATTTGGAGGTTTATGAGATCATCAAGCATTTCATAAGGAATATCCGAGAACGATAACGTGCCCACCTTTCGGATCTTGCCGCTCTCCCTGCCTTAGCGTAGGCGTGTAAAATTAGCGCGATGTGTAAATAGAGAAGTACAAAGCTCCGACTTATATTGACTGAAAATTGAGTATCATTCTATACTTAGGAAGATGTGGAAGAACAGATAGACAAGCATCTGTGTGTGTGTGAGTGTGTGTGTGTAAGAAAAAAACACCTAGACGGGAAGTCAAGGAGTCACACAACCACATCTCAAAGTACATATAGGGCAGAAGGCCATAACAGTGACAACTTCAAAGTGGTGGCCAGAATCCTGGAGCACGTATCAAAAGTTTGGAATGAAAAACTCTTGGGACCTTATGAATAGTATTTGAGCGTTCAAGAATGACGACAAAGAGAGTGTTTGAGCATAGCAAATTGTTATTTCAGATTACTTTGTAGTTGAAATATCAATGCGCCATTATCACGTATCAAGCGACATGCAAATCTGTTCTATTCATCAATTCTGAAAGGCACCCATCACTTTTGGTGAGTCCATTAAGAAGTCATGATGATACTGGAGAGAACAATGGAATGATAACATGTCATTACTGGAACTGCACGTGTAAAAGATTTATCTCAGTAACAGTTATGGATGCCAGGTAGCATATAAGGTTACCACATAACGGGCTAATCAGAATCTTCATTTTCTTCAACTTCGAATCGAATTTGGAAGGAATAAAGCATCACTAGATATTATGGTAGGATTTGCTCTAACCATCTCATCGTAATAATTTTTTAATATAGTTCAGAGCAAGAAAGTTTGAAATATTACTTCACGACTTGGAAAAAGAATTTCGTCGTTACGAAAAATATCAGAAATGTTCGCGATCTATGTGGAACGGTTCTGAAGAGAATAGATAATTAATTACTTTTCACTTTATCGCTTTCATATCCCCAGGTGATCCATTACTGAAACATTTTAACCTTGTTCAGTCATTTTCACCCATGAATTGGAAAGATCAGCAAATGTGGGGTCAACAACAAAGGTGAAGTGAATCAACATAATTCGCTCCAAGGCGCCATAGTCTGCTCATGGTCATAGGCTAGCCTCAAACATAAAACTAGCTATCCATAGCTATTTTGAATGCAAGTTTCACAACTCGGTAAGAAATCTACTAATAAGTGTTACCTGTCATAGTTTGTCAGACATGGGTCTAATCATCATCTTAGGGTGAATTTCATCAAGTGTATCACCTAAATGATTGTTTTACTGGGCCGGTCAAAACATAAGGGCATCAGACGAACACTTCTTTCTCATTTTAGGCAATTTCCGCTTGATGAGAGTTCAGAATACAATACGCTTCTACGTGAAAACCATTGAGAGCATCTGACGTTTCGGGAGTTTCACCTTTTTCAATATTTTTGGCGATAATTTCACACTTTTATCACTATGTTGTCGAGCACAAAATTAAACTTCTTATTTGTCCTAATTATGTTTACCAAAGTGAGAAAAACGCACAGATTTGACTAGATGCGAACGTGGAGATTATGCAAATTTTAAGTCCTGCCTAACAGATTTTGTCTGATCTTTGGTAACTAAACATATTTATAATCAAGTAATTGCGATTATTTTACCTTAGCTCACTTGCTGTCCATGTTGTAAACCCAATCTGATAGCCCGAAACAATACTCAAAGATTTTTAGTATGGTAAAAATACGCATCTTGAGCTGCAACAGTCAGAGGGACCACACTTCGAAGGCCAGTTGAATTTTTGATATCAACAAAGCAGTCAAAGATACCGCATGTGGCGCAGTGGTTAGAGGTGCTCTGCATCGCACACAAGGTCGATGGTTCGATCTCACGCTCATGGCTCACCAGGCCATCCATCTCTCCGGCGTCGGTGAATTGGCGCCAGACTGGTCTCAGACTTGTCTGCGATGATAAGCAGCAATGACTTGATACTGCGGGGGGCCACCGCGAGTCTTTCTAAGGGCCAGACAGGCATTCAAACATTTCAAACGATGTTAAAAAATGCATCCCTTGAAAGCTTCATCCTTTACGCTTTATCGAAGATACCAGCGTTGAGCAATCGACTATTAAGCACTGCAATGCCGGTGACCATGTCACTGGACTTAGTAGTATGTTATCTCTGTAGTGGCTGAAGTGAATTTTCGATTTACATGCGACAGTGTAACACGTTCATTAAAGATTTCTTTATGTAAGTGAGGATGTCCCGCTAGAGAGATTGGCTCGGACGAAAGGCACTGTGCAAATGACGAAGAAGCAAGGCCGAAACACGTGTATTGCACTGTATAGGTGCCATAACAGACCACATGGAAGGCTTAAAATATGCTATCAGGATATCAACAGCTTGTCCGTGGAAAATTCACCGTAAAAGATCTCTCAGATACAAGCAAATGTAAAGTACGTGAACCATGGAAAGCTCGGATGAGGAGTGTTGCATCAGTTACACAAAATTCATCTACCCATGAAGACGTCAATTTTTTTATCAATTTGTATAGTATTGAAGTTGATGATAATGACGTTCTGTGTCGTTAATCTTCGATTGATCCAAGTAAGTAGCTATTATATCGTCGTCTAACCCTATCACACACTCCAGATTCTCCTACTGAACATCGTTCACTCGACTTTGTGTTGGTTATCAGGGCTCTCACCAATAGGGCTTTCGTTGACGCTGTTGTCAAGATCGATTGCAGGATACAATGCGTATGCATCGTGAACATCCATGCACTTATATGTAAATAGCGTTCCATGTACCCTAAAATTCCATATATATGAGCAGTCTGCGCTGGAAAATAGTACTTAGTAGTAATTTTAGTAGTTTTGTAAACTCAGTAATCTTTAGTAGTTTTTACTTTTCTTATAAAAAAAAAACTTGAAAAGTTTGGTAAACAAAAAGATATTTCAAGCCAACATAACCGAAATATTGAGCCAATTATCACGTTCTATTATTTCCCTAGGGCAGAGTAGATGGTTGTTTCCGTATTACGATCCTAACATCCTTTCCGCTTCTTGGACAGAACCGATGCTGCTTCATAAATACACAGCTTGAGCTCCCAGATTACGGAGGTTTTTCTGCAACATATTATGTATTTATTTATATATTACCGGTTTTCATCTATTATGCGGATGCAGAAAATCCTCATTCTGATCATTGTTTTCAATCTGTCATATACGAATATCATAGGCTTCATGTGTAAGGTCACCTTGCGAACATTGTTTTCGTTCTTGTTGTCGCTGAATGCCGATCGAAATGATTCTCTACAGAGTGATGAATTAGTTCTATTGAAGTGTTCGCAGATCATCACCACTCACAAGTAACCCCTTTGTGGATTGTAATCCGAAGGAAACCTTGCATAGACAGTTACGTTAGCAATTCTCGGGCGAAATGATGACGCGCCCAGTTGATTTTGGAAGAGGTAGAACCAAATCCCATGCATATATTGTAAGGCACCTCTAGCCACTGCACTTATCACGATGATAAGTGCGTTAGAATAGTTTCGCTAATGTGAACACATCATAATATGTCAAAAGATGTGAAGAGATCGTAAATTACCAAATAATTACGAACATCAATCTTTTTTTTTAGATTAATGTCTAGTACCTAGATAATTGTATCACCTCAGTAAGAAACAATCAAATTTTGAGGATTTATGATAGGTAGAAGCACCAAAGCGCTATTCAACTGGTGCAAGATTTATACATCAATAGAAGAAAAACACTGAAAAAGCCTTCTTGTTCGTTTATATTTGTTTTGCTGATTAAGCCAATAAAACGAGGTTAATAGTACGAAATTATTTGACTAACGTTTCGACGTCTTTGTGTTTTTCAGAGCCGATGATTCGAACCCATAGATAAATAGATATTAATTTGTTTAAAGATTAATAGTTATTACTACTTTAAATTGAGAAAAACTAGGCAGCTATACTAGGCCGATGATTGCAAACTTCAGGAATATACTTTTGGTTAATCATACTTCCGCAAAGCTTTTTAACCATAAATAAGTTCAAAACTCGTTACGTTTTTGAAACTTCTGGATAGAACTCATTCTTGAAATTAGACAAAGTCCCACGCTTTCGACGACGATTTTCTCGATGCACAAAATTCTGTATAGCTCACAGCACGTTATGAAACTTGCAGTATCAGTTGATATACCATTCATGTTCGCGGGTATTTTAAGTGATATCATTGTCATTTGATAACTGACGATGTGATAAAGAAGCACCAGCACAACTTTAGTACCACACTATTAATGAAGATCGTTTAACACGTAGAAAAAAAGTTCTAAGGCAAAAAATGGTAATGATGCTAATCACTCATACAAATTCCCGTAAAACATTCTATCTCAAAGTGAAATGTTATGACAGGCATGTTCAATTAGTGACACGTTATGCACATTCAAGATATTATAAAGAATAAGAATAAAGGATAATGAAATAAGCGAGATAATACAAAGTTTAGGGAAATTCAATATCATATCATAAAAACTTATTGCGGCTATGATAACAACAAATGAACTAGAAACTATACGTGTCATATGAAAGAAGAATACAACGAAAATATTGTTTGTATTATTACCATATATGGAATTTCATCGATAGAACAAAGGAAAAAAAAAGAAACAGACTGGTCATAGTACTTTCGGGATATCAGTGTTCTCATATAAGAGGATTACATTGAGACAAATCAAATGAGTAAGTATGATGAAGTGAACCCAAGCCCTGGTTGTAAAAACGTAACAACCCTTCGATATAGTGAACAACTTTAACAACACTACAAAATGTGATAACATAGAGAGACATTTAATTTGTGATTAGATAATGGAAAGAAAAAGCTCTACTCTAGAGGGCAAAGAGCCCAACATTTGCACGGAAACGATTTTCTCTTTTAAAGAAGTGAATACAAAAAAAAACATTCAAACAATTGCGCAATTAATAGGATTCAGCTCATATCTCATGCTCGACGAGAAAAAAAAACAAATGCCGCTAACATCTATTTGGGAATGTTTGATATGTTGTACATTGTTGGAGTGTCGAGAACACTTCTTATAACGCTACAGTCAACGCCTTTCATCTGTATTTTTTTTAAAAACGCGGCAAAGTCAATCTCATCGGGATCCAACGAAGGAACTGTGTTTATTGGAGTGAGATTCTCAATCGAAGCTTTCGCGTATCTGCAAACAAAAGTTTGGGTCGAAATATTTTTTGAAAAAAAAAACTGGACATGCACATCGATTAGATGGATCGACTGACTTCAAGCAGGCCTGTATGGATGCTATCATAGCTGGCGCACCGAATCCATGTGTGCACAGACTGAAATGCTGAAGATCCGCTTGAATCGTCTCCGGAGTGACAACATCGCCAAGACTCGATAATCTAAGGATATCCACGAACTCTTGGAGAATTTGTCTGCAAAATTCTGCTTTTTTTGAAGTTATTTTGTGGGAAATTCAGGACAAACTGTGGTATTCTACTCACATCGCATTCGACAAACATTCTTTGCGCTTTTGCAAATTCTCGTTGTTCATCCGATGCTGATCAGTAATACGAGCGGCTAGAGTGGCAGCCGGAAATTCGGTCTCAGTGATAAAGGCAAAATCACGAGCAAGATGTGTTGCTTCGCCTCAAATGTCACTCACTCACTACACAGGAAACGTTCGAACTAGCCAGTACACTTTACTCCCTCGTAACTACTAATCAATACCTTCAACTAGAGAGGTGAGTAATGTAACAGTAGCTGATTTGCGGCGACCGACTGGTAGTCTGAGACCCATTTTATCTAGCATGTCACGCAACTCCTTGCCACCATTCTTCGACTTTGCCCTACGAAGTATTCCGCCGAGAATCGAGGCATTCAAATTCTCAGGTGGTGAAAGGCGCCTCTGGATCTGAAAATGTGCACATGACAAGAGGACTCAGCTCACGTTTCTATCACTTTGTCCGATAATAATTGGGGCTATCCAGGCGTATAACCCCAGTAAATAGGTCGATAAATCCTTGTACAATGTCAATTTCGATCGATCGACTGTGCAACTGTTCTGGTAATAGTAGGTAACCCGCCCAGGGGCGGCGCCCCAAGGCCTTTCGTCTGGGACTCTCCCCGACGGTAGCGCTATATGGCGCGCGTCATCATGCCTCCACAAAACATTATGCAAAGGCCGCACACCCATTTTTCATAAGGTTGTCTGGAAATTGAGGAGAATTACGGCTTTGTCAAGTGACAATCGTACAGATGAAGAATCCACGATCAACACATACTATGTGGGAAGAGTTGGATCGCAGCAAAACTAAGACCGAGATCGAGACGATAATCTCGCAAAAAACGCTGTCTCTTTCGAAAGCGTTGCCGCCACTGAGTGGGAACTGCGCCACAGATGCAATATTACATTAATTTAGCTCTGATCTAATCTAAAAATTCAAGCAAATAAATAGATTTTCCAGTGATTTTTGGATGATAAGAAGAGAATGTAGAAAATATGACACACCTCGGCGAGAGTAACCTTGTATTTGCATGTGCTGCTCAGCAGCGAGAGACGTCCAGGCACGGAACAGAACACGTCGTCCAGACAAACAGAACCGATCGAACTGATATGGGGGCTTACGGATCCGGTACTCGTCGTCTCCTCCGTAGCACACTGCAGCGAGCTGCTATCCGAATCCGACAGATCGTCCTCGGTTTCACCTTCGAAACGAACTCTCTTGCTGTTGACGACGGTGTCGACAACAAGCGACGATGATGATGCGGCACGTTTCAGATGAGTCGGCGAGGCCGGCGGTTCCGGAGAATCCGCCGAGGTGAGCGTAGGACTGAACGCACCTTCCTGAGCGGCTCGAAGAGCCGTACCGATACGGTCGATGACGGAACGATCTTTCTGATTTGTTAGAATCAACATGGCTCGACGACGTCGATGAGGGTGAGTTGGGGGGACGACGACCAATCGTCGTTGTATGGTACAGGCAGAATGCCGCGAGGCAAGACACTACGTCGCCGCTCACAGGCGAACAGCGCGATCGGTTAGACACAGTGCTCGCTCGCCCAGACGCAGACTGCAAGGTCGGCCCCGGGTCATACCCGCGCTCTGCCAGTAATCATCGGCACTTCCCAGTTCGACAGACCGACCGACTGAGACCGAACGACCGACTCGAGTCACGGATGGATGGATCCTTCCGTACGTACGTCCGGGAGATTGTCGCCGGTAGCGCGCGCACGGGTTGCTGTTCGGCATCTTCGAAACGGGACATCAGACCGAGCGAACGGTCTTCTAGACGTCCGTCGGTAACCATCAAAATAACCCCACCACAAAACCCGCACGCTTACGTACACCACACTCGCATTCTCTTTTCAGCTGACCACTGATATCGGCTTAATCAGCGACTATTCTTCGACTGTGAATTATTTGAGCAATGCCGAGCTTAAGTTCTAGACGTCCGTCGGGCGACATCGAAATATGCCCACCACAAAACCCCAACGCCCACGCACACCACGAGATCCACACGCCCACGCACATACAGTCGTACATTCTCTTTTCAACTGACCGGCGATATTTGCCTAATCAGTGCACATTCGTCGACTGTGAATTATCTGGGCAATGCCATGGGTAATAGATAAATGGTTGTTTTAGTTATTCTGTTCATTGAAACCTACTGCTCTCTCTCTCTTTCTCTATCTCTCTCTCTCTCCTCTCTCAAGAATTTATCATCTGTTGATGTCGTCATTACAATATGAGTTCTGAACGATGCCCCGGGCACGTGGCCTCAGGTTAATGTACTATCGTCGCGATCAAGGCAATGACGAATCATTGTGGACTAAGCAATTACAGCGTGACTGATCATCACATTGAAATCATTATTTAGTTAGTAATCATCAACCAGTGGAAAAAAATCAATCTCTTAAGGTCGCGTTAATTCATTCTTCACTTTATAGAGTGGGAAAAAGTGCTTAAAAATGTCCAAGGGCCGCAAAAAATGACGCCAATGGTTTTGCGATTATCGCGCCGTGTGCACCGAAATCTGTACGCGCGGGTGTAAAAGGGCTGAAAACCAAGGCGATTTCTGAACTATTCATTCGGATCCATTCGTCAGTCATACGATAATGGTCACGTGACTACTCGCTTGTCACAATGGCAGGGAATGTTGTCGGAGGTGGGTTGGCGGGTGGGTAAGTGGTTTGCCGTCGTCGTCACAGCCGGCACCGTCGTCGGGAGGTGAACGTGAACGGAACGGAGGAGAGCAGTCAGAGAGACAACATTCCATTATTTGCTTGATCGATTATTGGCCGCGGGCACCTATTATCTGTTGTGCACAGTGCAAACGATCCAGGCGACCACCCCCGACCCACCGACCGGCCGGTGAGGTCGTCGTCCGTCGTCACGTCCGCGATTGCCGCGTCGTCGCGACCGACGGTGAATCGTGGATTACTGGGGCTGCCTGCTATCGGTGCGATCGTTCCGTCGTCCCTCTTCACCGCCTCTTGCCCCTCCCTCCCTCTCACGACGCTCTCTAACCCCCCGAGTCGCCCCCGCGGCAACCCGGGTCAAGGACGCGTCAAACACAGCGACCATGATCACAGCCCCATTATAAATCTCACCTCTATAAAAATTCTGTTTTTATCCGCTCTAGAGGTAACAGGATGTTACAATCGAATATCTAGCAATGTTGAGTAATATGCGAAACTTTGAACATGAGACGGAGATTTAACCCTCGCCACTCCTCCGGAAGACGCGTTCTAACCTATTGCACTACGGGGGCTCCTGTTCTGCCGATACTCTTTTTGCAATACAGTTGAGCCGATCTGTATCGTTACCGGGGACGGTGGAAAGCGAGAACGATAATTTATTTGACATTCAAGGTCTTGCATATAAATATCTTAGTTTGCTTATTGTTGTCTTCAGAGCCGTCTACTCTGGATGGGATTTGTAATTTTATATAATAGATCACGGTGAATTGAGATATGTGTATTAAACACTCCAATTTTCTTCCCCATTTAATATTCAGACTCTGCAAAAAAAATTTTTGAAGCAAGTGATCTATTCAAAATCTTGTTTTCACTATCATAAGCAGTGTCATGATGTTATAAACATAGATCTAAGAGCATACACATACGCACCCGTAAAGATACACATAACACGAATAGAATCATAAAAACTGACATGCACAACATTCGATTACACGCGGGAGTTGAACATGCGTTTCACCCATGTCACGAGCGAACAAGTGTTTCTGGAACGAGTATCATAGCCATTTGCATAAGATTTTGAGAACAAGGGTCATAAAAAATCTTATCGATCTGCTTGTTATTTTTATTCCTTTCAGAAATAGTTGCTTGAGCTGTAGTAGTATTCATAATATTAGATTAAACAATGTGTATGAATTTTTTTCAACAACGGAAGTGCGAAGAAAAAGGACAACTTAATAATGAAAAAGTGTTGAGAAATGACGGAACTATACAACTACTGTTGGAACGTGAAGGAGAGATACGTTGAGATATTGAGGAGAAATTTATGTAATTTGTGAATATACACACACGCTCATATTCACATATCTCCACGTGCATATATATATATATATATATATATATATGCATATATATATATTATATATATATATATATATATATATATGCATATATATATTATATATATGTTTATATATGCATAGATGTATATAAAGGACAAAAGGACAAGGCTGTCGGCGTTGATCAATCCCTGAGTGATGCGCCATGCATTCGACTTCAATTTTTAACTTCGTTTGAGGTGAATGAATGCATATATGGTTTTTACAATGACTCGCGGTGGCCTCCCGCTGAACCGAGTCAGTGCTGCTCATCCTCCCAGAGAAATCTGAGACCAGTCTAGTACCAATTTACAGACCCGCAGGGATGGATGGCTTGGTGAGTCATGAGCGCGAGATCGAACCATTGACCTCGTGTGCAACGCAGAACACCTCTAACCACTGCACCACATGCGCCCTTTAGATGTATATGTATATATATATATATATATATATATATATATATATATATGCATACATGAAGATACGTGCTCACGCATGCATACGTATATATTGTAAGCCACGAATACACATACGCACCCGTAGAGATACACATAACACGAATAGAATCACTTGTGGCAATTTGTTGAAGGTCACATGAATTTTCCGTGCCATTAACATGAAGCTTAATTTCAGTAGCTAAAAGCGTGAAAAAATAAATCCTAAAAAGTATCGTACTTTTTTATCCTTTGTCTTTAACTGTTGCACTCATTTTTTAGGTACATTGATTCTTCAAAGTTATATGCACAAGTTAAACTTTAGTATACCCTTTTCTACACCTTGACTAGTACTGGCGTTGTTTTAGAAATAATCTATGAAATGTAAGGATGAAAAAGTAGCAGAAGTCTACAAAATTCTATATACACAACTATAATCCTACTTTACCACTACATACGAATTTTATTGTTTAGAAATACCATGTACTCACCAGCTGTCAATTATTGATCATATGGGAAAGCTCTAGGACGGTTTTCGAGATTTTATGGAAAGAAAAGCCAACCGGCAACTCACCACTTGAATCAAAATCGTAGTTATACTTTCACAATTATTTATAATTCATGAAGGTGAGCCACTGAAGTATTCTTAATCTAGGAAATAGTGCTTGAATGAAGCATAGTTGAGATATTATTCTTCAACCGAATAACACTTAAACACTGAGTTTCAGTGAAGCAACTTGGTATTCATGTTTTTTTTTTTTGCTCTTTAGAACTGAATCATTTCTAGTGATTCATAACGTTTCCATGTTCAGAAAAAATTTGTTCCTAACCAACGATTTTGTTTAGACTTTCTTGCAAAAGCATTTGGAAAACCATTTCTACTTTAGCTCCTTCTCGGGAATTTTCTGGTGCTCGAAGACGTTGCAATCGAGCTTCAATGAAACACACTGCATCTGAAGTAAGAAGTAGGAAAAGCATGCACGTTATTGCTAATTATATGTTCATTTTTTGTAAAGAATTATACTTTGGAGGATGGATGTCCGATTTATGCAGTGTTGCACATTTTATATAACTTGACTACACTTGGATTATTCTTGTTCCTGCTAAATACATGCATCACTGATAATCATCATATAATCATCTACTCTAGTCTTCTCAATTTCTTAATATTTTCAGTATCTTTGAAATCTATGAATAATGAGTGTCAACTGATATTTAATGGACGGCAACTGTCATCTGCTCTAATGAAATTTTTCATAGAAATCGTGTCGAGTATACAGAAAAAAGTTCCTTGTATCCAAGTATCATCGGCTTTTTCATCAGACGTTGATTAAGCCCACGGAGAGATGGATTAGAATTGCTTGTTCAATCGAGAGGACTAAATTTCAAGTGAAATAAGTTTTTATAGCATTCGCATCAAAACTTTTATCATTAGGGGCTGGCTCGAATACTTATCAGATTCTTATTTACAAGTCGTGTGGGGCCCGCATGCTACTCCTATCTATGGAGATGGATAGTTTCGTGTGTGGACTCATCTTCCGCTTGAGGATGCGAGAATTTCTAAGATGCTTAGGTACTGATAATTTCAATGATTGCAACAATCACATTGTTCTTTCTTTTTTTGAGATCTTTACGGATTCCCCTTGATTATCTCAAAATCCAGCCACTGCTCATTTGGTTCATCTATCATATTTTCTTATGTGACTACCTCGTCGATGTACATGAGACATTCTGCTGAGTCTTGAAATCATAACGCCCTCCAGTTTCAACTGTGAAAAGTGGCTTGGACTGAGTGGATAATTATTTCCAGACAATAATACGGGAACCCAAAAAAAAACTGTGGCGTCAATCAAGTGATGACATGAATTGGCATCAATAAACCGATTAGTAGCCTCCATCAGTCGTCCAATCATGCGTCACACTGTTGATTTCTTTCTAGCGAATTCTTCCCTTGATTCTGTGAACCTTCCAGTTTACGTAGGCCTTGATACCATTGATTCCCAATACACTAGGGCGAATTCTTCTCTTTCTCGACAGAAACAGCACTCACCTTCATTCCTTCCTATCCCACCGCTTTATTTTGTTTGGAAAATATTGCATGAGCGTTTGCAATACTCTTCGAAAATTTGGCTACCACATTGGATAGATGCTGTATGACAAGCAAACGTCCATAAACTTGCGTTCGTTCTCTATACGATCATGTGACTGATTGCACTATACTAATAAGCGAACGAGTCATTAAATTTGTTAGGTCATGCGGCCTATTGTATTACTATAACGACTCTAACAGACTTTATCGTTGAAAATTTTGTACCGTGGTTCTACAATAACTATTGAAGTCAACAAGTTTTTTACAGCTTCAATATAAAACGCATATTTACCTTGGCCATCTACTATGTGACGCGATGGTGTTTGTTCGAATTCTGTCGACTTTTTTGCCGTAGTCAACAATGGCTATGAATAGGTGGCATCTTAGGCGACCATTTGCATGTCTAAAAACTTTTAGTCTCGTCAATGCCCAGCTAATTCTTCTGCGAATTCAGTTCGATGTTTAGGTTAGGGCCCATTCTGGTTTTTTGAAGTAAATACCGAACCAATGTATCGGAGCACGTGTTACTAGCTCACCAGGAGTTAATTTCGAAAGTACGTTCTCATTTCATTGAGGAGAATGGCGCGCGAAAACCTTCAGTGGCTTGTTACCCCTTTCATTTTCACCCGTGAAATCATTGTTTACTGTAAACAGAACAAGTCAGTGGTAGATCCGAGTTTAGAATATTGGCCTCCAATGCTTCATAAGGGCTTCGAACATACGGAAAATTTTTTTTAATGGTGTAGTTTCAGTAATGATGAGAGTATGGTAATGTGTTGTTGATAGAAAGGTTTTTCTTGTGTAATTCCTCTCGATGACGATCTATCAACATCGAGTAGTTGCAGTTTGCATGTGTTTATCGAACGGAAGAAAACGTTACAGTGGTGAGAAGTTTGACGACCTTTCACCCTTCTTTGCGCTCTCATATAACCTCAAGAATTTTTACAGCTGCCATTAAGAAATACACCTATACTGCCTCTGCAGTCTTTGTGTAAGTAGTGTGAAGACAGTTCAATCGATATGAATCACTATAGTTTTCAGCTGTTCATCTTAGTGGAGTCAAGAGGAGCGCATTTGACGTAACTCCAATAGCCTCTCAACAACACTCGTGATCTTCAAGGAGATTCTTGCTCCTGTATCTTGCTCCTGTATGAATAATTTTTGTGTAGAACACCGTCTTTCCTTTTATGAATTTGCCTTCTTCCTTCTTCGTTCAACTTATTTTCATCACTAATAGTAATCCCTATAGGATAGCAATGACTATTTCTAGTGGTACCGCACCCATTACAAAACAGTAATTAGTCTTCAGTTTTCTGAAGAATTATGCAGTCTGATACTACCGTTGCCATAATATAACAAGGAGGTGGTTCGATTTTGCCATTTCCATTTATGATTCAATATCCTTAATAACATTCAAGAAAGAAGCATACTTCATATCCAAGAGAATAGGAGCATATGACAGCTGAAGGGCTGTGTATTAACTGTTTTGGCAGTGGCGCCGTTCAGTAGGCGTAAGGCCCAGCTTCAACACCGTCATAAGCTCACCAGGCTTCTCATCCTTCCATGGCTCGACAAAGACCCCTGGACTCATCTTGGAGCGGCTGGTTCTCTTTACTTTAAAAAATGGTTCTTCACTCTGATGATGTACGCGTGTGCAGTGGTTATGAATGCTCTGCAACACATATTTAGTCGCTGGTACGGTTACACGTCCAAGACTCGCAAAGTTTTTCATCCTTCCATGATCGACAAATTGATCAGAAATGTCTGGAAGGATGACACCACTGAAGTGATATAGTAGCAGCTACAGTGAATGATTGTAAAGTTTAGAAATGTATACAATCATAGCTCACGATATTCAATAAAGTGAAATGCGTGGCGCATTTCTCATGGACACTGAGAGCTTTATTCTTTATCCTTCATTCTTCTAAGGAGAAATGGCCGGCATAGCAGAGCTACCGCAAAATTCGAAGAAGTATCGACTCGACTAGTATTTACTGGTTTTCATAAAACGATATTGCCTTTGGTTTCGATGAATCTCACCTCAGGAATGAGCAATGTCTTTGACCTCACTAAACTTTGCAGAGGTGGTTGACTGCATACTTGGCCTGCACAATTACTTTCATTGGCTCACCCATGTGTTAAGTGAACGTTCTATTTCTCCCAAACATATCTAGTACCATTTGCCGATCCTGGAGGAATAGAGGATATGCTGAGCTTCAGCAGAGGAGCGAACCAATGGCTACGTGTTCCCTTCAAGGTGCCCCTTTCTAGTGCTCTACATGCGCCTTAGATCTAGACTTTTGAGGTAAAAATAAAAACGAAATAGGCCAATTTTTTGCTCGTATTTAGAATCGGTTCGCAGCATACAGTTCGCACACATGCGAATAAAATACTGTTATTATGTGCTTTAGGAAAAGATATAGGTCAGTTTGGTGTGGCACTGACAAATACTGTAGCTCTCAATCTGCACCGTCTTAACATCGTAGCTTTTGATCTAACTTTAACCTACTGTACGATTCACACATGAAGGTGTGCAATTTGCTGTGCTTATAGTTAGTTCAAGATATCTTGCCATGAGGAAGATCCTTGCGCAAATTGCTCAAAATACTTCTGAATACGAAAACTAAACAAACAGTGAAAGTCACAATTCATAATGATCAGAGCTGAGCGAAATACAAAAATAGCAACAGATGGAACTAACCAGTGTTTGAAGTGAAGCAAACAAGCATACAACCTCCGTACTATCAGTCACCTCAAACTGGCTTCATTTTGTCATAGTAACTTTGGCACTTTATTTTTCGTCTTCACAGTGTTTTTATTTCACTGCACGGATCCCACTACTTCGAGAAATCAATCGCTTTTTCGTCTTCTTCTTGAACGTCGTAGAACCCTGATTGGGCGCATATCCTTGCAAATTTGAGAATAGCCTGGCTATGCTGTTCCAAAGGTGTTCGTTGTTGGCTGCTGCACAATGTTAGGGTTGGGGTTGGGGGGGGGGGGGGGGTGAGGTTCGGCCCACGACGCCGCGACGAGCATCACAACCACTCGGCCACGGCGCCCCTGTCGTCACAATAAATGTATTGTATTCAGAATCATCTCATAAAAACCAAGATGCGCTTTTTTCGATTAATCCTTCATATTCGAATATTAGCTGATAAACTGGACGATGATGATCATAGGCACGCACGCGAAAATCAGAATGCTCGTCTTGCTCAATTCTCACTTGTCACTCGATAATCTGATTTCATCAGCGACAGTGGTATGTTTTCAGAACATTTTCTCTTGAGTTTGGCTGGTTATATTGTCGCGTTGGCAGGGCTTCTCTCTTCGAGCTGTGGAAATTCCTTGTGATGACATTCTCAGATCCCAAATAGAACACGACAGGACAAAGACTGATGATATGAGAATTTTGCGTAGATGAATATGTATATGATTATTTTGGGAAGCGTCACGAAGCCTGCACTCTCTTCACAGAGTCAGTTTTTCGTTATTAGAAAGATTCACACTTCGCAAATCTATAGCGGATTTGAAGAAGGCGGTGATATTATCAACCATTATAGAAATCTAATGATTTGTAATGATGTCTTGTAAGCTTAAAAATAAACCAAGATATTGACATAATCTATACTTCGTTGATTTAACTGCCTTGTAGCAGTGGTGCTGTCGATGTATTCATCTTCATCTTGAAAGATTGAATGGCTCATAAAAACTCGACCTTAGGCGGGAGTTGACCCCCGCACTTTCTTCGATATGAACTATCGAAGCTGTCAGCAACCAACGTTTGATACATTCGGTCTGCTAAGCACATCTCTGCAGTGAACTCAGTTGAGTTAAAAGTTGTCCATATTGGAAAAGGAATGGTCACAAAGCAGTGGTTTCAGTAGTGTAGCGGTAGCACATGCCTTCGGTAAGGTTTGGCACGCGGCTTCAACTCCACCCTAAGGTCGAATTTTTGTGTGCCATTCAATCTTCATGGAGTTCGGCTTTGAAAATGGATTCAAACTGCCCACCGCTGAATCACTGTGGCATAAATCAGACTAATAGAAATGGCTGCTTTTCAAAGCAAGTAATTAAGGTGTAGGTGGTGAGATGGATTTTGGTAAGAAACTATGTCGTGTACGATTTGGTAGAACAATTATCTAGCTTCTGAATAAAGAATAGAAGTGTGTGCTTCAAATGGCACATTATTTTCATTGAGAAGGAAGAATTTTCCTCCTAGTTGTTGTGAAAGCTATTAAGTACATATACTAGCACAATGTGCGATGTTTGAAGATGACATGGAATAGCTTACAGAGGGTAATCTTCTCGAAAACGTTTATCAAAGATCCCGCGCTAAAACTCCATGTATCATTTCAAGTCATAAACTGTTTCCCTTCATTCCTCCCTTTTTCTTCAGTGAGCTTTCAAAACAAGTAGAAAATTCATTTTCCAGCTATCCATCATATCTTCATCAGATGCAGAATACATAACCATGCAGTGCATCTTCTTCACAGCAACGACTGGGGGTGCCTAGAATCAGACCATTTAGTAGACCTTCTCTAGTTTGATACCTGATAACTGAGTCGTAGATCCTCCTAAACAATCACCACCATCAAAGCATGAATTTTACTATTTGGAGGTCGATGGCGATTTCGTCAACATTATTTTGCTAAAATTCCGAGATGGCCGTACAAAGCTGTAGTAAATTTGCTGACATGCAAGTCAGTGACCGGGTATTGGACTTTAAAGAGATTTTCCCCTGTGACTAGGTGTCTTTTCAGACAGATTCGATTTTGGTCCACGTTCACTTTTAACTAAGCTTTCAAATGGAAGTGTCCAGTTCATTCTTACCCTTGATAACCTTTCCTGCTATACATCATAGCTCTACAACTACGAGTACTCTCTTACAGAGTGGCACATTTAAGTATGAAGAGACGGGTGTAAGAATCTTCACCGAAAATAAGATTGGAAACCCTTTGCTAAATTATATCAGACATCCCTTCAGAGATTCAACCGGCATCTTCATCATGTTGACATGGATTGCTCTAAATTTCATTTCAAGATAGAAATGCACCCAATAAAAACTTCAAGTCGTGTTGTTGAAACAATGCCAATAATTATGTTAGTACATTAGCGAATGTGACTGGTGTAGGATCCTACTTAGGTCCAATAGCTTCAGATTTTTGGCGATAGATTTGAACAATAGTAAAACTAGCTAAGTCCGAAGAGTTAGTGACAATTTGAACTATGAGAATGCATTCAATCAGTAAATACAAACCTCATATAAGTAGTTCTGGCTGAGAAGCAACAACTAGCTGGCCAAAAGTGTCTTTGTAGAACACCGGTTTAGACACTTTTTCATCAATCATATTTGACGATTCGCTGCTGTTTGCTTTTGATTCACGTCCAAACAAATATTTCAATAAGGCCTCTTTGAAACTTGGCGAGAACGTCATGTAGATAATAAAGTTAAAGCTGAAAGGATTGAAAATCAAAAGATGCAAATATTCGTTACAAAGTCAAATAAAGCTGGCGTTCTTCCAAAAAAAAAACAACAATCAACAGATTTTTTTCAAATCAAACTTAAAAAATGTTCAGCGAACTAACGGTTAGTTTTAGTGTGACTATCATGCCTATTGCGTGAAGTAAATTGGATTAAAATTTCACATCCAAAGAAAAAAATAAAAATAATTGTGCACAATCTTATGAGGGCAAATAACATTTGCAAGAAACCTGATATGTCGAAATAGAAAAAAAAGGTTCCTATCTCCTGCTCACCTGTTTTCAACCCCATGGAAAACAACTTTTTGTTTCTTTTTTTAAAGTTTTAGTAGTCATTCGACCGCTTACATTCAAGAATTTCAAAGGTGCGCGTTGTTTTTTGAAATGGCTTGCTTACTACGCTGTGACAGTATAAACAAAATTGTTTCTTAGTCAAGCATTTTTTGCTGGACAAAGTTTCCCCTTAGAATTTTAGCTACCATTCCGTAGCTTATATCTCAACGATTTCGATAATGTTTGATTTTTTTTTAAACTGCATCTGACACGCTGCACACAATCTTTGCTGCGGTATGTGAATGAGATTTCAATAACTGGCATCAATCTATCGTGCTTTCAATACATTACACACTCTCCAGCCGACAAGAAGTGCTCGCCAAGTGCGAAGCCCGATCTTCTTTTGGCTGTAATAACATACTAAGAAGGTCTTTCTAGAAATCAATTACGTCGCTGAAATCGCTGAGATTTGCGCTATCGAACGATTATTGAAAGTCTGGAAGAAAAATTTTGTTCAACGAAAATTTCCTAAGTGTTAAACATAATTTTCTTTTTATTGCTAGAGCGCAAAAAAAGGACTTCTCTAAAATTACGTAGGTACCGAAGTGACTACAAGAAAAAACGGTTTTTTCCAAAGGGCTGAAAATGTGCGTGGATAGAGGAAAAGTAGCGAAAATTATTTTTACATTCAGAAAAACAATGAGAAAAGGAATCTCGGCAGAAGATTTTCACATTTTGTAATGATCACTTCTTAAAATTTAAAGACTTCCCACGCTCATATTACTACATCTGCTCTTGTATCAATAGTAAGAATGACGTTTGTTATACTTATACTCGACAGTAATACAATCGTGACTATCGTCAGTGCTATGGTGACTGCAGAAACTGTAAAACCTATAAACGATTGAAACGATGTTTTTTCATAACAGTAGGCAACAAATTTTTGATAGATTGAGGGCATAGGTAAGCGAGAGCATCGCAACAAAAAACCTCTGTTTTATCCACCAAAGAAGTATATGCTATCATTTTTTGCCACATTTTAATATTCAACCATCCATACTTATTGCCACCGGCATATGGAACGATTTTGATACCTTGTTTCGCTATTTCTCATATCTACCCGACCCGTGCGATAAATCGAACCCATTATACAGATCTGAAGTGGTATAATAGAGAATTACTGGTTGGAAATTTAGCTTTGGCCACCCTTCATAGTGGATCTTGACGCTTTCCTATGCGCGATAGTTTTCGGTAAGTAGAGGATGCATAAATTCGATTTCTAAAAAAAAAAGGTTTTGTTTTGCCACTTATTCATGAAGTAACAATATTTGAAATTAAGTGCCTATTTTGAGCCCATTTGACTCTGATTTTTAAGAAGCTCACTTGCGGTGGCAAATATCTTATAATTTAGAGTTTTTTACTTCAATCAATAGAGTTCATCATGAGGTGAGATAATTGTGTTAACAGGTGTAACTGCCTCTGGATGTGTAGGAATGGCTACACAATGACTTCCGTCAAATCTACTTTTTGCCTCCCTCACTCTCTGTCACCCCACTTCTATTTTGATCCCATCGATCGTCATAATAAATCAACTTTTGTCGACCTGGATCAACTTTGTTTTGCCTGGAATCATTGAAGATTACAATCTTTAGTCATATAAGCCGACGAAAGCTTCAATTATAGTCTCGATCGATTTCTCATCTAGAATGTACCAAAGAAGAGTATGCAAGTGAGCAAGATATTGCTCAGCTTATTGTGTTTTCATTAGTAGGAACTGAATAAAGGGAATAGGAGGAAGAAGATGAAAGTTCTGAACTCAGTGGCGACCTGCCGCGCAATGTATTGCCTCATATCGGTGGATCTTTGAATAACAATTAGAAGAGCGTAAACTGGTTTTGAGCGGTTGGCCGCAAAAAGAACTATTTCGGAAATGGTTTCCTGTAAATTGTCAAGTGGAGAGAGTAGCCTTTTAAGGGCTTCTGACAGAACATTTGCGTTAGAAAGTTATCGATTGCGTACAACCACTGCTATAGAAAACCTTGTGAAGAAATACCCATAAGACCACATGTATTCAGCGCAGCTTGTTCGTGGATCTGCTAATAAAAAAAATAATAATATTGCTATCACAACCAGTAACAATATAAAAATAATTATTGTATTACTATCATACATTATTATATGATAGTATAGAGCGCGCGTGGCGCACAGGTTGGAGGTGCTTTGTGAGATATCCATGTTTGACTGGGCGATGGTCGATGGTCCGAACTCACGCTTGTGGCTCATTAAGTTTATCGTCCATCCGGTGTAGGTGAATTGGTAACAGACTTGTCTGGCAGGTTAGCAGCACTGACTTAATGCACTGGTAGGCCACAGTCATTGTAAAGGCCATATATGCATTCAATCACCTCAGAAGAAGCTCGATGAAGACGAATGCATGGCGTATCCCTCACGGATTGATCAACGACCACAGCTTTATCCTATTTTGTAATATTACATTGTTATCATCAAGTTGACATTAATATTACTATTGTTACTGATTGTTATGAAACCAAATATAATTGGGTCAGATTTTCAACTTTGCAGCAAAAGTGTTACAAGAACTGCGCTACAGTAACGGTGAAGTGCTTGTTGATATTTTGATGCTGAGTTATGGATTTCAGTAAGCCTTTTGTTCTTTTCTCGTGCAAAAGTAGCGCGGTGGGTTCGCCTTGCTTCAACGTTTCTTGAGCTTCATAGTTTTCTCATTGAGCTCTCGTGAACAATTCTAAACATCGGATTGGTAGCTCTACCTGTTGTACGTTTGATATCCCAAGGAATCCAATCTTTAATTGCTCTCACTCGTCGATTGCCGTTAAAACGCATTAAGGGTGCAGCCCACCTTGTTTTCGACAATTTGGCGTGTGGATAGCGACTTCGTTTTTTGATTGATGGCGTATGTCAGAACTTAGAATCACTCCCTCACTTGCGAAATGCGGGGTGCTCCTAGCATCGGCCTCCCGATTGCAGGTTCGATAGCGTAGAACGATCTTTTACACTGCTCACGTTGAGTCTTGGTTTCTGACTCAAACATGGCAAAATTTCCAAGGCTCTTGATTTCTTCTGCTTAACTCGGAAGCTGAGTCGTCTATAGTACTGACTCTTTGACCTGAGTAGACGTAATTGAAGCATCTTGACACACTAATTTTTGTGAAATTCAGTCGATGGCTGATATTCAACAATCACTGCTGAACTCGGTCACATTCGTTCGTTTTGGCTGTTCCTTAGGTTTTTTAAGAGCGACCTCGTCAGCTAAGAGAGGATGTTGTAATTATTGAACATTTATATCAACTTCCATTGGGTCCCATTTTAATTTTTCATACGTTTTGGAAAGCAAGTTTGACGAGATGGTATAGCTCTGCCAGTTTCCTCATTTTACGTCGATAGTAATATCTTGGTGGAACAGCGGTGTTTTAACAGCGATATATATATATATATATATATATATATATATATATATATAACACGAGAAAAATTCTTGGTTTTAGAATGGTAGGAGGGGTCTTGGTTTTGCAAAGCCTCTACAACATTTTCTATCTTAACTGAGTCAAAAGCTCTGTTTAGATAAGTGAAAAAGAAACAGAGCGGATTCTTGCACTTTTGAAGTACTTCATTTTTTTTGGCCCTGCTATCGTTTACGTGTAATTAATACTAAATCCCTTTCAAGGTCTTGTTTTCTTACATGGGTGTTCCTCCGTCAGTGTTCCGTCAATCCATCTCATGTGGAGAGTTCATAGACGATGGAGAGCAAGTAGATTCGTAGATAGCTGCCGAGATGCAGGAGATTTCTCTCTTTACACAGTACTACCCTATCGCCCTTCTCATTGAATGGAAGCGTTCTATGCTGAGAAGTAATGCGTGAAAAGTTCAGCAATCAATTTGACGAGGTCTGGTGGAAGATTCTGTAGGTGTTCAGGTTTTATAAACTATCAGCACCAGGTATTGCTCGCTTTCTCGCTTGAAGGATGGATTACGATATAGACTTCCGGAGCGGTGAATCGATAGGACGATAAAGCTATTATCTATTGTTTATATCTGAAGGTACTAAAACGTGGTTATAATGGAGTTCCAAATTGCGATCATTTAACACTTTTCCACTACTTTTATGGTACTTTTTCCAGTGAATTTATGAAGGTGTTGTAACTGTTCGGAATAGTCGTCAGAGGAGAACCGTCTTGATTTTGAATTTGGCAAAGGCGGGCTTTTCCAATGCTTTTCAAAGTCTCTGCAACTAGTCATAACCGCTGCACCTTCCTTCAAGATCATTTACATCACATCAGTGATCCCTATCGAAGAATCGAACATGGTTCCGAAAGACGGTTTTACGAGGTTTTATTTCAATGCATCTGCCGGAGCGTTTCTGAACACAAACATCTCTTCATGACTTTTGGTCACTCAGCACTTATCCACGAATGTGCGGATAGTGGATAAGGCAGCAGTAATCCCGTCGATATTGCCAATGATGGCATATTTTCAGAAACTGACCAGTAAGTTAAGTACATCCTGGTTCTTGGTGTGTTTTTATAACTTTGCTTTTTGAACTCAGCTACTTTTTCTTTTCTAATGAAATGGGAAAACTTTCGAGAAAGAAGCGATAAGCTGATCCCGCGTAGAATTTCGGGGCGCGACATTGGTTAACCAAAAAGAATTTCGACGGCACAGTATAAGGGTGTTTATTGTGCTGTGACCATTCACGTTATGTTGCCTCCTATTGCAAAATCCCCTTATCCGCTGTTTAAAATGGATATTATGGGATTATTAGTCACCTTAAGTAGTCTCGATCGTCGTGATATATTTGAGACAGCTCCTCGCCCTGCTTGCTCCACTCTAATCCGTTGTTGCCTCGTTCTAGGTCCAATTTTGCTCTAAAGCCTCCAATTTGATCTTAAAAACAGTATGAATTTCTTTGAAGAATTTTTTTAAGTGCATATAGAAAGCTTTAACTTCGTCTTCTTCACACATTGATATCCGTGCGTTCAGAAAGAGGACAGTCAGACGGCCTTAATCCAAACCGCTTCGAACGTATGCGCCTGATTTGCGTTGTTAGTTGCTCGAATAAACTGATGTTCATGGCCATCTTTGCATTGACATAACGCCAACACCGCCGATTCCTCCTCCATCACATATTCCGAAAACTCTTTTTTTTTAGTGTCATAGACTGTGTGCAATGGGTAGCGTCGTATAGTCACAGGCAGATCGATGACGCCCTTATCCTGCTTGTCCATCGCTTCAAGTCCTCTAAGAGCATTAAAATGCAAGTGCACGTGCGTTATAATTACGACTCCTCACTTTAGTCTTCTGAGATTTGGAGACTCAAAATGGTCCTGAGGTTTAAATTTTCTCGCACTATTCGTCGTACCCGCTGCTATCGTTTTGAGGGCTCATTTTGGGTCAAGAAAATGAGATAAGAATATTTATTTTGCTGTTTTCAGCCTATGGTGACACGCATAGCCACGTATCATGGGGGCCTGGATGTTCACTAGCTGATCAGTCTTGAACAAAAAGAAGTGCTTATTGAATGCATCTCTTAACCCCTTCTATATCTCACCAAGGTGACTGCAGCATTTTGGTATTTTTGGCTCGTCGAATGCAAATAGTATGTGTACCAAATTGGTGCAGCAAAAGCAGAGAGTCTACCGCTTTGGCCTACTTTTGCCTGAGAAAGATACAAGGCCGCTTTTGTTCTGCGTTCCATCTCTATCCGCCACCTGAGAACGACCACGTGACCTTGTAACTAACGGCCAGACATAACTCTATGAGATCCGAAAAAATACATGAGTGCGAATAATTGGTAAAAAAAACTTGATCTATGAGGACCATGGTGTGATGAAGCGTGGAATCTGTTCGATCCACTGCACAGGCCATATTCTACTCTTCTCTATGCTGTCTAATAATCATACACAAGGTAACTCGCTCGGAGGAGAAATAAAAGAGCGTGCTGACCTTGAATCACATGCTATTTAATCAAATAATAACTCATCTTTACATTATGAATCAGGGGTGTAAGTTGTAATTTTGTAATTAGGTGTCACGATCTGAAAACTATTATGAACCTAGCACGTCATACAGAAGCCTTCGAATGATAATTTCACAACAATAACCGATATAGATAACATTAAGTTGGGCTACGTAATTCAAATTCTCAACAAATGTCATGTGTTCAATATTCCACGGAGTGCACATCAAAGGTTAGACGCAGATGGAATGAAGACTTGGCCAGAGGTGCCCAGATAGAGTGATTATATGACCAGATGGGCAAGGAAAACGGTAAAGTGCAAAGCGCTAGGACACATAGCTACACGATGGAAGGACGAATTACATCAAACAACATTTATTTCTCAAAGTTGTTTGAGAAATAAGGAGATACAAAAGGGCGTCTCCATCACCAGTGTCTTGACGACGAACCCGACAAAATCAAACGAATGAAGATTCTGGTAAGTCGCATTTATCAATATAAACCTCTCCTCAAATATTTATGAAATAAATGATTCTGAACCATTCTGAATCATTTTCTAACGGTTTTTTAAAAATTTTCATCGGTAACTCCTTTCTTGCTTTATTCTTGCTCTTGCTCACATGAGCAGGTGTTTCTCTCACCATGGGATTTAGCACTACTGATTTGGTTGTTAATGAAAAAATAGGACAATTAACCAGTACCTCGAATTGAAAACAACAAGTAGATTTGAAAGATCCACGATATAGTTTATAGATGGCCCTATGGCGTCTATTATTTTAGCTTCAAAAGTGTTTAGAAGTAGAGCTGCTACATTACATGTAATAAACAGAAGAACGACGAGTACCTGAAATGCTTGAATAATTTGTTATTTGGTAAGTCAACACAGCAGAGGAACTTGCCAGAGATATCGTGTCTCCTGTACTCGTGCCTCCCGCTCCAAATATTGAAACGCCTAAAAATTGCACTAGATTCTCAAACTCATGTAAAACAAGAGTTGAAATGTAAACCTACCAATAATACACGTATTTAAAATGACAAGTATGATTAGTGGGCCAACAGCTAAGAATATCGCATACATATATTTATAGTAGACTTCTTGATATCTGAATGAGCCATTTTATGATAGGAAGTAAAAACAAAATCTTTGTAGACAGTACAATGCACTAATTCCACAATTACGCACTTTCCTCACTCAAATGACCTGTATCACGGTTTTTTCACTTTGTGGATCCCAGTTCTTCTAGCGTCAACTCGTCTTGATGCATTCACCGCCTGGTTGAGGATTTGTCGTCTTCGTGAGCGTCATAATATACTGGTCGACCATGTCTCTTTGCAATCGTCGAGGTTAGCCAGTCCGGGGCTCTCCGTAGCGCATTAATTATTGATCGCCGAAAGTGTTGAGAGGTTGTGGGATCAGTTCCGCGTCGAGCGGCGCTGAGCATTGCTAGCCATTCGGCCGCAGCCGCCCCATCCAAGGTTAAACATAGTCATATATAGTCTCTATAAGATTTGTATTTAGCCGCTACTATGTCAGTGTTATATGCCAGTGTTATAATGCCGTGAAGTCATAGTTATACTTTTTACTCCACACAGGACAATGTGTTCACAGAAAGACTCTATTTCTCAAGAAACCCTGTATCGCCCTCAAAGTGCTAAAATCACTCTATTATAGAAGGAAACAGATATCCGAAAAATCTGAAGTGTAACGGCGAATTCACTGATTCAGACATAAAAATAATGTTAGTATGGTAAGAAAATAATGACGAGTTTTCAGTGACAATTTTCAAACGCAGTAACTAGACTTAAATAGAAGTTCCTTTTGAGAATAGAAGTTTATCAATCTACTATAGTAGCCCGCAGTACTGAAGCTCTCAAAAAGGTGAATTTCTCAAGTGCAGCTTCGTCAACGTTACATTTTGAACATCTAATCAGAAAGTGCTTGAGGAGTTGTGGTTGATACAGATCTCCGTCTCCCTATTTGTTCACCTTCTGCAGTGACAATTGTGCAGTATGTTGGCCGGCTTTGCCTCGGAAAAAAGGATTCAAACTTCTTTACTGATTTATTTCTGCACGCCGTTGCAGTTCTAACGTAATTCTTTCGATTTTTTGACGGAATTTCTCAGTAGTTTAACAAAGATTCAGAGAGTCGTATTGGATCGATGCGGCTGTGTACAATTAAATAGTCGCCATAATTTTCTTATAGACCTCCTAATATACTAAAATCAAACCGCTCACTTTCACTTTAAATGGACTTTAAAGTAATGTCACGCTAAAAGCATGTGCAAAAGCTATACCAAGTGTATATATATTGGGCTGTCCCATAATTTCTTTCGCATTTAGACACTATTTTTGACTTAACTGTTATTTATTTGAATTGTATCAATCAATCAACAGTAAGCCCCACCATAATCAATGATACTCAACTAATTTCTAAACAAAGAGTAGATGCTTTCTAAGAACAAAAATGAAGGTGACCATCAAAGTAGTGGGTAAGCCCACTTTTGAGCTAATTGTAATCTTCAAACTTTTCCTGTCACAGGTGCTGCTTCCGAACGCGGAAGAGATTATAACCCAGGGTTACACGGTGAACGTGGTATCGTGATTCAGCTAGTTTTTTCCGCAGTATGGAAGCCGACTTTGCATTATTGGGTTGGGCGTTATCTTGAAGAACAATGATACTGAGTCGTTTCGGACCTTTCCCTCGCAGTGCTACTGCCAGCCTCCGGAATTGTTCCCCATAGACGTCGACATTTGTTTGTCTGCTTGTTGTCGAGAACTTCTCAAAACATCATGCCCTGCCAGTCTCAGAAAATCAAGAGCATAATCTTTCGAGAACGCATGCGGCGTCAATGCATGAGTATCCATCGACACATCGCTTTACAATAGCTCATCTCATATAGATGACGAGTGTTGGTGCTACGGCCATGTCCAAGTGTTAACATTTGTTCATATTACAGCATTCTGGCAGTAACTCGATCTGAATAGAAAAAAAAAATCGAATAAAGCGATAGTGCCAAATAAAGTTATGAGGCACCCCAATCTCTGCGAAATTCATAACAATGAAATCCGCCAATTTTTTTACGGTGATCAAGTAGGATGGGAAGACTGGATAGACATCAATAATTTCATAAAATCTGCTTCGAAAGACACTGATAAACTTCACCTTTAGTCTTTCCAACCTCTTAGCCATGATCGTGAAATGAATGATGGTGTGAAACTGCGAGTTAGCAACCAAGCTCGGAGATTCGCCATGCCAGGCTGTTACTTTCATTGAAAACATTGAAGTGCCTTAGCATATGTATCTTGGAATTTCACAGGATACATGAAGTATCACCTGTATCACCCGCCGTCCTGCTGATCGTTGAATGACTCAAGTAGACACCGGCAACACTTCCATTTTTCCCTACTACGTGCAAGTAGCCCAATGGGTTCTTCTCGCTGTAGAAAGTCGTTAGGCATCACCTCTTCCTTCTAAGCTTCTCATGAAGAAACCGGATCATCGGAATAGTGATCCACCTGTGGAGCGCTTGACATCCCAAGGAATCCATGCGGTAACAGCTCTCGTCCATCGGTTGCCGTTGAGGCGCATCACGTGTTTGGTTCACCTTGTATATTCGATAGCCTGCGTGTAGAACGGCATCTTTGATCTGAGGTCGCTGACGTGAGTCGGAAGTTCGGATCCTTGCTCTCATTTACGGGAAACGGGATACTCTTATCATCAACCTTTCGACTGCACGTCCTCTCATATCCTCTCATATAAGTATGGTACCGGCTTGCCAACTTTTGTAGAATGAAAAACTCTTTGGGAACTGGGCAAGGGACTGAAACAAATGTATCAACCTGTTGAAAATCATCAACCACTGTGCTACACATGCCTTTCTTTTGGAATAGCAGAGGATGTAGTCCTCAGTTAACAAACAATATTTCCAATGAGAAGAGAAGTGCGAACGTTGCCGGACCCTTATACGAACTCGTCCACAACTATGGAGCACGGAAGTAACACAACGATACATACAGAAGAAATATCGAGATCTATGCAGGATATATAAATTGGTAATAATAGGTTTCAAGTACTTTTTTACAGAATTGTGGCTATTGAAAAAGTAACAGTGTTGAAAGAGGGCTATTTATGCAAGAACGGTCTCTATGTAAAGCTAGATTAGTAGAACGTATTGCAGATTAGTACGGTCGTTAACAACGGCTTGATTTCATTCACATGGTATTCGAAACTTTTCAGTGCTGCAAATAACTCCATCTAAAATTCCAAGGCGGTGTGATTATATATCCGGTACCAGAACAAAGAGTGATAAATATAGAGTATGGAAGTGTTCGCCATGAACCAATCTATCAATAATGAGAAATGAATTTGAATCTACGAGAAATGTGTATTACTTGTGCATGCAGTGATGGTTTGAACGTATGGCGGAGCGCCAAGTCAGTAAATTAGTAGCTGAGTGAAAGAATGACTTTGTTTGAGAAAGAGTATTGTGAGCATCATTTAGCTTAGCATTTATACAACGATGAATTTTCTTTACCTTAATGAGATGAGCAATGTTGAAGCTTTGACTAATGCTAGAATAAATCGGATTGACTTCATTCACTAACAAATGGAGGACATGGTCACCTAATTTGGACACGTTTTGTTATTGAAGCACAGAAACTAAGCCAAACACTAAAGTATTGAGTACCCGTTAGGTATACTCAGTTACATAAAAGTTACGTTTTACGAAGAGTTTAGAGTGAATCTTAATATATCTCGTTTTTGTTGATCTGACTAACTCCGTTGGGCTTCTTGAAAAGAACGTAAAAGGGACATAGGATAAGTCAGAGGCTTCGAAAAATCACTCAATATCAGAGACTAACTATTACACAGATATCACTTCATCGTCTCCTTAATCTAACTTGATCTGAAAACTGTCCAAACTTTTCTACCTTTTGAATTATGAGCGTAACTTCAAATGCGATAAAATATTTCTGCCAACTTACACATCGTTGTATCTCATAGTCTCTGGACAAACTTCCCATGAGGATCCTCCAAGTGTTTCGTGATAACAGTCAATAACTATGGACTCAAAACAGTGAGGAACATTATATAGGACAGCAAATATAAACACAAGAATGATGCATCGACGAATAAACTTTGTTTTTGCCACCATATTTTTCACGTTTTCAGGCAGGCAGACCTGAAAAGTGTATTGTTTTCTAAATAAACAAAATTGATTACAAATGATGTCTTACACTCAACAATTGTTAGATACCAAAAAATAATACGTTTTGACGAGAAATAGAAAATCCACATTCTTTTGAGTCTATTTTCTTCGGCTTTTTCAAACATTATTTGTTAGTATTTCAAAGTTGGATACGAAACGTCATCACATGTCACCATGCGGATCCAAGCACTCCTAGTACTGAATTTCTCTCCTCGTGTGCATATTCACATAGTTTCCGAATATTTTTCGGGTTGTTTCGACTACTGCTCGAGGATTCCCACTTCCTCGTGAGTGAAGTAGAGTGCTGATCAAGAAAATCTCTTTGCATTTTTGGAGGAACTCGGGCTAAAACGTTTCGCGAGGTGATCTTGACTGATTGCAAAAAGGGTTGGGTTACGGCCAAAGCACCACGTTGCTTCTATCAAGCTTGCTTCACTAACCACTCGAGTGCTGCCCCACTCCTAGCTCCCAAAGCGAAAATTGACGGATTGAAAAAAGTTGCGAATTTAGCGATTACTGTAGGACATTGACTAATTCTCTCACATTCTGAACAAAAAGTGCTATATGGATCCAACTAAAACCATTTGAAATAATGAAAAATAGTCCATGAAGTTTTAAAGTTGAGTGAAATGAGGACGAATTCCCAAAATTTTCGTCCTCGAGGAATGGATTCCTTCATAATGCTTTCTCTTCAGGCATCTTCACTTCTTGACTATTTTCAACGCAGATGTTGAGGACATTGTTCAAAAACATGGTGACAGATTCCCGATGTTCTATGAAATGGAAGAAAGTGCATAAGAAATTGTAAGGTAAGGAATTGTGGAGGATAGCAAGCGATGAAGCGAACCTGAGCAAAACAATCGGCTGCTGCGAAGATAGTGAAGTATACCGAACACGTCTGTGCAGTCATACCCATAGGAAAAACAATCGGCGAAAATAACTGAAAGCGGTTTTTGTATTCAGACAATTTCTATGTGAATAAGATCAGAACAGTTATACCCACCGCAAATAATCGTGTCAAGTTCAGAGAGAATTTTCTGATGCTTTCGAGAAGAAAGAGAAATATTCCTGTTAGAATGACAGCGCTGTCCGAACAGCCTAATGCACACAAATAAAGATTAGTGGAAGTCCGCATCTCTAAAATAAGGCATTTAAGCTTTATCTCTTGAGTTCCGATTATTTCATTCTGCTGAGCAAATAGGTAAAGAAAACTCTCGTTTCAACCTTTAAAAAATTTTATTCATTCTAAGATTTAGTGAGTAGAAACAAGAAGTACACAAATAGTAATGTTCTTCAAGTCTATTTTTTCCTGAATTTTTGCTAGAGTTGTAATTATTGCTACCAGGTCGACTGAACACAAATGCTGAGAGCCCGTTGCCAACGAGACCGAATAAACCAATTAACGGAAGAATCACAGCGCTTACAATCAGGTTGAAGGTAACATAGTCGGACTCTTTCAACGAATGATCGCAAACACCGCACTAAAATGAAAAATGATAGAACAATGAAAATGCTATTGCTCTGTCACTAACAAACCTGTGGAAGACATTCAGTAAAGTTAACGGTTTCAATAATTGATACATGTTTTAGTCTCTCAATCGTGGCGTACAGTGGTATAGGCTCGCAATTTGGAGGAAACGGAGTAGTAGTCATAGCATGAGGCTCCTTGATTACTGAAAATTGAAACGTGCAAAACTTGGAGAGATAGGATTTTTTTCAAGAATCAGGAACACTGGAGAAGAAATTCTGTTTTTTTACTAAAATACTTGACCAATTACGATAGTGTGGGAGAAAGCAATAAGTAGGAATGCAAAAACTGAACCTCAGAAAGGATTTCATCCGTTTTCAGAACCAAATTGAAACGGAAAAGTCAAACAACTGAATGAGGTGTAAGATATTAGGTGATTATGTAGAGAGAAAATGAAACAAATGAGGCGTTCAACGTCGATCAAATCTCAGAAGATGCGCTAGGCATTCGATTCCATTAATCATCATAAAGAGTGAATAAAATCACATCTGGCTCGTTTTAAGACTTCTTATAGTCTATCGATATACTAGATACGTGTTCTATTCGATGGAACAAAGTATGATACCATTTTTATGAATCAGAGGCGATGGGAAGCTTCGTTAGCTAAAGTGACGCGATAGTACCGATGATTATGTGTGTGTTGCAGGGCGTCGCTAACCACTACGTTACACCCCTCCCTCTTCATTTCGGAATACCAGGAAGAATCGCACGCAAACCAACAAACGCCCAGTTGATGAGGAGAGAAGTGCAAGAGCGTAACTGAGCCCACATACAAACTCGGAGGAGCATGGTAGCAAGACAATGAGAGAAATGGAAGATGTACTGAAATTCGCACTGATATACGAATTCGGCGGGTAATCACAGTTGATAATCTCAACGTTCTTGAAGAAAGAGCGTAACTTCTTGCGTCTAGCTTCCATATTTTCAAAACAGTTGGCCTGCATAAAGGCATGTTGATGTGTCGACGTATATAAATTAGTACTTTACCATATCAAAAAACTCTGATAGCGTGTGGCTGTCAATGACAGATTTAATTCAACACTGGTTGACTTTTCGGCTACTTCGCCTACCTCAGAACATGGATAGGTCAAACTGACATGCAGTCAACTCAATCGAATACTTTCACAACCCAGGCGTGCATTAAGTCAATATATAAATTTGATTTGCATAGTGAAAAACTCCTTTTGAACAATATCCATCTTGTTCACTCGAGCTGCCAGCTGCTGATGGAAAACAGATGTAGAGTATCGCATAGGTGGAAAAAGTGCTTGCTTCAGAACACAAATCAGTGCGAGATATGGCGCGACGCCGCGCGTGATGAGAAGGTATCCCTTGTAGCTATCCATATTCATCTATTCGCTTTTAAATTTCCAGATTATGCAAAACGCTCCAGAGACTTTGTGATTAGATGTTTCAGAATTTTGAGTGAGAATGGCAACTTCTACTTAAGAATCTCTTTTGTGCTTTTGTGTTTTATGCGCGCACAGTTGTGTGGTTTACTTAATTTTTAGCTATCCAACTAGAAGCTCTTTTGCGCGAGCACAAAGTGTTCTACTCGTTTTGCAAAATTACTCGCTTCCACACGCTCTACAGGGAATATGCACATGATGGGGAAATCTGGGACTATGGCCTGGATAAATTACGCAATTTTGCCTTTTAGAAAGGGAGACGACAAGTGGTCATCATCTAACTTGGTGTCGAGGTGTGTTCTGTGGTATTCAATCAGTGTTACCAACTTCTCTGAACCGGTCCATTTTGAGCACAGCTTCGTAGCTGTGCTTATTTTGATGGAGATGAGGCGCATGAACGAGACCTTATTTTCATTAAGTTTCATTTTGTTGGTTGTTTTTCCTCAGTGCTACCATGAGCAGTTAATGGTTACTCCGAAATCCGAGGCTCTTCGCGTCACTACTTCATTGTTGTTCCTTGTAACACGACCAACATTGGGCGTTGATCTGGAGAAAATATTCGAAGACCTTCCATATAGAACAAAATGTTCCTTATGGTAAGGTTGCGTTTAGTGCAGTGGTTAGTAGTTCTCTGCACCACTCACGTGGTCGTTGCTTCAACCTTACACCCAAAGCCCACTAGGCGTTTCATATGGTTAGCCTCGCCAGTTAAACTTCTCTGAGAGGGTAGCAGCACTAACTCGAAGCATTGCTAGGCCACCCCAAGTGATTATATTACGCAGATAAACATTCAATCACTTCCGTGAAATCAAATACATGACGTTTACCTCAGGAATTGACCATCGTTAAGATTTCAACCTTCTTGCCTTTTAGCGATTAAATTTTTGCCTGGATTCAATTTGAGTATGCTCTTTTAGCTACAAGTTTACTCAGTTGTTCGTTCAGTGGAAGCATAAGAAGTGGATGCAAGCGCAGAGAAAATCACATAGCGATAGCTATAAACTTTGAGCAAAAAAAAAAAAGAAAGTCGTGCATTAGGAGAAGTTTGTCGTCATCATATGTCCAGTATGTCAGAATTAAATAATAAATCAGCTAAAGTGAAGTAAATACAGAAGTTGTATTTCAATATCAAACAGATAAAGCGTACACTAGCGCATAATCGTGGTGTAGACCTCGGGTCGTTAAATATCGAGCACATTTCCAGACGTCTTTATCATAGAAGTGCGCTTTTTAAATCGGCAATAAACTGATCCTCACAAACTAGCACATGAAAAATTGGTTGTCATTGAAAGCAGGACATGGAAGTATAATTCGATGCCGAAAGTTTAACGAAATCTCTTATCCTTGATGTCAATTATAGATAGAGAATTCAAAAACTGTGTTAGAAATATGAGATGAGAGGAACATAACACTGTGAAAGCTTTGAGAACTAGCCAATTTGTGAAATTCACTGAGGAATGATTAGACTAAATAGTAGGTTGAAAACGCTGATACCATAAGAATTTTTTAGCACGCTTATTTTCATTTTCTCATCAAAACATTGCTATCATATTTTTCAATCTCAGGATTGTAATCAGTTCATCCTATATTCTTGAAACCTTTGAACCTAGTCAAAGGCCGAAGTGATTGATGTGGCGATTGAAGAAAATGCTTAGGGACACAATTTGGTAGATAAAAATTAGAAATTTTACTGGGAAGAAACCACTCCGTCTTCACATGCTTGCTAAGACGCTATAATGCAGGAGTTATTGGCAAGGAAATCACAAGGGTGTGGGGAAAGGAGGAAGAGAAAGGAGAATGGATATTCAGGGATTCTCGGCTGATTGAAGACGTGCTGAGAGCAATAATTTAAGGTTAATCGTTGATGGCAATAATGGCAACAGAATCACAATCACAAATCATTCGGCCAAAAATGAAGCCCAAAATGCAAAATATTTACTAAACAATGTATAAGGGAGACGACATAAACTCTTTTCGTAGCGAACAAAACTGAAAATTGTAAAATTTAGATTACACTACGAGTACTTAGATCAATGAAGATTGGGCTATGGATGATGATCTCGTCTGTTACAGGCGGAAAGCTGAGCATTTCATCGCGGCAATCCTTCCAATCCTACTTCTCAACTCCGAATGCCAATCACACAGTGAACAGACATATTAGTCGACATTGACGTCTTCCAACACACAGCTCCCCAATCCATATAAAAAAAACATGCACTTCAACAAAGTGACATATTTGCTCCGGTCTTTTTTTCCGGAGAAATAACACGATTGTTTTAGGATTGAAAAAATTCGGGGAATATTTCCAGTTTACTTATTTCATTTCTCAACAATAACCCAGTGAAGGCCAAGATGTCTTGTGATTGTACCTACTTACTGAATCCATGTCTTGTAATCACCCTGCAGTTCAGAACTATACAATGTTTTATAAGTTCGAAGAATACCTGTAAAAAAATGGAAAATAATACGGAAAGAGAGAGACGCAGAGTAAAGCACGACAAGACTAATTTATCTGCGTTACAAAATGGAGAATGTTTCCGAAATGGGTCAAACAATCTCTGTCAAAGCTCGCTGATTATTTAACAAGAACAGCGGCAGTAGGAAGTTCTTAACACCTTTGAAAAAAATCCTTTTCAATAAGATTCGAAGGAGGAAAAAAATCCATATTGTAGTCAAAAGAAATGTGGCAGAAGTTCAAAGAAGGAAGGGCTGTTGACATTCAGCATATTCACATCATCGACTTGCTAGAAAATTTCACCCTAGTGGTTTTAAGAGCAGATCATAAAATATGTATGAACTGTTTAGAAGTAGCAACAAAATGTTATGCCGACTTCTCGAAGATTTCCAATGAAATTTGTGCGCGCGTGTTGAAGGAGAAAAACTAAATTTCGAAAAGATATTCCGAGCGAAAAAAACCAAGGGCACTTTAGAGGTTTTTAAACGAATGTTGTTCATGTTGTTATAGTTTTTTAGAACAAAATTCCCGAAGTATGAGTAGGCAAATGCCAATTTTGCATCGCTTGGAATGAATGTTCACAAAAGTTGAATACTATGAGGGCACGTCATAAATCTTATTGAAGTCACTTATGGGAATAACCATGTGGACATAACAGGATGTTCCTGAATTTATTTCATCAATGGAATCAACAATTGGTGCAATTTTCGGCAGACTACGTACTGTTTGTCGAAGGTATTTTGAGAAAGGAGATGATCAAAAGAATACCTTCTGTTGAGGTCAACCCACTAGTGCGCGATGATGGAAGTTTGTGAGACAATGAACACAAAGTGAGGAAAACTTATACACTGAGCTTTTAATATTTAATTGAATGTATGCATTAGTAGCCTATAGCGCACTTTTGAGGATTTTTAAGAAGGAATGCCACGAAATGAGCTGTTTATCTGCACATTCACTTGGTAGGATTTAAAAGCTGCGCGAGAATATTTTCAAAAAATGGAAACGTGGAGAGCGAAGCGGTTTCATCGGAATACATCAAGCTATTTCATAGCTACTGGAACAGGCGTCAGAGTACCTATTATCACTAGCTCAACAATTACTTAGAAGATTCCCTAATCTGAAATAGCACCCCTACTTTATAAACGCAGACAGTGTGAACATTTTAGAGTCATCATAGTGCGATAGCAATAACGTGTTACCTTTTTAATTAGCTGTTGGTTTGCAATATTATTCTCTACCTATTTCTAGGAGTGGTACAAATTCAATGTGAGCACAATCATCTACAGTGGGATAGCAAAAATCTCGTATTATCATCCATTCAGATCCTTTCAATCTAAAAGAAAAAGGGAAAAGTAATTTCCAGGGCTGAATTTCCACTGAGTTTGGCATTGTTCGAATGATTCACTACTTTTCTGCTGAGCACACACGAGGTTATTAACGAGATTAATTCAATACAATAGTGGCTAACGTTTCGGCAGTCTCGCCGTCCTTAGAGCCTGTAGAGATCGTGTTAAGAAATTTTTGAATTCCATTTAATTACCGAACAAAATTTGCTGTCAACGTCGTGTTTATTTATCAAGAGGTTAGTAAAAAAACATTTTAATTCCGTTGGCAAGACCGTAAAGTCTTAAGGCTACAACATGATAAATGGGGAATATTTAAAACTTCGTGAGGCTATGTGTACCGCGTTCCAAATTATAAAAAGCGATCTCAACATTTCTACCTACTGATTCAATTTTTCACGGATGCAATGAAATACTCCAATTGCGAACTGATATTGAATGCGTATGACATGTGCTCAGTTGTTCAAGCAGCTGACTTGGAAGAGCATAGATCATAGATTGAATGTCACGATATATGCCAGCAGTGAAATAGAGTAGGTAGAAAACGAAAAATGAAGAAATGTATGTAAATCAGACGCTCTTGATCGAGCTCAATGCGGTGTCATCGCAGAATTGTGCACTGCTCGAAAGGCCACTGCTTAGCGTCTACGGCCAGCTCTTATGTTATCGGCATACGTCAGTCAGGTGAAAAGGGGCTTTCGTCAACAGCGGTGGATAAAGCTAAAGCGAACCGTAAAAGGATGACAAACGTACTTCCAAATTATTTCTTTCAAAGTAGCAACTCATCTAGACGTCACCATAGCAAGGTAATCCGCTTAAATGAGAAATAACAACAACACGGTCTCATAAATATAATTTCTTCTGAAACGTTTGTGATTTGTTTTCATAGCATAGTACTCTTCACAGTGATTGAATTGTTATGACACCACTATTTCGACGATATGAGCCGACGTGGCAAGACTGATTGAATTCCAAGCCATAGTTTTCAACACGCAATATCTCAGAGAAATTCTACACCACCTAGACATCTAGGCAGACACGGTTTTTTGACAATAAAAATGATTGACAAGTAAATCACTTATTATGAAGTGGCTTGGAAATTTAGTTCAGTTCTCATTTGTACTCTGTTCTTAGACGAATGCTTAAAACTTAGCAAACTACAATCTTTTCAATCTTTCACGGTTTCAGTGAATTGAAGAAAATTAGAGAATATTTCGAGCGCAGATCATTCCATAGTGATTACTTATCGAATTCGCTTCTGAAATGCTGATAACAAAAGTCGCAAAGATGTGACAAATGAAGTAATACATCTAATGATCTATGTATCAAATAACAAGGCCCTACCTGAAACTTTCCATCGGGTATCGTATTTCTAGTGGAAATTTTGATTTGGTAAATCCCTCTAGAGATTTTCATCAATGTTTCGAAAAATAAAAAGAACATCCATCGACTACGTAGGAGTCTTTTGGTGACATACGACAAACGGAAAAACGTTACTGCTTTTTAGAGAATAGAAAGTTGGAACATCAAATTTATCTCTAAGAAAAGATTTACTTCATTAATGTGCATTAGACACAGCAGAAAAGCGCTTCAACTCAGCATATAGTGAATCTGATAGAAAACGATGGACATTCTTTTCAAATGAAAAGAGTTTAGTCGGCGTATGTGCATTCAAATTTTAGGAAAAATAAACTTATTGGAGCATCGTAAGAAACTGCCCATTCATAAGCTAATGTAAGTGGTAAATCTTCATGAAAGAGCGCAAAACAATAATGCTAACACTAAAACAAATTCATTGTTAACAGTCAAGTACAGAGTAGCCGAGATAAAGGAGAGTTGCCAACGCCGCTCGAGTTTCAAAAACAAATCGAATTGTGGATTTCTCCGAAATCAGGAAAGCTGACCAAGACAATGAGACAAACGGACTTCTCAATTGTATTATACATTCGCGAGGTGAGGCACGAATTGACCACAGGTCAGAGAAGAAGAAGAAACGTAGGTGATCCAAATCTCAGAAGTCTTTTTTCCACTACAAAAGACAACTGGTGGAAATTCCGAGTAAGCCTACTGAGTCGGCTCTGGAAAAGCTGTATTAATTTCACTGCCTAATTGTTTTAAACATCCATGAGGTGAGACACAAATCGTCCACAGGTTAGATAATGTGAAGAAGCATAGATAATCCGACTCTCAAAAGTCTCTTCTGCATTGTCAAAAAAAGTGGTGAGAATTCCGAGTTAAGTTGTCATGTAAGCTTAGATAAAGCTGTAGTATCTCCAGGAGTGTAAGTTTTTGTGAATATTCTTCATCATTGCTGAGGATGTGCATTGTGAGATAAAACGTCTGACATTAAACCACATGCTTTTACTTATCTCAAATTAGAATCGCAAAGAAAAATGAAGAAATCTGTAGAAATAAGGTTATAATCCAGATTTCGAATCAAAATCCACCATGTCGAAAGAGCTCTGAATAATGTGCAAAATTCTAAACTTCAGGTGGGAGTCGAACACGTGCTTTACACTCACCAGGGTTGGGCTGACCACTTCACCACTAAGACCCTTGTTCTGTTGCCACTCTTTCTGCGATATTGGTATTGAAGTTGTCAACAACCGATTGTCAATAAATATTGTCTGATATATCCATTTCAGCATCAAATCCAGTTAAGATAACAGCCATTGGTTATCTTAAATATCATAACACTACTGTGATATCACAGTATCGCTATGAAAGGTGAAATGAAGAGAATTTATGTGATTTATATATCTATTAGCCAGACAGAATATTTCGAGCCTTTCATGAGGTCTGTTATGGCACTCATTAAGCGCTAGACACGTGTTTCGGCTTCTCAGCCCCGTCAGTAGCACGGTGCCTCTCGGTTCATTCAATTCCTTGTAAGGTATATATCCATTAAATATGAAGAATTTGACGCCAAATTATTCACACTCTGCGTACGGTGAAAAGATCACCGCAGTGTTCTTTCAGAGTGATTAATTGTCGACTATCGTTTGTTTGGCTTACGGCTATTAGTTCAGTATTATATCAACACTTTCAATCGACTATTTTGAGACCTCGCTCAAAATTGATAGATCGTGATAGCATATTTCAAGCTTTCATGGTTATAATTCGGCATCGATTCCTTTATTCACATGGGTATATCCCTTTACAAGGAACTGAATGAACCGGAAGGCACCGTATCAGTGATAAGGTTGAGAGGCCGTAACACCTGTCTAGAACTCTATAAGTGTCATAACAGACTCCATGAAAGGCTCAAAGTATTTTGTCAGGACGTATTAATTTTAAGTTAGGTCTCAAATAAGTCGATTGAAAGTGTTGATATAAATCCAACAGTGGTCAGCTCAATTCGCTTAATGCTAGTATGTGCTTATCAGAACAAACCAGTTGAGGTTGGTTGTTGACAGCTTCGAAGATAAATCACAGTAGCCTCGGTGGTTTTTGGGGGAGGGGGGTAACCGGCGTCCACGGTAAGAATGAAGCGGTGCAACTCCTGCCTGAGATTCACAATAGTTCATACCACTCAGCATTGCTGGATATATAGTCTTAAGATCATGATATTACTTTGAAAGGTGATGAATAAAAACTTCTTGTAGAATACATAATCACTCATAGTTTTTAGAAGTTCCGAAGTTTGCCAAAGCATCATTTACTAAAGACGTCAACTCTGGGTGTTATTCATCCTCTTTCAAAATCCTCCTTGTTTTTGTTTCCGGCCATAAATTTCTTCTAATATTGAAGGCGAGCTCCAAATCTTATGTATAATATACGAATAAAGCAATATAAACCAAATAGTATAGCCATGATGTGCTCATAAAAACAGAGCATGTAGTGTAAAATATTGCAAAAAGTGACATTATTTTGAAAATGAGTTTGCTCAAGCAAAAGTTGAAAATATTGCCAAGAAAAAACCGGCGGAACATTGACAACTAAATGTGGTGCTTACCGGAACAAGGAAGTGTAATTCAAGCCTTTTTGACATATGCTTCCTTCGCAAATAATTTTCTCAGTTATTTTTAAAGAGTTCAGCCTGCGACAAAAAACTTGTTACACTCAAAGCACAGTATTCTGCCTGAAAAAGTGGATTAAGTACTTACAAGTCGCGTGAAAAAACATTTTTACTGAAGCGAATGAGAAATATGAGCATCACGAACCAACAAACGACCAAATTCTTCAGTCTTCAAAGGGATCCAGTCACTTTTTGGTGTGATATATGCAAATAGGTGGTAATAAATGTGAAGAAGAGTACTCAAAACTTTCACGCAACTCATATCGGAGATTTTCTCATTGAGTTGCAGTTTTAAGAAAAATTTTCAGATTTCAACTTAAACGCAGCCAAATTGTCTACTAAAATTATATCGGAAAAGTAGCCAAGTTTGTTTGCAGATTTAAAAGCAATAAGAATTATTTGCTTTACACACCTCTCACTCAACATCCCTATGTCAAGCAAGTGATTCGGTCACTTCTCATTCCTCAACACTCTCTCATGGTATCCTCTTGTTCTAATTTTGACCTACGTAATAAAGCTTTCCACACTTTGAATGTGCACATGATTGTGACAGTGGTTTCTAATATGATTTAGTCAATAGTACGATGTTGACAATGAATCTTATTTGGCTATCGCTTCGACTTCTCGCCTTCTTCAGAGTCGATGATTCGAGTCGCTCGTTCACAGTCGTTCGTCTCCGTTCTCTTTTTACGTTTAATTGCTGTTTTATAAACTATCTCTAGCTAGTTTTGAACTCCGTTCTTGTTGATGATAATAGCGACTGCTCCAGGATAGATTGCCTGGAAAAACACATCACGTTACACCATAACAACTACACTTCATATAACATCATCGCCAGTGAGGCTTTTCATTAGAGCAGGCCTTCACCAGAAAAAATTTGACACGAACGACAACGAGGAACCACTATGCAAAGACGAGTAACTGTGGACGATGAACTCGAATTATCGGTTTGGAAGAAAACGAAGAGGCTGAAACGCTTGTCGAATAAATTTATTTTTGTCAACCTCATGCTACTTACTTAGTCATAAAAAGCTATTATTCATTGATAACGTCAAACAAGGAAAACTGGTTTCATCGTAGTTGATGACAATTTTCACAATTTCACGGCAACCCTTGTGCTTTGTGGTAACTGTGACGGTTCAACCTTCAACTGTGTGAGCACAGATAGAAATAATAATATGTCATGTGCTTACAGAAGAGTACCAAAACTTTAATAGCAATATTTTCTAAATGATAGGTGTCGAGTAAATCTACACAAAACAGCGTATAGATATAGGCATAAATTCATAAGTACACACATGCCACTCTCTCAGTAGAATTCTACACTTTCGCCGCAGTTTCCTTATATGAAGGAAATTCACGCACAATCCACTCACTCGCTGTAAAAAATGGCTGTTCAACTGTAGCATTTGATGTGTACTATAACTGCTATGCATATAAAATACGTGCTGTTCATGCACACGATTCCACTTCTGTAGTCTTGAAGTCTGGTGTAGTACTTTTGTGAAGGAAGAAGCTCTCTGAATTAGGTCACCGCACAGTAACTACGGCTTTTTCATTTTGTTTGACGACACCACTTACTAAGAAAGGCATAAGAAATCGTACTCCATGATTGGAGCTTATGACGTTAAGAATCGATTTCGAGTTGGTGCAAAAGTAATGCTGTTTACGCATTATTGAAATTAGCCATTTGATATTGGAATAAATTCTTGGATAGATGTGGTTCTGTTATATATCAATTTAATGCGTATTTCTCGCTCTGTGTTTTGTTCCTAATGACGTTGTACTTGCTGTTTCTTTCATACGGCTTCTCATAAGTTTTAGCACAGGAGCAATGATCACCAAATTTATCAAGAAGAAGCAGTTGATATTGCTTAACAGCACTATTTAAAATATGTACCATTAGCATGAGCACATTTCTGCCATCTCCTAGGCAACAAATTAATTCTAACTGCATAAAACTCGCTTTCTTTGGATCAAAGAAAATTGCCAAACTTCGGCGCGAATGACAAATGTTTAGGAACTTCTTTTTGCTCAGGAAGTGCTCCAGGAATAGGAAGAGGTGATAGTCGGACGGCAACAGTCAAGACCGTACGGCCGACGATCCAGCGACTTTCATCCAGGTTCGGTAAACTTACTCTGCGAATTTGGCGACATACACCCATGCGTTGCTTTGTAGTAGGATGAGACTGCAGCAACGTCGATATGACAGGGCACTATTGCAGCGGTCCATCCTCAGAGTAGTGCTTCTCATCGGCTGGCAGCAAGACCCAGTGAATCGGTCTGGCCGGTCCCAAAGGATGACGAGCATAACCTTTGTGCCTTTGGCACGAATCGATTTAGACGTGGACGGTTGTTGATCTCGAAGACAGTTTTTGCATCGCGCTCCATTTTGTACTCATAAAGCAGGAAATTGCGGCAAAGACTTCGTTGAGCGGCCATGATGCGGCAGGTATGGACAAGTTTGATATCAAGAGAAAGCTCAGAAAATTCTGCACAAAGACTTATTGATTTGTTGCCTGATAGATTACTGTTCAGGCTTATGGCGCATACTTTGAGTAGTGTTGATAGGCAAATTTAATTAACTGTGGTTAGTAAATTCGATATCCATTGTTCTAGCGCCAAAGCTTATGAGAATACCTAATATATTTATTTTGGAGTGTGGAGAGGATGTTGGTTGGTGCTGATGCAATTGCGGTCCAGACCGTGAGTTCGAAAAGGGCCCATAAAGCAGCAAAGACAACTCGCAACATCAACAAAGCATTTGGGCCAGGAACTGCTAACAAGTGTACAGTGCTTTCAATGGTGGTTCAAGAAGTTTCGCACAGAGAACGAGAGCTCTGAAGATGAGAAATGTAGTGCCTGGCCACGTTAAGTTGACAACGATCATCTGAGAGCATTCATCGAAGGTAATCTTCTTAAGACTACATCAGATGCTGCAGAAAAACTCATTATCAATCATTCAACGATCGTTCACCATTTGGAGCAAGTTGAAAATGTGAAAAAAGCTGGTGGTAAGGTAATCGTGGCTTAATTGCAGCCAGCCGGCTGCCACACTTTGGACAATGAACGATCAAAAAGTTGAACGAATTGTGCTAGGGAGTTTTGGCTCATCCTCCACATTCGCCCTCGCCATCCACTAATTACAATTCCTTCAAGTATCTCCACAACTTCATACACGGAAAACGCTTCCACAACCAACTAGATGCAGAAAATTCTTCCCAAGGGTTTGTCGAGCACTGAGGTACTATTCTTATGCTACACCCATGAGCAAACTCAATCCACGTTGGTGGATATGTTTTTATAGTAATGGCTCCTATTTTGAATGATAAAGATGTGCACAATACTGCAGAACGCTGTGCACAAACATCTGCGTCCGATGGAATTCGAACTCACATCTCACTCTTTCCTGCAGCACGTACTGACCCATTGCACTACCGGCGCTCGATGAGCTCAAATAATTGAATTCCGATTCATTATTGATACCCAATATCTGTCTGCCTATAGCGGCTGCCCCGCCAGACCGTCGACTGTTGGCTGCTGACAGATAACGCGATGCAGTGTAGAAAGAGTGTTGTGCAAAACGAGCGTCGGTGGTGCAACGGTATAGCACGCGCTTCCGGAAAGAGTAGGATGTGGGTTCGAATCCCGGATAGAGCAAATGTTTCTGCACACCACTCTAAATTATTGGGTATATTATAAGATCGTAGCAGCGCAAAAGGTGGTCAAATAAACGAATTCCGATTGATAAAGATGCGTTTGAGCCTATCTATGACCAAACAAAATTCCGCGGTCTACAAGCGCCATTACTTTTGCACCAACCAAATATACTTATACTATATTTCATATTCTTGTGGAGGCAAGTACCACGGCAGCGACTATTTCAATAGGATTTTTATTCTTGTCAACAGTAAATAGATCACTCCAGAAATGAGCAAAACAATCGCTGTTCATAAAATGCTTTACATGAGTGTTTTGTCATGATACAAACATTCAAATTATTGTGAGTGGTGGTAGTTTTGTTAGAAGGTTAAGCAGCTCAAATCCGTACATGCAGAGCGGCATTATATTCTCATTTGTGCTTTTCCGCTTGAAATTTCATTTCTGAAGCACGATGTTTTAGTGATTTACATTAACTTGTTCTGATTCTCCCTTTCGGACAGGTTACATGAATTCCTAAACGCTTTTTATTGAATAATCTGCAAATTGCACTAAGAAATTAGCTCCTTACCATGTGTACATGGTTTTGTGCAGAAAAAGTCGTACACTCGTTCGATTCCTTTTTGCATATTCAAAGAGCATGTCCCATTGCTCGATGACAACCGACTATTGCTAGCTAGATTTGAATCACAGGTGAATGAATTAAGGTGTGGCGGACATTTATTTGCGATTGCAGCACACTGGTGAAGCGAGCTCTGTACAGTGCCTTAATTCTCAAAAAAAAATTCCTCATGGCTTACAAGCATCGAGATATAAAAGCAGCACACTGCCGTTTCCTAGTCATGATCGATCGTTGAGAGTGGTACTCACTATCTTCGAAACTTGTGGTTTTCGAAAGTACTCTCAATACAGTTACGTTTTAAAGATTTCGCGAGGTACACTTGATATTAGTATATTTTATAATATTTTAACATAAATGGATCGCTTTGAAAGGACCGTTTATTTTGGTGAGTGATTAATTAGCTGAGGAGTGAAATTCGTAAAATTTGCCTAAGATGTCGCTATCAGATGAATAAGTCATTGGAATTCTCATGGAGGTTTGCACACATGCACGACAAACTTTTAGACTTTGAGCTCAAGAGTTGAAAGACTTCAATTAACGAATACGAGTGGGAAGTCTGAGAAGCTGTCTTAATTACTACTAATAGACTTACAAAAAAGGCAGACGAAGTGATTGTCCTGAATTTCTGAAATGGGTTCTCACTTCATAGTGATAGTATAGAGGGCACACGGATGACTATAGGATTTTTGCGAACGTACACTGTCCAGTAGTCATGCAATTGGTTCGGAGCAAGTTAACCTGCTCAGAACATAACCTTTTTCGCTTTGTCGTGAGATTTGAGTTGCATTTGAGGATCATTAGATAACTTGAGTCTAGGCGTTTTCAACAATTCGTCTGAATTTTGAAACGTTTTTTGAGGCGATGTAACAGCAAAAATATGATCACATGTCATCTCCGGAGCATATCTTTGCTCTGCTATGGCAGTGAATTTTTCAACACAGTTTAGACTATTCGAATGCTTGAAAAATTGGGTTCAGAAATTGAATTTTGCTGTTGAAAAAGCTTTTGTAGAAAGAAACTAATGCGACATTTCGCTTTCAGCGATATATGCACCAAAAGCATATAAGTGTGCAGCAAAAATCCTTATGCATCAGAATATCTCGAAAACTAAAATTTATAACGCCGCTATGAAGTACGAACAACGTGCCACCTAGTTCAGGTGTAAAACATAATCTTTTTCTAGCTCCTACAACATTCTGTGCGTATGTTTTCAAATATCAAATGTAACATCAGACTTATCGAGATTTAAGCTATCAAGATATTGCTAAACTTTAGCGAAAAGCGATCCCCAGACCCTAGTTGAGCGAACAAATCAAAGCGAGTTTGAAACACAACTTAATTGTTGCTCCAACGTCCTAAAAAGCTTTTTTGGAAATCAAGAGCACCACCAAAGTTGCCAAAATTTGTGTTAACGAATGACTATAAAAGTTTAGTGAAAAAACCTTGTACAGCCAAAAAATCCTCTGAATATTCATGGTACGATAGTGTACCATACCGTTCTGAAGGGACTAAGCATGCACCACATCTATTGGTAAGAATTTTCCATTTCACACTTCGCAGTGAAACGCAATTCGTAACTCTAAGCAAATTAGAAAATTTCAAAGTTGCATTCAGATTAGGAAGGAAAATTTGCTGTCATTCAGTTGAATATCCAGTGGATCACTCATTCAATTACTTAAACACTCTGCGTTACTTCCTTGGGCTATCTGTTCATACGTAGTATATTAGCACACAGGTGAACAGATAGCTTATAGAACGTAGCAGAAAAGTACGGCTACCAATCATTTCAAGACGTTCAAGTACCAAGTTAATGATTTCATATCGTTTGAATGTCTGCCTGAGCTATGAACAACGAGTTTCCGACATAAGATGATGAGAAATCAATCGCACTGATGGATGATCGCTGATAGAAACCGATATTGTTAAAACATAGGTGAGAGAATAGCAGGACGAAGACTTCGATGTTGTTACGCGAGGGAGTGCTTTCCCAGGAAGACATGGTAGAAAATTGAGCCCATGACACAAAAACAGCAGAGTATAATTGTTGCTCGTATTTCAGTTTTTTTGTTACATTCGGCATTCTGCTCTATTATCAAAAACAAACTACGCAGTAGGCGAAAGTTAACGCTTGATCAAAATTGGATTGTGAAGTCAAAATTTATATGGGGTTCAAAAAATTCATAAAAAAACCATATATGAAGAAAGCTGACAACTAGTGCATATTCTCATTGAAGAGCTCTTTTGAATTACACCATTCGAAGAAATGATAATAAAGAAATGAAGAACGTAAGGGCGAGAAAGGAAAGTGGAATTGATAAAGTGTGCATAATGCTCATGATATATTTGAGCAATTATGCAAATTTTCAATTTTCCCTAAGTTACGCATATTTCGATGCTTTGAGAACGGCAGCAATATACGAGCTTTTGCCATATAACGCACTATTTCAGTCTTGAATTCTTTCAAGTGCTGTACATAGTACTAGAATATTCATACTAGTCAAAATAGCACCTATTGAAATTCACGCATTTCTGTTAACGAGAAAGAGACAAGTTCATTCATACCAATTGCATGAAAATCAGAAGTTCTGTAAGGGATGGAGTCGGTGAAGGAAATTTTGGTCTCGACTTCAATTTATAGAGTACGAGAAGTTAACAAGACTCTTAGGAAAGTAGTAGTCAGTGAAGGTCAGCAAAGTTTATATGTGGAACACAGTTTGGTAACTCAGATCGTTCAACTGTAATTGCGTAGGTCATGCGACAAATGACAACGCATCATTATGAATTAAGATCGGTCGCCCTCTGCTGACCAATGCGGGCGTAGACGCTGATGTTTATGGGACTTTTCGTAGGCTCATTAAACTTACGTCCTTGTCGTAATCGCTTCATCAAAAGTGAAAAACTGTGAGAGTTTGAATCAACAATGGATAAACGAGATTAGTTAGACTTTTAAGTGCGATTGTGGCTTTGGGAAATGCAGATGAGCCACATCGTGATTTCTCCGTAGAGTGGATTGTTGCCAGTTCTCACAAAAAAGTAACTTTCCGTTACAATGCTTACAGTACAGTCGAGAAGCAAATCATTTTTGCACAGAAGAGGGAGCACCGGCAGCACCTCAAGAAAGTCGATTTTTAATTGTCACTGAATATTATCGACTTATTGAGCCTCTTCAACTTTTTCGTTTTCTGCTGATGTTCTGAAACAGTTTTGATACAGTAATAGGGTTTCGTTGCTAATACAAAGCTGAGGGTATATTTGCCTGTACAAAAGCATTCAATCAGCGCCGCCAATAGCAGATAGACGTCCTCATCATCTCCCTTGTAAACATGGGTGAAGGTCCTCATGGCAAAATCTGTGCAGCTAACTTTGCATTGAGCTCTCTTGATCCCATATCTCATTGAGATCTCAACTTGAGATTAATAAAAGTCGTGATTTATATCATAATTCAATCTTTCCGAACCAAAGTTTAGGCTCATTCTATAAGTTTTAACATCAGAGCAATAAACACCAAGTTTTATTAACCAGAACTAATTGGAACTGCGTGATTTTGTAATCGATAAGCTGTGGATTTTTTTGTGAATATTTTGGCATACAACTTGCCTATAGTATTCTAAGATGTAGCTCTCTAGGGAAGAAATTTGCTTATTTCTCATGCACGAATGGTTCGTAGGAGAAAATGCTAGTAAAGCGACGTGCAATATTAGTGGAGTTTGGGGCGATGATACGCTTGCAGAAAGCACGGCTAAGAAGTGGCTCGCGAAGTTCAGTGCCAGAGAGAACAGTCTGGAGGATCAGTCACGCTCCTGCCGTCCACAGAAAGCTCCATTAATACTGTGCGCCGATTCACTAGCATTTCCCTACGCGCCATTCATGGACGAATAGGAGTCGAATTCGTTCCCATGGCAGCTTCATCTAGAAGCAAGTATAGGCAGATTGTATATCAAAATGTTAACAAAAAATGGACAATTGAGCGGTAACAAAATCATTAAATTTTAGTTATTCTGGTTTGTAAATTTGGTGCTGCTAAAACTTATAGAACGACCTTATACATTAATAACTTTGCATTGATAAATACTGCAGCATTCGAAAAAATCTTGCTGCGTATGCATAGGAAATAAAATTGCAGGCATCCACATTAATATGATCAAGTTTGGCATTGCATCAACTATAACTCAAATACCTGTAGCAACTATAGAGCAATATTTCTGTATGGGCTGGTGTAGAGGCATATAGTACTAATTTTACAATGTGGTTTGGGTACGCACAGCAGATCAATAGTTTCTACACAGAAATCCCAATGATCTTAGTAATTGCGCTGGTACTTTTCTGTTGGACCAGGGTAAATGAATATTCGACTCCATTCGCTGGACAAGAATCTTTATAGGAATACTTCGAAATTATAGTATTTCTACTGCTTATTTCGCAGTGTTACGATGTTACTTATATAACTTAGAGAATTGAGTGGTGAGCATAAACACGGCCTCAGGCGGGAATCGAACCTTCGTTAAGCCTTTAAAACCTTATAAAACTCTATAGATATTTGAGAAACCTTTATAGGAATGTTAGTAAGCATTCAGAAACTTAAATCTCTGGCTAGAACTGTAGGTGACCTTTCTTTTACAACTTCTATGACGCTGTAAAATGCAAGATAAAATTATCTCTCACATAACCACGCGCTTTTTTTTTATCTAGCCTATATTTCGCTGGAACGAACTTCTTTTCAGACTGCTAGTACTCTTTCATTAGCTTAGATCTCAAATAACTCAAAAATGTGCTTGCTTTTTGTATAAACTTTTTTTTGATAAAGCTGTTGAAAAGGAAAAGTTTGCGTTTCACACCTCGTCAGCTAGAGTTCTTTCTTTTGACTATTAGTAATCATTCGATAGTGGGAGATTCAATAGTTTCAACCCTGCGTTAATTTTTTGGAAAGGCTGTTTTGCTGCAGTGTAGTAGGGCATATGATATCGAGTTTCACATAATCGGCGGCTTGTTTACAAGTTATTCTACGCGCTGGAGGAGGAGGCGATCGATAGATCACCTGACGCGCTAGACATATGGGGAGCGATTTGTTACTAAATTGGGGATTTTTTCTCCGCTTTGAAAGAAACTCTAGATGAAATGGTTGGCTCAAATACTACAAAATTTCCTCTTCACGTTCATATGCTTTTCGTGCTTGCAGCGAGTTATACGCGTGATAAAAATGAAAGCGCGCTACGGGTGTGATGCATTATATTATTCTGGGTGCTACAACGCTGTAGGAGAGTCTCTTTGAAAACCGCCATACAGGGCTCTAGCTAGAGATTTACGCTTTCGAATGATCACTAACACGCTCGTGAAAAGTCTCTGTTCAGAAAATGGAGTAGACTATTCTTTTGTCGTCGTCTAACAGAAAAAAAAAATGCCATTTCTGTTAATATGGTCAAATAAAACAAGTTTGTATTGCAACTATAGTCACCAAGTCTTTGCTGCGGGGTTGTTCCCAAAAGGAAAAGGAGTTGTCATCTGTTGACGAATGGTTACCACAGCTCATACTTCAGTTAAGCCATATCGAATGGATACAATTCGTGTCGAGACATGTCAAACGTCAGCCGATGGCGTCAAAGAAATCTCTCTTTGTCAAGCAAATAAAACTTTTAAAGAGCTGAAAAAAATGGAAAGTTGTTGCTCTATATATGGAATTCCTTTCTTCATCACATTATTTAAAACTGATTACAATTATTCAATAATCTAATACTACATTGATAACTACTGAAGCATGAAAAAGCAGCTTTGAAAATACCATGCGAACATAATGTAAAAAGTTATTTTTGGTGCACAAAAGTAGTACGCAAGATTCCTATGTGGGTGGAAACAAATTCGAAAAGATATAAGAAAAATCTAATAAAACTATTTGAATAGATCAATTATGCGACCTCACAGGACACTTGCGATACGAAAATGTCGGCTACTTCTATCTCTAATCTTGGATGTCTCAGCTTGTAATGAGCTTCATTGGCACAACTGAAACATTTAAAACATGTAGTCGTCCTCCTACAACATACTTATGTCAACTTTCATGTAGATTAGTCATTTTTTCTTTAAATTTCTTTTACGTCAAAGCTCGCGTTTCGAGAAGCGATGTGACTGAACAATTGGGATTTCCGACATTATAACAGAAAGTGTTCCCTAGTGTGCCATCGATTTTTGCAGGTTTGCGCTTGCACTTTGTATTTTGAAACTTGACATTTTATTTCGAATTTACAAGAGCACTAATTTAGAACAATTTGGATTTTAAGTCTTCAGTAGAATCTTTACACCTCTAACTTGAGGCAGAATTTCTTCCACAAATCCTCAATTTCTCCTACACTGTTACCGGAGAAGCTACAGACTGTGCCAATTGATTGTATATAAACTCTGAAAAGTGTATTGAAGAGGAAATTTCTAAAGAAATTTTGTTGTAAAGTGACCACCACCTATTGAATGATGATCGACTTGAGACTAATCAAATTCCTATAATTAACTTGCATGTAAAGATAAAACACAATTACTTAACATTGTTGACCACAACTGAGTTTTTTAGATTATCAAAGGGTTTGATGTTTGTCAAACTTTCGCTTTATTATATGCAAAATCCACTAGCTTTACTATTAAGTTCAAATGAACATGAATAGAACATTACCCACCAACTGTACTGACCGTCAACATCGGTGATAAAGTGAAGTCATAGTGCATGGTGAAATGATTAAAAATGGGGAGTCACAAAACTGCTATGCACTATATCCTATTGACCATGTAGTTCTGAGACATACCTCTTTTTGCTTATTTCGCTATTTTCTCGTCAACACATAAGTTAAAGAAGTGCGTAGGATTTTGGTCAAGATTGCGTTTATAGGGCGGGAGAACCAAGGTGGCCTCCCACGGGGCTACCAATCCTGCCATAGTTCCAAGGCTGAGAAATTGCTAGAACATTGCCTGAAACAAGTCAAATCACTCTAATCCACATGGGAACGTTGAAACAAATTCACTCAAACAACATCACCGCCATGTATTTCAGTTTGAAATGACATGCGTAGTGAGCTACCTTGGAGCCGTAGAGCTCGTTTAACACATAACATCCCCCTTTTCATCAGTATCTTTTCTTTGTTTGTAAATGACGTAGCTAGTGGGGTGCTTCAAGGCCGTTTAGCTCGCTTAGCACATAACAACCCGCTTTTAATCAGCATATTTGTTTTAATATACCATGTTTTCTGGTATGTCGAAATGTCATACTTTTTGTTTCGAGTGTTTCTTGACAATTCGCTCGAATTTCAATATGCCTCATAGCTATTTTTCAACCATCCACAAGATATGTTATCGGCACATATACGTGCAATACACGTGTTTCGATCTTTCATCTTTCAGTCAGTTCCTCGAGAATTGACCCCATACACAGAGTAATGGACGACGAACGTTTTATATTTGCCGTTTAGAAATATAATATATAATATCGTATGATATTTAACGATTACCAGCCAAAAGCAATCGAGTGTACAACGGTAGCCGTTCGGTGAATTTATCACCAAACGATGCGTGTGAAACGATCGTCTTCGACTCCTCTATCTAGAAGAACTGACTAAACGAAAAGGCACCGTGTAACTGACGAGGCTGGAAAACCGAAACAAGCGTATTGCACTGTATAAGTGCCCGTATCACACCTCATGCTTGGCTCAAAAATAACTATAAGGCATATGTTGAAATGGCTACTTCATAAAGATGATTAGGATTTGTTCGAATGACTAGTTATTCTTGCTGTCAAGATTTCTGCCACCATCAACAACATGATCAGATCTGCTATTCAAAAGTATTTTTTTGACTTCATAGTATGATTATTTTCAAGCAATTAAAGCGATTTTTGCGCGCTTGCCATTATTCATATCTGTCTAAGCCTATATACCTTACACCTTATGCTGCAGGGAATTATTGCTTGGAAAAAGAACAAGATCAATTGCGTGTTCCCTAATCAAATCTTCATGTACATAAAAGCTGTACCATTATTTATACATGGTGTAACACTTGTAATGTTGCGTTATACTTAGACAGAGTAACAATTCGATACTCTCTAAAAGGTTTTAAATGTACTTCACCTGCGTTGACTGCATATTTCAAAGAATCTAGAGCATTGATTGTGAAGTAATTAAAACGACAGTTATAAGTGCATCAAAAGCCCATCACAATGAATGTAGACGAGGATGGTAATACAGCGTGAACGACGACTGTACGACTACGAGGTTCAAAAATTGGCATAAAATAGCACGAAGTTAATCAAATCATGGAAAATTCGCGATATTCGTATACAACTATATCCACTCAGTCAGCACACAGTACAAGAACTTAAGAGCAGCGCTAAATTCAAAACTTATAGAGAGCTACGCGAAGCTTTTTGTATAAGGCGCGTTTTATACTTCATAATTTATTGCTGTTCTTACTCTGAATTTGAATGACGTTGACCGATCCAGAGCGTAATTCTGTACTGCTTGACACATAAACTTGTGTTGGAAAATATATTAAATGAATACGAAAAGCATGGGAAGAAATTTCTGTCCGTAAAATAAATGAAACCGTGTGGGCAGACCCTGCCACGTCTGAGTGAAATTGAATCATTTTGTAAGCTGAATGCTAATAGAAGACGTTTATGGAAATAATGTAATTTCATTCTTGCTGCTCATGACGAATTTCAGAAGACGCCGTTAAGCTATGCTGCCAAAAGCCTACGAATTTCCATCGCTTCTAGCGACGCCGTACAACCTCGAGGGAACTGAAAAATTTGATACTTGCATGATTCATATCAAAGCAACTCACAAGCAAGAAACAAACCGGGTCGTGAGAAGTTTTGGTAGAAACGCTGATCAATGGTAGACTGTGACATTGCAATGTCACTGAGTACCTTCCTCGATCGGCTCATTGATTGAAGTCTCGAAGATAATCAAGAAGTAAGGGAGATTGAAAATAAGTTCACCAGAGTGAACAAGTCTAACATTGTAGAGTATAAAAGCCTTTACTGAATCCTATTCGAAAACCATGTTCGTATTTTCTTAAGCTACTCTCCACACTCATACCGTTGGAAGACATTAACTTGTGATAACATTTCACAAGTGCTTTTTATAGAAAAAGCGCTTGTAGAAATCAAGGTTATAAGGACAAATTTTTCGACTTTTACAAGAAAGTTAAGATAATAACTCTCTCTGTTTTGATCACTTTACCCAGAATTCGCCTTAATGCATATCCTCGAGCGGTCATGCGTGACGTGATAGTGCCATACACTTCCGTTACAGGCATCATTGATGTTCTCAGAGAAAATCAGTCACGAGACACAAGCTTGCCTCCTTCCCACAAATTCAGAAACTAGCCGAAAAAAGTTTTATGAACACCTCGGCACGGTTACCTAAGGTTCCAGGGTATGTTACTCTGAGCCGAAGTTTCGCAAGGTGATAACAAAGTAGAATGTAGATCATAAGTAAATCTACACAAGAGTTCAATCACCTCGGAGGGCATCATTTACAAGAAGGTGAACTAATTTGATAGCACCTCAAATGAGGACATCTGAGTGTCCAGATATCAAAGCACTCATTACAATGTTCGTATGTCGAATAAATGCTTACTGTCAATGAGAATACAATAATGTTATTGAGTGGTCGCCAATTTATTGCCTTTATAGTGAACGATTTTTTGCCTATCATCGTAAACTAGTGAGCAATGTATTAGACCGTGTTAGCGTAACGTTTATCCGGATTCTGTTGTATAGCAAGGCAGAAATAGAGCAACATCCTAAAGTACACTGTTTACTGGTCATGGAGACGGCAAGTGGTCAGACAACTCACTACGGCAAACCACATTCGCATCCATACAACAAAAAATTCGCTGGTACTGACGAATATGGTGGAGAAAACACTGATTTGCCCTAGTTTGCCGATAAAGTCCAAGCGACATTAATTGTTAGTTGAAGTCCCTCATCAGGTCCAAGCGACATTAAGTTTCCACGAGTATATCATACGCTACTGATGACACCACAAGATGTTTCAGTTGTATATGTCTCAGTATCCTTTTTTGGATAATGCTTAATTATGCATCATTGAATAGCCCTTTCTGTAGACTTTCGATCCGCATCATCAAATTACGTAACAGTATGTATTAATTACTTTTCTTTACGAGCCAAACGCAAGGCTTTTATGATCGAATTTGATGAAACAGCTGACGTTTCTGCGGTTTCGCCCTCTTAGAATCTTGGAAAGATCAGGTTGCCCTCAACAGTCAGCCAAGCACCTCCATTAGTTCATTAGAAAGAATTACCGAATCTAGTTTTCCATCGCATTAAGCAAACAAAAAAAAAACAACTTTCAGCATACTCATTGTTTTCCATGTGTTTTGGGAGACCATCAGGAAAAGATCACATCGACTCATAATATACCTCCCGTGAAGAATAACTACCTTGTATACTGTTTCTTATAATCTCATATTATTATTATTCGTTAGTGATAAGGCTGAAAGCCATGTTATTTCCTCGCCAGTTAGATATCGAAATAACGAAAAAGCATCTCGGGGATGCTTTACTTTATCGGTCATTTCTGTACAGGCATTCAAAAGTCAGTGCCACAATCTAAGTAATGAGTGGGTTGAAGTGGCAAAAGCAGTACGTTTGAAACTACCTGTTATTTTCCAGTTGTAAATTCAGTTTCCAAGATATCCAGTCTTATATTTACTTATGAAAACATAATTAGTATCCATGATTATCTCACATCCAACGATCGATCAATCATATAAGTTAGACCCTTCATCAGCCGTGTAGACGGACCGACGGATAGTATAGCATGGCTTTTGACTTTGATAATATCCCAGTTCCTGAAACAATCGTCTACGTCGCATCAAAAAACGCATTCATGATGAAGTCATTCGGCGTGACCGCTTCCTATACTGACATGTCGAATGACTCTATGTTGCAATCCATCCACGAGTTTTTTTATACAACACCAGGGAGCGATAAATATGTACGGCTTGCCCATACAGCAACTCATGTTCCTTTGGGAGGAGTGCCGGAGCTGCTCAATCTTTAGATAGCTTGGGAAGTCTCTCACGCAAACGACAGAGTTGGCAATGGAACAGCGACTATCACTGGATCTAACCATGGATTTACTGTCAACGCTTAAGCCCTAATGATGAATCTCCAGCTATTTACTATAGATACATAAATGATTGCTTGGTAATCAATCCACTCAAGACGAAAGGGACAAATGTTTTAGATTGGTGAATAAACAGTTAGTGTACAAAAAATCACCTATAAGACGTCGAAAGATAATTGGCTTTCATCTCTGAGCGTTCAAATCAAGCCATACGATAATTACGGTCAATATGATCTTTGGCCAGTGGTCTTCACTTGAATAAGTCATTGAAAGGCTTACGGAAGCGACGTGTATGTCGAAGGTCACCTTTTGTTCTTGATGTGATTGAAATCTGGGTTTGGTGACTTTCTCTAAACAAGTAATGCAGGTATATGGCCGAATGGATTATGGACAACCTGAGCTTTTCATGCTCTGAAGAAGGTGAAAGTGCCGAAAAGTTAGCTGATTGAATAAACTGTGTTAGAAAACCTCGCATTTGGCTAAGGAAAAAAATAGGAATCACTGAAGAATACTTAGGTTAATTGATAGTCGGCCACGCGAAAAATATATGCTGTTGACAAATTTGAGGGTTGCAAAAGGATAAAGCTCTCGGCGTTGATCAATTTGAGGGATGCGCATGCATTTGTCTTCAATTTTTTAACTTCGTTTGAGGTCACTGAATACATATCTGGCCTTTCACAAGGACTCGCGGTGGCCTCCCGCTGTATCGAGTCGGCCAGTGCTGCCTATCTTCTCAGACAAGTCTGAGTCCCGTCTGGTACAAATCTAACAACCCCGCAGGGATGAATGGCATGGTGAGTCATGAGCACGTGATTGAACTATTTACCTCGTGCGCGACACAGAGCACCTCTAAACACTGCGTTCTATGCGCTCGTGTGAGCTTTTTTGAGGGTGAAAATTTCAAACGTTAGGGCAGGAATTTTGGGACACGACTGTATGGTCCAACCAGAGTATGGTGCTCTTAAACAAGCTAAAAATTTCTCATTCAACTAATGAAGTTTATTATGAGCTAAGGCGTGTTCGTTATAAGGTGAAAATCCTCTACCTATGAACTGGAAGTTAAAATCAGTCATTCGGTTCTAATATTGGCCACAAAGGTGGATTAATGGAATTTTTCGATTCTGCCATAGGATTATGCAGTCACTGCTCTATTACTCTATGTCGTGGAATATTCGGGTGTGTTGGCTACCCCCCCCCCCCCTTCCCTCCATTGCTTTCATCCTCCTTGCCCTTGTGAACTTTTCACCATTCTGTGCTTTCATTCCTCTCAGACTCTTCTATTTAATCTTGCCGGGTAGATTTTATGAGGAGCTTGTGTGCTAATTATTTCCATTTGATAACTCTGAACATGACTTCAGTGTTATTATCGTGATCTACGTCAATCAACTGAAATTGGCTTTAACAATAGAGTAACCGATCATCGAGAGTGATTATGAAAAGGATCAAGACGAAGAAGTTGCTGTAGACTGTTTTGTTCATTTCGTCGAGCAAACTAAAGCTAGAGAAGCGGAGCAAAAGAAGATAAAAGTGTTGATAAGCCTGGTAGTGAATGATTATGCAGTGTTATGCTTCACAATCACCGGCTCCCCATACCATAGTCAATTCGGTGTCTATTCTCGATTATCATGTTTTTTGTAAAACAGAGATTTTACGAATTTGTCTAAGACGATATTTTATTTGTGCCATTTTGAGGCAAAGTTGCCTTGCGCCACTATCTTCTCTTGAAAAGCAATAGTACGCCTTAAACTAATCTGCGCTCATAAAGTAAAGGCAGTTACAAAATCTTAGAATGCAGTGAAAGCAGTCTTTGCATAGGGAAGCGTGGCACATTATGTGATGTGCTATTTTTTTCTTCAGTAATACTTTCCCTTTTAAAGTCAGAGTGGTTTGAATAAGGTTTTCCGCTATTTTTTGTAGTAAAAATGTTAATATTTAGCAGCCACCACCTTACATAACATGTGTGTTTAACACGATGTCGACTTAGTACTGAAGGTACGATGGGAAAGCTCTGTGAAATAATATAGACCACCATAGAAATGTGAATAACATTCAGTACACCTGGCACGGTATATCCTAATACAGGTAAAATAATAACATAGGGAAGCGTTAGAAAAAATGCTACTTATATGTAAGACGGCGGTAAATAAATTTTCGACCTCATTGGCAGATAAAAACTTTCATAGGAGTATTAGTGATCGTTCAAAAGCTTGAATTTCTGGCTAGAGCCGAGCGCTATAAAATCCAAAATAATATTATGTTCCACAATACCATGCGCTTTTTTTCTTATCTCGTTTATATTTCGCTAAACCAAATTCCTTCCTTAGACTGCTAGTACTCCTTCAATATCACAAGTCTCAAAGAATTCAAAAATGTAATTACTTTTCTAAGAAGCTCTTTTGATACCGATGTAGGAGAAGGAAAATATTCTGTCATTCTTCAATGTAAGCTTCTATGATTTCAACGCAGTGCTTATTTTCTAGAAGGCCATTTCACTGCAAGACAACATGTAAAAATGAGATCGAGTTTCACATATTCGGTAAGCTTGTTAAGCGAGCAACCCACCCGGTGAGGGTCGGGTGATTGATCGATGCTCTGACGTTAGATATGTGGGGTGGAACTTGTTTTCACTTAGAAGCTTTTTCTCCGCTTTGGAAAAAGCTCCATATGAAACGACTTTATCAGATGTTATGAGATTTGTTCCACACGTTCATATGCTTTTCGTGTTTATCGCAGATTATACGCTTAAGAAAAATGAAAGCCTGCGGAGAGTGTAAAACATAACTTTACTTTGAGTGCTGCAGCGTTATAGGAAGGCTTTTCCAAAAACCAGCTACGTACGGCTCTAGCTAGATATTTAGGGTTTTGAATGATTGCTAACACTCCTATGAAAAAGTTCTCGTGCAGCTATTGAGGTCGAATATTCATTTATAGTCGTCTAACATATAAATACCAAAAAATCTTTTAGAACATCAGTGATGCAGATCGAAGAAAAGTGAGGTTTACAATTGGACGTTTCTTTAAACGCTAATAGCAACCTGTACAGGCGATCCGGCTGAAGATGTTATTGCAGTGCTTGTGACTACTTTCTAATAAGTGATTTTGTATACTTACAGAAGATGACACACAAAACATTACAGTGCACTACACAATGAAAAGAAAATAGCTTCGTGCTATGTCAGAATCAAGGTAGTAAACGAAATGATATGGATAAACGGGACGATATAGGACTGACAAAGAAAACATATGGTTTTGTCAAGTAGCAGGAAGAATTTTTTCCAATATGGAACCATAATAGCCACGAAGTAGTTCTAATATGCAAAAATGACAATTAACCTCTAGAGGAAGGCGTGTATCAGCTCGGGTATACGATTGTTCGAAGGCCTTTCTCGCTGCGTAAAAGTTTTTTCTTAGACACTCGGCAATCATTCGAAAGCTTAAATATCTGCAATTTCAAAAATATTTTTAGCTTAGGAAAAGATTTTATTACGTTGTAACAGCAAAAAAAGATTATTTTTCACACTCAATTTTCTTCGTTTGCCCGGCTGGGATCATTGTATGATTCTTTTTTGAAGTTTTAATGCTCGTTGGATAGCCCAACTCTCGAGGAACTTGATGGAAAATATATATTTTTGAAAGGTTACCAAGTAACGTCGTAAGAGCGAAAAGAAGATCACATTTCACGCCTGAAATGCTACCCCCGCTTGGAAGTCATAGGTGAAGTTTGAGACTCACAGATGTCATATCGTTACATAAAAAATGGAATATAAGAATGAACTTTTGACGAAGCTTTTCTGATACAAAGAGTGACTACTTTTTCTAAAATCCTTCATTTTTCAGTGGTAATACCACACCTTGTTCAAAATAAACTTTCAACCCCTATTGAGCATTTGTATCGCCAGTCTTGCGAGAACGTGCCTTGAAAACACATCTTCTACAGCTAAACATCTCTAATTGAGGTACTTGTGGAAGTATTTCTAACATGTAGCTCAAGTCTCAAAAAATTGAAAGCACTTAACATTATGAAAGTGAAACTTCAAATTTTCTGTTATATAAAATCACCTTTGCCCCCTTTTAATCATGCCTTAGTCAAACCATGACCCTTCATTTGCATTCCAAAACAGCGTATTGATGCCGGAGAAAGCTTGTCATACATTTTTTCGGTAGAACAGGAACACAGTGGAAACAAGACATGAGAGAACCATAAATCATTTAGGGCATTTGAAAGAACTCACCTATGATTACCCAGAAGAGCATGAGATTCTGCCATAAAATTCATATTTAGAGCCATGACAACATTCAAATCGACCGCGACGATTGTTTGTGCGCGAATTGACACCTTCTTATTTTAATCATAATACTCGGGAAATTTACCTCAAATCGTCTGATGCTTGGAAAAAATAGATGGAAAAATAACTGAACGATAATCGCATACACTTTCGAACGAACGGCTACTGAAGTTCCAACCAATTTCACACGCAGTTGCCAATGATTTCCAAGAGTTAAGAGGAACGGTGTTGTTCATGTCAAGAAAGAAATCAGAAAGAAAACTCTCCGGTCGTTGACAATTATTTTCGGGTTAAAGTCAATTTCAACAAGTGGACAGCACTCGATCGAATCACTCATCGTGAATACTACTTAACGACCTGGTATACAAAAACGTAGGCTGGTTTTTTGCTTGGTTAATCAATCAACACTTTTCTTCTAAAGAGCCAAAACTTTATGTCGATATCCACCGCTGATATCCACCGCTCTAAGTTGTCGGTACGCTTTGTCGTAGTGAAATTGTCTTTAACCATTTGTACAAAAAATGGTGATTGCGTACGACGCAATGGCCTTTAAATAAAATTGTGTATTGTAAAGTAGGACGAAAAAATGGGATTGGTTAATCAGAAGCTCATCTGGAAATTCTCACAAGCATTTTGACCCCACAATTTAGCAGCAATGTCAAATTCACTGGGCTACCACAATTCGGGATGAAATCATCGTTTGCTAGATTATCTGCGAAGTTTGCAGCATCCCTTCAGCAGTGTGAAATATTTCCGATAGAATTAGGCCTGAACTAATGAACTAAACCATAATAAACGTGACGATAGACTGACCCTATCACGAAAAGCAGGAAGAGTATAAAGTTAAGGAAAGCCTCTCTATGCTACTACAACAAAGCTGTATTATTGTTCCAATATAAGTCGTTTCATAAGTTTTGGCACTACAGCAATAACCGCCAAATTTATTAATCAGAAGTAATTGAAACTGCATGATTTTAGTATCGTTCAAGTGCACCTTTTCTCGCGAACATTTCGGTATGCAACGTGCCTATATTTGCTTCAAAATGTAGCTGTCATGAGAACGAATTCTTTGTGCGCTCATGCATGTCGCTTGGGGGAAAAGGGGCTAGTGAAGGCACGCGCGATTCATGGATTTTCATGTGGACGCCCGAGCGCGACTCATTTTCCAGACTGTTCTCCCCAGCTTCGAATATCATATCTTTTCCTAGTCATCCTTTCTGTAACCGTATCGTAGCCCTAACTACCATCAAGCCCTAAAGGACGACGTGTACCTGCTCAGGTACACGATAATTTGATGGCCTTTCTCGTTGCGGAAGAGTCTTCTAATACTCGAAATCGATAGTATTTTCAATGCATTTCGCACTGTTATGATGTCTTCTATATTCCTAAGAATATTGAGTGGTGAGCAAAAACAGGATAGGATGAAACGTGGGTTCGATTCCGGCCTGAGGTGGTGTTTTTTGCTCACCACTCAATTCTCTTAGGAATATAGAAAAGTCTTCTCTCAGACATGTGGTAATCATTCGAAAGCTTCAATCTCTGCGATCCCATAAACGTGTTTAGCGTCAGGAAAAATCGTTTTGTTGCGCCGTAACAGCGAGAACAATATGATTTTTCACACTCAATTTTCTTCATTTGCCCGGTTACGGCTCCTATATGGCTATTCATTGAAGTTTTAGTACTCGTTGAGTAGCCCAAATTTTGGAAATTCTGATGATAAAATTAATTCTTGGAAAAGTTGCCACATAGCGCTGTAAATGCGAAGAGAAGACCATATTTCATGCCAAAAATGCTACCCAGTCGCTCGAACGTCATAGGCGGTTTATTGGTAATTATAGGAGAAGTTTATAACTTAAAGGTGTCTTATCGTTACATAAAGGATCGAATATCAGGACTGAACTTTCTACGAAATTTTTGATACAAAGAGTGACTACTCCACTTGAAATCCTTCATTATTCAGCAGTAATAGCGCATCCTTGTACAAAAATAAAGCTTCAATCCAAGCGAGTATTTGTGCCGCCTGTTTTGCGAGAACGTAGCTTGTAAACACTTCTCCTACAATCAAAGATCTTCAGGTTTATATGGGAGTAATTCGGATATGAGCTCCAATAAGCGTAGGAAGAGCGCGCGTTCATCATTGCGCGTGATGCGCTATTTCCCTATCAGCAATCTTATCCGAAAGAATTTATTTTTTATTCCTTTTAAACATTTAGTGGTTACTCGATAGCTTGAATCTAGAAAAATTGATCGATGTACTTTTTTTGAAAGGTCTTTGTATTGCACTATAAAGGGGAAAGAATTTGTTATTTAACACTTGAGCATCTTCCGATGAGCAACGCTTTTCCTCAAAAAATTCAGTTCTTTGACAACATAAATCTCGGCAAATTTAGCTTAAAAATTGCAAGGTTATGCTTAATCTTCGAGGGAGACTTTTTAGTTTGGCGTTACAGCTAAAAGAACATTGAGCTTTACACTAGGCGCACCGGACGCCACATGTAGATTGCACTGCACGACCGACACGGCGCCGAGTACGAAACTCAATGATCTTCAGCTCTTACACCACATCAAAACGTCCTTCTCAAAAACCAAGTCTACCTTTGAGACTGTTAAGATTTTCTCTATCCAGCGAAAGATGCTTGAGTGTGAAGTACTAGTACTTGTACGTTAAGCGGTGACACATCTTTGAGGCACTCTCAATCGCTGAACAGGCAATTTTCATAGGAGAATTTCAACTAATCAAAACCTCAAATTCTGCCTACAACTACGCGTTGCCAATTTTTTCAAACAACCTCTTATATCTTGTAGCATCCAGAAGAAATTTATTTCCATTCGCATTTCGCCTTCATTTTTACCGTGAGTATAAATTTCTAGGAGCACGAAAAGCATGTCAGCGTGTGCAAAATTCTCCGTTGTGTCGAAATCACGCCATTTTATTGAAATTTCTGTCGATGCGGCAAAAGAACCCCAACGAAATAACAAAGTTGCCGTTTTAAACGCATAATTCGATACATCACTGTCGAGTTACGCCGCAGATCAGGCAACTACCTTGCTAACAAGTCGTCGCTGTGGCTTGCCTTCACATTTTATTCAGCTATGAACCTTTCCGGCGACTTTGCTTATCGGCAAACTCACGGAGCGGGGAACGGAGCAGGGGCGGAACGACCGATCGCCTTTGAAATTTCGCCATCCAATTTGGGACTTTCCACCATATGAACCTTCAGATAAAGCGTGAATTCTGATGCTACGAAAAACTGCTTGCACGCCGATATGCTTTTCGTGCTTCCGGCGATTTATGCGCGTTGTAAAAATGGAGGCGAAGGAAGATGAGAAACGAAATTTTATTGTGTTGCTACAGCCAAATAAAATAGTGATCTGAGAAACTGCCAACACATAGTTGTAGCTGAAGATTTGGGCTTTATAGTGATTACTATCAATTCTAAGGAAAGAGGCTGACCAGCGAATGAGATCGACTCAAGAATTTGTCGCCGTCTAACACATAAGTGCCGAAAATTTTACTTCACCTTGAACATAATAAAGAAACCGTTTGGAAAATAGAAGCACCATTCAGGTCCTCGATATTCAAGCCGTCAAATAATTGCTGAAGCCTCGAAAAGGATGAAAAACACTTTATTTGAATATGGGTGCGGATGGGTGAGAGGCACCGAGAAAACTTCTCTGATAACTCATATTATCTGACTAATAGTTTGCATAATGCCGATGTTCTTGGCCTTTTATTCAAACACGGCTGTCTCTTACCGCCCAAAACTCTCCCATTATCTACAGTTCTCAACCTTTTCTCGCTTACATGAACTCTGAATAATTGAAAATAAACGAACGATTGATATAAACTTAGTTATAGTGAGAGTTATTGATGAAGTAGTATCGAATTCAGCATTCATTATCATTTTTGTTGTAAATTATTCATTAATTTTAGTTCTTATTGCTATGATGGCTCTTTGGTCTTGTGTAAGACTACGGTAGATCAAAACTAGTGTCTTTTATGGTGATATCCTCCATATCATTGTTTATACAGTTGATTAATTGTCAAATTCAGCATAATCCCGTAATAAACCAACGTTTCTCTCTATACAAACGCATACATCTAAACCAAAATAATATGAGCAAAAAGAGAAAAAAATTCTTCTTCTATTAAAGTAATACGAGAATTCTAAAAAATTTTTGCAAAACAGCAAATAAACCTTAATCAAATAGGAAACATCACGTATTTTTACTCCGCACGCATCGATTTCTATAGCCGTTTTTAGGGATTAAATAGTCAGAAATCAAGATTGAAAGGTAGGAAAGTTTGATTTTATTTAATTTCACGTAAAAGAAAATCGCAGTAGTTTTCGACTCGTGGCTTCTGATATGATATCTTTCCATTGTCAGCGGCAAAAATATGGCCACGCATAGCTTATGATGGACAGTGACATAGGCTTGCTTTTAAATGGCTTTCGAATAGAAATGTCAACCTCCATCTTCGCTTGGGCACTCGGTTGGATATGAACCCTCAATGTAGAACGTAGTTTATCGTAGAAATATTCCGTCATACAGGAAGCTGGGATGAGGTGGTCAACTATTGGAAGAAATTATAAGTGTTTAATATGTTTTGAATATCACAGGATTTTTGTGATCAGATACACATAGACAACCTTTTCCTCACATGTTTACATGGAATATTGACCTCAAAATGTTGTGAAAGATTCGTGCCCTCCATTCTTTGTATCTTTCTTGTAATATTCATGTGTTAGGATGGTTAGATTGGCGAAAAGTTTTGCTCTAAGATCCTATTGCCCTACACTTTGTTGTCACTTCAGCCGACCTTACGCGAATTTTGCAGGACTTCAAGTACCGTGCTATTGTTACGAGATCTGCGCAACGTACAATCGCCACAAATTGTAATTGCACTAAAGATTCACTCCAGAAGAAACCTTCATAACGCGATTAGCATGTAATCGATCGCCGAGAAGCCTTTAACTATACTAGCAAATTTTTCCAATCTATAAAGCTCTGGAAATTTTTTGTAATAGAATATAGTTGTGAAGGAAGGCGTGGAAACGGTTATCCTTTCCGCTGTCGTAACCGCCCTCGTTACTTTATGTTCAGGTTGCATTAAATGCCCTTATTGTATCTCGATAAGTTGTTTTATTAGGTTGATCTATAATGAAGGTATAATTTGGGAAACTAAAATTGCTTTACTTCTACTAAACAGTTGTTTGGTACAATCAAGAAAACTTCTGAGAATAATATGATGGCGCAACTTGCGCTTTTAGCGACGAAGTTGTTAGATGTTGACTATACCTTCGAGGCTCTTAGACCACCTCAATGACATAGATTATTTTCCACTGAGAAAATTATTTTTTCTTTGACTGCATCTTAAAGAAAAATTCGTACTTCAAGTGCATACACATAATTTGTTGATACATCTGCATATGAGAACTTTGCTCATTTCCTCAGGATTGTCATCCATGACCACTCATTATTACCTCCATGACACCGCATCGTTTGTTTTAATGTGCTGCTCTACAAATTTTGAAAGTACAGTCATTATTCAACAACTTCGTTGCCAAAATCGCAAATTGCGCCATCATGTGGTTTTCAGAAGTCTTCTTGATTGTATTAAATAAGTATTTTCTAGACCTAGGGCTACTTCAGTTTTCTAGATTTTAGCTTCGAATATAGATTATTCTAATAAAACAGTTCAACGATCTTTTAATACAACAAAGGCATTTAATGGAATCTGAACATGAAATGACAATTGCGGTTACAAATGCGGGAAAGATAGGGAAAGATAACCGTTTCCGCGACTTCCTCAGAAATTCCATTTTATTACGATAAATCTCCAAAGTTTCATAGAATAGAAAAGTTACTAGAATAGCAAAAATGTGAAAGCTCAGAATGACTATAACTTCGCAAGGAAAAGAGGATGAAAGGAAGAGAGGGGAGAGAGGTGGTGAGCAAGCTACTATTACTCTCGAATTTTCCTCAACAAAGGAAAGTATGAATAGATCAGTGACTATGAATTCTGTAATGGAAAACTAAGAAAATTTAGACAATACAAAGGCGTGTGGTCAGTATTCGAATCGATTGACTGGCTTTCACTTTCAATTCAAAGGTAAAAAACCTATACCTCATATCGAGCACACCTCAGCTCATAATTGATATATACTATGATAGATGCGATGTAGCGTAGATAGAGTGATGGCAAGACGGTGCAGCGAGCCAGAGCACGTGCTTCGGAACAGAGTTAGATGCGGTTTCGAGCGCACATCACTCTAAATCACTGAGCATATCTGTAGCATTATACAAGCGCTAAAAGCGTTAAAATAAAAAGAATCCTGTTCATCATGATCATCGTGATCATCCTAAACTATGATATTTTCTTGATAAATAGGAATATTAAATGATGATAAGCTGTTAAAGCTCTCGGAATTGATCGATCCCTGAGGGATGCGCCATGCATTCGCCTTCAATTTTCATCCTCGTTTGGGGTGATTGACTGCATATCTGGCCTTCATAATGACTCGCTGTGGCCGACCGTTTATCAAATTAAAGGTGCTATCCTCATAGAAAACCTGGTAGCAATTAACCGGCCCCGGAGGGATGGATGGCTTGATGAGCCATGGGCGCGAGATTGAACTATTGACCTCGTGTCCGACGCAGAGCACTTCTAACCACTGCGCCACATGCGCTCCATTTAGGGACATTATAGCGTGAAAAGATGGCACCATTGTTTCGTAGTGATCAGTATGGGCAATATAACGTTACCTTTCAAATTAGGTTTCCACGAATTTCTTTTTTCTAATCTTCATATATTCTTTCAGCTGTAAATCTAAGGAAAATTAATTGTAAGAGTGAGAGCAAAAACAGCTTCCTCTGCACTCAAAAATTCAAAAAGAAAAAACCCTCTGCTTAACGGGGTCACTTGAGGCCATACACCTTGAACTACGACAGTTCAAAAAATCGCCTCTATTATAAAGAAATAAGCCCGAGAAGTTCTGTATAGGTAATTTGACTAGAAATATGCAGTTGAAGTCAACATAGTTACAAACAGTGGCCTAAGAAGCTATGGGCACACGTAAAGTACCAGATTACCTATGTAATTTGCAGCCTTACATGGTTAAGAACAGTCTTCCATTCCGACTCTCATATTTTTTTCAGTGTTGTTCCACATGTGTTTTTTAGTGGTGAGAATAATGTTGAAGAACACATTTGAACTTCTTAAAATTTATTTTTTTTTTTTTGAGTATTGGAGGCTTTCAATTAGCTTAGGGAGATTTAATCAAACAGCATTCCAATGGCATAGGAAAAACCTCATAATTTTCGATCAAAATCAGGTGTCTTTGTATCAGTATACTGAATGATCGCGCCGTCCACTTCATCTGTGAAACGAGTGAATAAATATTGAAATTTCCACTTGTGACCCGTTCTGAACGGATTTGTTGAACATTATTCCTTTGCCTCGTTGCGTTTGAACTGCTAAAGTGGTTCAACTGATTTCATAAGTTGGTTTTGAGCACACAGAGTATTCTGTCCTTATCGACATCAAAAAATGACTTCTAATCAAACTGAAATTTCTTAAAAACACGTGAAAGATAATGCAACTTTTCCAAGTGTTTAATGCAAACAACAACTGGCTTTTCCGAAATGGTTTCCTTATGGAAAATCATAGAAGAGAATTGATGCACCAGCTACCGCATACATTCTTAATTCACTGGAACAAAAGGGAAGGATCTGTGAAGCTCTAATGCACTCAGAGGAGTATGAGAACATTTATTCCATTAATCAGAGCATAAATACGTAGGCATTCTAAATGCAATAAACAATAGACAATGAAGAATTGGAAAGTAACAAGGACTCTATGAATTTGCATCATGGTTTAAGCAATCAAAATCAAATGACTGTAATCACATTAGATCTTCATGCGTCTGAAAAGCAGCAAGTAACTACTTGAAAAATAAGGCGTGTATTTAAACTGTGAGAAATAGGAAGCTTCAAAAAGTATTGGAAGAAAAAATTCACACCCTTAGTTAGATACTCTCTTACCACCAACATCTCATTGTCCTCTCGGTTCCAGACTTTTCCATAACTATTTTGATTTTAGTTGATTGTAGGCTACTTTCAATTCCAGAAGCTTTAATCGCGCAACATTGTGATCCCAGCTAGTCCTTTCCTTAAACGCTTCTGTCACTGCAATATATTTCAAACATCTATCACAAGCAGCTTCAAACTTAAGGCAAAACCATTGTCCAAATGTTTACACATATTGCAATTCTTACAGTTTATAATCATTTGTCAATATGACAAGTTACTGATGGGGTAAAGAGTGTATAAATGTCATATCTATAGAGAAATTTCAACATAAACTCGACTTTCCTAGCAGAAAAAAGCCGAAATGCGAAAGGAGTGCGGTTGTGTTATTGACCAATCATAATGCATAGTGATTGATGCACACATGCAAGAAATAGGTTAAACTGACTAAATGAAAAGTCAAAAAAGTTAAGTTAAGGTCATCAAACCTCTTCTTCGACGAAAAGCAATGGCAGGTGGCACGTGGCGATGAGCCTGAACGGGATGCGCACGAGCCTAGCTGTTCTGTGCAGAGCACGAAAAGTTGCTCGTATCTGTTCGGAAAAGTCACATGATCCACTATGCAACCATGTTGCTATAGAAGTTCGGAAATGTTTTGCAATTTTATGCTCTGCCCTCCAATGGTTACAATTTCTTATAGCGATAATAATTTCAAGAAAGTTATTTTCAAGTGAAATTGCCGATCTGTGAATTCATTCAAGAAAAGCATTTCTACCTAGGCTTAGAGCAATAGAGGAGAGTTTTTCTCCAGTGAGACTCGCCACAATATCTGTGCTAGTGATATCATAGAAAGTTTAATCCGTAATGCCTCAGATTCCAAGGGGAATCGTCTCGACCAGCATTTCAAAATGTTCATAGAAAAGGCGAAACAGCAGCCGAAAGCGCTCAAAAGTTTGAATATCGTTTTGGAGGATGAATACGAGGAAACTGATCGAATGAAGAATGCCAGGATTTGCATAGTTTTAAGTTGGGGAAGAAGTTCTGAGAAGATGCTAATAACTTCTTTGGGTGTTGGCCATTTTTTGTGTTTTATGCTCATCTGAAAGCTCCTTTTCTCCCGCGTTGATTGATATATAATTTATCTACTTAGTTCGAAATGGAGTTAACAAGTGAGCAACTTAGGTTGCTGATGATGCACGAGTGGCTGTTGGGTAACAAAGTCAATATTCCCTCATAGTATCAGTGCAGTGGCGTGATGATTAGTCGATTATCAGGTAATTTTAAGGATAATAAATTAAACAGTCCTTGCTACCTCTCTTCACGTCTTTCGGAGATGGTGTATTATGTCGTGGAATTTACTGTTTGAAAGTTCTGTAATACATAGCTGCTCATCCAATAAAGCTTGAAAAGTCATAAGTGAGAGCCGAGAAATGGGACTGTAATTCTATGACACTACAACTGATCAGTAAGCTATAGTTGCCACATGATCCATGACGTTGGGTTTGACAAAGAAAGGCTGAGGCCGTATGGTGTTAAAAAAGCACTGACACCAGATAACGTACTGTTTCCTTCATCTTCTTGTACCGCTCATTCTTTGCCACGTGGGTCATTAGTCGCTGTTTTTACAGCGAAAATCTCAAGCTTTGGTAGACAAAGCTCTATACATAGTAATAACACTGATGTACCAATGATCTTGCGCCAATGTTGAAGTGTCAACAGCATGAGCAATAAAGCAGACGATATCGGATTATCTAGAAACATACGAAGTGAAATAGGAAGCAAGTTTTTCATAGGTTGTAGGAGTAATTTGAGGAAGAAGTTCTGCCTAGAATATAGTTTAACTGAGTAAAGTTAAGGGAAATCAGTAGCGCCAGATGTTAGACGAAATGGCTGGTAGTGAGAGTAGCTTCTGCACTGGATTGGTAAGATAACTCTAAGGGAAACAAGTGTCGGATAGAATACAGCAATAACAGTAAAATGAGAGTTATATAGTGGGAGACACACCTAAGATTAAAATAGATTAAGGTATCAATAAATTTTGTGGTAGTAGCTTATCTAACACATGGTGGTGATGATGCACTGCTTATGCTTTTGTCGGTGTAAATTTGACTCCTTTTCGGCAATTTTTTCCCACAGATTAGAATTCAGCATATAAAAGAACTGTAGAGAGGGAGCGGTGAGGTCGATTGGTTATTGATGCAAACTGTAAGGAAGCAAAGTTCGACCTCCTGCCTTGACAATGTTCCGCTCATGAAGATGTTCTTCATGCTTATAAGATTTGACCAGACCAATGTTCCAAAGGGTTCATAAAGAAAATAAAATCTTCAAGCAGCAGTCAAAACGGCTATCATATGTTTGAAGACTTTGGCGAAGGTAAATGCGAAAGAACCAGCAATAGTTAAGTTCTGATTAACCTATACAAAACAGTTAAGAGTTATAGCTTGATTGACATTCTAGTGACATTACTATCTTTATGTTGATGTCGAATTGGTCGAGCGCATTTACAATTATGATTTTATATAAGAAACATGGTTGATTTTCGGTATTTGATAGTGATAGAAAGATGCCACCTTTTTGACTTTTTTCTGGTAAATTACAATTAAAGCATTCTATGCGCAAAACAAAATGTCCTGCCTATAGAGTATCTTACAGCTTTCCTACTAATTCCTTGCTATTCTCAACACGAGGTTTCCATGATATTGTCTATTCAAACAGCTGACGTTTCGGCGGTTTCGCTTCCTCCAGAGCTTGGAACGATCAGAATGTCTACAGACCAACCAGGCAAACATCTTCACTAGACCTCAGTTTCATCTTTCCAAACACAAAACTTAACCCGACATATTCACCTTTTTTGCAAACCCGTGGCTGAGTTGCACCGACCCTAAGCGGCTGGTCTTCAATGAGTAATTGATCGATCTAAAATATCATAGCGGTGAGTGTTTCAAAATAAGCTTCTACTATGCCATCCAAAATTCATTTCTTACGAGTTCTGCTGGGGTTATGGATTTGGCTTATTTTGGCTTAGTGGATTGTGGGTCAATTAGGTCTTTTGCAGGCTTTGAGATAGGCGACCCGCTGAAACGTTAGCCACCACGATTATTGTAAAAATTCATGCTACACTACTAACTGTATTGTTGTATGAGTCGCTAATATTTGATTGATGATATCACTGATATCTTGGGACCGCCTAACTCAAGAAACTACCTCGACTGAGTTGTTGCAGCGGAGGCCACCGGGCAGAGATCACATGGAGTCGTAATGCACCTACCGCATTAAAATAACTGTCACATCATGTTTCACAACAAGTGTGATTACGAGGCATTCCTCCTTCCGGTTCATGCCTGGATTGGTGGTTTGAATTCAAAGAGCTTCTTGAGTCCTACGCGCTCACGCTTCATGTTCCAGTTCGAGGATGGGTGACTTCTATTTCAGAATCACATCCGTGCTGCGTCTGTGTCCTATGCGAGCTTAGTGGAGTGCTTAGTCTAGAGTTAACCTTGCCTTCTAGATATTGTTTTATACGAACACAAAGTGGCCTGTCCTCTCCAATGTATTATTCACCGCACGTCATGCCAAGCGATTAGGTAAGCTGTACCTATGCTCACACAATCACCGTGTCTATCGTTGGGGCATATTCTGTACTCCTACTAATTTTTAGAAAAAAATATCATTATATTGATTTTCCGAAAAGAAACTTAACATTATCTATTCTCTAACGTAGAAAGACCATAGGATTGACTCTAAGAATAAACTGGTATTTGATTGCAGTAATTGATAACAAGCTGGTTCGTTATACTGCAATTCTTGCCGCTTCTTATGAGCCTTATATGTTGTTGGTTAATAGTGTGTATATTAAATTGAGCTCATTAGAAGTATTATAGGATCTGGTTTTTTTTTGTAACTTGAAAACGTCACTTTGGAAGTTGAAAGGCCTGTTTACGTGTTAGCTCTGTGATGTATCATGCATGAACAAGCAAATTAAAGCCATTCCGTTGAATACTCTGGTTAACAAAAGCGTTAATAATGCAGTTTTTTTAACACAAAAAGTTAGAAGTCACTATCTATCTCAATCAAATTGAAACATTCATAGTACTCCAAATGCATTAGATTTGATCAGCGATGTCCTTAACAGTCATTGTCGTATTTATGTTCAGCAGTATTGGTGGCAGCTTGGCGTTCTGCGTAGAAGAAAAACACTACTTATTATCTTTGTACACAGCATTGACTATGAACATTCATCGGCGTTACTCCTGCAGGCCTCACTGGGCCCAGCTAGATCATGGAAACCCTCGCACATTTGGATGAGGCTCCCCGTCGTCCATTCATTGTTTGCATCAGTGTCATCCTTAGAAGGCCTTCGTATCGATTCTTCCTGCTGCCGGCACACAAGCTAACTCATAATGTGTTTGCACGGTGCACAACTCCACCCGTAAGTGCTCCAAACTAAATCATTTCTACGACATAATGCGACGCGATGAGCAATCCCTGGATGCCTAATGACTTGTCGCAAACGCTGAAATTCTTATTGCATTCTCTACACATCAGCAATTACACAATCATATTTAAAAGTGGTTGCAGTAGATCGAAATCCGAAGTGTATGGCGAGAAAACACGATAATGCAAGATTGTATGGCTTATATTAGGCTGTCAGAAGAGTTTTATTCGCTTAACGTTACTGCGCCTTCGTCTCTCCAGTATCAAAGTGATTTTGCTCGATTATCCTCACCTGTTTACTTCAGTGATATGGTTCTTCATGGTCGCACTGAGTCCAATTCATTGTAAAATGCGCCTCTTAAAGTTGAAGTTCATTGCGAAATGTAGAGGATAGGAAACTGGAGCAACCTCGTGCAAGCTTACCTGCGCGAAAACATATCTGTTGATCATGCCAAGATTAAGAGAGAGTCTATAACCCATTCAAAGCAGTTTACATTGTAACAATGCGAGCTCATTGCGAGATCGTTTCATTGTATTCCACAATTGAATGTCTATCGCGCTTCGTGTTACCCGGAAAAAAGTAACGAACCGATCTCTTGAGGCCATAGTTTCTTTAAACAGCCTCCGGAAGGGCCAGAAAATTTGGTAGGAGAGTTCCGTACATGGAAGAAGCTACTTTCGAAAGGATTCAATTTTACGCCAATAAATTGACTCACGTAGCTAGGTCATTATGCACATTCGAAAGATCCGGCTCGCTATAGACATTAGTGTCCATGCAGTATTGAATTCGTTAACAGATTCGCAATACGCAAAGTAAAGTATAGCGAGAACTCTTCTTTGAACATGAGAATTTTTTGAGTGACTGCGAAACGACTCATATTGTCTGGGATTCAAACCAACCACGTGGCACCACAATGAATTTTCGATGATGCGGCGTTGACTCCTATTAATCTGATAGACTTAATGGGCTTTATAGTTAACGGCCTTGTTATTCAAAAATGCTTATTTCAACTTTTTAAGTGTGGGTTTTATGTACCGTGTTATAATTGTCGACCACCCACTTATGGAGTTTTCTACATCCAACAACTCACGGAGACGTTTCTTTACAAATTCTAATCCGTTTTTCATCTATATTCCGTTGACTGAAAGTTCTTACGAGTTGAAGACTGAGTAAAACTCATAGGAGTTGATAATTTTGTTACTACACTCACTATTTTTAATTTCAATAATGGCTGTCTAAAGTTTGCTATGCATTTTTTGGTCTATAATTAAGCTTTAAAAAACTACCTTATAGTGCATACGTTGCCACTATCGCCTACTGCATGTTTCCTTGGTTGTAATTTGACAACAGTGCTGAGATGCGAGCAGAACTTAAAGCCTAATGTATGTGGAGTGAAGTCGAACCAGGACTACTCCTTCTGGGGCAGCGCCTTTTCGCACTGCACCATCGACGCATTCATCCGCAAACGTGCATCCTCTTAAAATGATAGCCATGCCGTGAGTTTATTTCACATATGTCAGGTTCCGAGCTTTTCCTCATCTCAGGATTCTTGTGCTTGCATTTCACATTGTATCGTTTCACAAAAAATGTGCATTGAATAAATTTAACATGTTCACTCTAGAGAGGCTTCAGACATCCCCAGATTTTCCGCCTGCGGTTACTTCTCAAAGCACGAAAGGCTGATGGTTTTTGTTCAATTCTCAGTTGCAAAATTTCTAATGGTATTTTCAGCAGTTATATATCTTAAACTTCTTTGCTGTGCTAACAGTTTGATCTACGCGCAGCCATTACCAATGAGCGGTGCTGTTTTACGAGGCCTCCTCAGTCTCATGTAGAGACTACTGAGGAAGTTGAATGTATTGTTAAGGCTTAATCTTTAGATGAGATTTTGTGCTTGTCCTACAGGACGCCACAAATGGAAGTCAGTGTTTTTCTTCTGAGATAAGCATGTCACTGTCTTTACTACTACTTTTGTTAGCCGATTTGCATTTAGCCTCTACATGAATAGTCAATAATTTGGTCTACTAACTTTGTGGTGCTTGCGAATCCTTATAGTAAGATTGTTTCGAGTCCACCATAAGCGGGTACCTTCGAGTGAATCTACTTCAGTTGGGCAGCTAGCATTCAGAGGATGCGTGACTCTCGATCGTATACGCCATTTAAGAGACATAAATATGCCTTCAAGCTATTCAAGATATGATATCAAGACGCGTGTATGCGTGAGGCTCTGTTGTATACTGAGCGATCTTCATCAGGAAATTTAAGCCTAACATATTGCGCAATCAGCGAGTTGATGCAGAATTACTTGAATGAAGGGAGACACATATATACCTGTCTATAACAAAACCTGATTAATGCACCTGAAAGAAGAGCATTAATAAAACAGTCGAATCGAAAGAAAAGGAACAAAAGTATTGCACCTTCTCTGTTGTTAAGACAAGTACACATATTATCCCCATAGAGTAACCATGGATAGCTCTCCCACTTTTCAAGAGTGCAGACGTGATGGCTTGTTTGATGAATAGGAGCACTCTAAATTGCTTTTGATGCACTTCCTAGCCACGTTGATTACTACACTACTTTGAACACTTATGTTTACGCCCGTTTTATGAGCAGCCCTCAGCTTTTGCGATCTCAGACTTTCATTGTTAGTCGTTAACTTCCTCTTTTCTTTTGATCACGGATGTTCAAAAGATCCTCTTGGTAGACATAGAATATTCATCAGGATATTAAGACTATTCAGAAGCTTGAATTCTGCGCAGAACAAAAATGTACTGGCTTTTCTCACAATGGTCCTTTTGCAGAGCTGTAGCAGAGAAGGTGGAATTGTATTTCACGCGCGCAATTTTAGCGGCACAAGTCATTTCTTCGAACTGCTAGGAACCGTTCAATAGCGTGTCCGAAAAAGATTTCGAATGTACTTGTTTTTTAGAAAGACTATCTCAAAGCGTTATAGCAATTAAAAATGGATTTGCCTTCCAAAAGCGTATATTTCTCGCCAAACAGAGCTCTTTCCTTGGACTGCAAATGACTGTTCGATAGCTTCAGTTTTGTTGATTAAAAGTGTGCTCGTTTTCTGAAAAGACCGTTTTATTGCCGTATAGCGTGTATACCTGTCTATTGACGGGAAGTCTGACACCTATATGCATACAAGTGGCATACAAGCGGGCCATAGCGAGATCTATTGAGAAAAAGAATGCATTTATTGCCACTTGCAAAAGAAATAGAAGGAGATTTTCAGAGAAGGCGATACTCCAAGAGCTGAGAAGTGGAGATTACATCACACAGCGTGTATAAGCGGTGTAATGGCTTTGAAGTACGAATATAATATGGACCTCGTCATAGTATGCACAGTTCATGACGAGAAACCATGGCCAATTCGCCATAACTCAAGGCCATAGATTAGTTTGATCACAGAAAATTGTACGTGAATGCGAGCGATCAGATGGCTCCGTACTCTCTACGATCTTAGAGGGAGAAGTAAAAGGTACACGTGTTTCTGCTTTTCCATTGTTAATGCGCGCCAATGTTTATATGCAGTTCAGGCATATCCGGCTGTTTTTCAGGCTGCTGAAGGAAAACTTAATTGTCAGTGCGTGGAAGATTTATCACAAAAGAAGACACGCAAAGTATGTATTTTAAAACATTTCGACGACTGTTTCAGTTTTGATCGTAGTATTTCGCTTCAGCGACTAAGTTCTTTGATTTTAAGAATCGCCTTTGATCACCAACTCTCGAGAGTGAGTATGAAGAAGGGATGGACGCAGAGCACACTTTGGGCTCCTTAGAGTGAGGGAAAGGGGTCGTTTGTACACTATTGCGCTCTTAAATTTTATGCAAACTTTTTTTCTCCATACTTCAGACTCATGCACCTTTCCCTACGCAGTCACTTAGTGTTTTCTATATGCATTAGAGATCTATTGCGACCACTTGCACATGGCCTTTTTTTTGGTTGACTGTTGTTTTCACGATGTATGTAAAAGTGATCATTTATTTACTTTGCAGCCTCTAAATGTATTGAGTTTTCACCTATTCTTTTTCTAGGTTCCATTAAACCAAGTGGTTTTTTCTGGAGAGTAGTCCCTATGCCACGAAGACATTCATAGCACTGTTAATTTCTACATCTATTACTATTGTTATTGCTATTTTTATTACATGGTCAGACCTCACGTTATTAATAGCGTTGATTACTCTCCAAGTCGATTCACCCGAGAGCCTCCTATGCGAACTGGAGTGAAGTGTTTTCTTACAACTGTGGTACCGACTCTCCAACCTCGGAGGCATCAAGAACTTTCTTGGGATCGTGGCAGTGCTTTAGTGAATAGGTCTGCCTACGCAAGTAGAGTAACTGTACCACTGCACTACGTTCTCCCACAAATTTTCTTGTTCAACATGCCGCCAATGAATTACGTGACTGTCCAACCAGCTGAATTTTTTTTCTTTGATATCAATACCTGCATGTAATATGCACGTGTTTTCATGACAGCCACTATGCATACAAGCGTTTTGATTCCATGTTTGTTTTTCTATGTAATAAGTAATTTTTTTTATGTAACCTTGTCTTTCAATGATCCTGTCTGAATGATGAAATTTTTGATTATTTGTCTGTAGTCGTGACTTAAGACCAAGAGATTCTATTCGCAGATTCGATTAAAATTGAAATGCGGCATTTCATGATCGGTCCTTGATTTTATCCCGCATACACCAATAAAGGCATCTTTGCTGAAAAATGATATGGCAAATTGCAGAAGTTTTAGGTTGCAAAAAACTCTTGTAAACTTTGTTATCTAAATACCTCCGAAAACTAATTAGAATAAGAACTGGCGACTGTCTTTGAACGTTTAGTGTGATAAGGCGCCATGAAGAAGTAACACTTTGCTTATGTTCAGCACTTTCTACATTTTTCATAGTACTTTATTTGCTCCGTTTTCACAGTTTTTTTTTCACTGTACGGATCCCAGTACTTCTTCTAACATTCAATTCGTTTTTCGTCTTCCTCTTAAACGGCATAACATACTGGTTAAGCGGGAGTCCTTGCAATCTCGCAGATAGCCTTGCTGTGACGTTCCCTAGAACGTTGTCATTGACCGCCGGAGAAAAATGGGGATGGAGGCCGGCTCCACGCGCTCCGTGAGCAACATCACAACCAGCCGGCCATGGCGCCGTCAGCACTGTAGACTTCAACTGTATATTTCAGTGACTAAATAACATCTGGAAAAAGTCTTCCCGATGGTTTTTACCTCATTTCCTAGTGATATGTACAAATGCCGCAGTCTCGGGCGTGCTCCCGAGACTCGCCTGATAAGGTGTCTTCATTGAATTATAGCGTTGAGAACAAGGCCTTTGTGGTACGACTTTTCTACACTGATTTGCTCTCGACTTGGTATATCAAATGGATATAGGAAACGCTGCTGAAATTTTGTGACCAAGGAATTGAAAGTTAGCACTACGTCTTAATTGTCCATGCACGCGTAAAAATATTACGAGGTTCTGCTTGAAAGATTTTGCTTGCTTATCATCGATAAGAAGTAAACATTCACCTAGCAATCATATCATTTCGTTAACGAGAATGAAGAGACGCTTTTGAATGCTAAAATTATATTCGTGCCCAGAAGACAGAAGCATTCGATTCGAATCGTTTGTAAATTTCAGTTGAGTGTTCGTACTAATACATATTAGCAGATGATCGTTTTATGCACATACCTATTAAAGTTTATCACAAATTCCCTCTCATCAGATCTAACATTATTGCAAGTAAGGATACTTGGATACGGCAGAGATGCAAGTAATCTCTTCAAGCCCAACCAACTGATAGAAGATGAGTGACACCGTCTCTTTTTCCGTCTTCGTATAAGCTGAAATAAATCTCCACTTGACTTAAAAATCCTGCATTTTTTAGGTGGACAAAAATCATCATGTTTTTAAGAACGTAAAGAAAAACTCAAGTCTACGCCATATATACTAGGTACACCATAACATTTACTTTCATTGGCGTGAGTGTTTCTTGCAGTTGAGATTTGGGAAAGTTTGAACTAACAAGTATATATGATGTACAACAATTCTGAACACTCTACAATATTCTACTCGGATATTTCTGAGTATTTATGCTCAGAGGTTTACAGAATTTTCTATTTTGATAGTTCTCTGTGTTTACACGTTGAAGATATTCGCTCTGATAAAAAAAAATTCAGAAGAATCAGCTGACAGTTTTATTTCAAAGTCAGTGGCTTCTATCACCCACTCTCCTTCAGGTAAATATCGCCATTATTCCAACATTCAGGTGCCAAATATGATAACCCTACGTTGTTAGTGGATAATTGGCACAACCACTATCAAACTTTTACAGTACGATTAATCATTAATGAGAAACTGTAAGCGAAGCGTACCCCGGCTCCTTATGAGGAAATGTATATGGGCTGTTTTATCTTCTGTATTCCGTAAAGTGCTAGTAATCTTTTGATAGGTTAAACCTCGAAAAAATATGTTTGCCTTATTAGAAAGGCTTTTTCATAGCGCTGTAGCAAAAATGAAAGTTTTGAATTTCACACACGCGTATTTCTCGCAGAACAAGATTCTTCTTTTGATTTATACGTAACCATTCGATAGGGTAAGTTTTGACATTTCCAGTTCCGTACTTATTACCTGAAAAGATCGCCTCACAACAGAGTAATGGACCCTCTTGTGGACGGTCCAAGCGCGACTGATGCTCCAGGCTGTTCTATCCAACTTTGGACTTTGCTGACCACTTCCTAGGTATCCTTTCTGCAACCGTATCATAGCTCTAAGCCCCATTAACCTTGCGCGCCGCTTTTCTAGTGATTCTCATAAGCACCATTCCTGTATGAGTAGCAAGCGAATTTGTTTCCAAGACAGCTCCATCTTAAAACGAGTATAGGCGACTTGTACATCAAAATACTCGTAGGAAAATGTTCAATTGATCGATATCAAAATCATGCAACTTTAACTACTTCTCGCTAAAAACTTGGTGCTTATTGCTTTATTGCCTCAACATAAGGAACGATCTAATATCTGGTGCTCCTCTGTCGTAAGTGTTCCTTACGGATGAGAACATATGCACACTCGAACCACTCCAAAACGCCAGAATCAACGCCAAGTTTTCAAAAAAGGGTCAGCAAAAGTCCGCTATAGCAAAAACCATAGGCAGCAGCCATTTTCGGGCCTCTGACATGGTCTGGGGATGCACTTGTGGCACCGAAAAGACGCCGTTGGTCTTCATCATCAACGAACACGTCAACATTAACGCTGCCAACTATCAGCAGTATGTTTTACGGGTGTACTGGAGCCTCAGTTACTCAACACTTCGGTGCAGGCGGTTATGTTCTAGTAAGGATGGGCTCCTGCGCATTCGGCCCGCTCAACGATTGCCATCTGTTAAGGGCAGTTTTATGCTTCCAGGGAAAGGTCATTTGGCCGTCAAACTTGCCGGATTCCAACCCAGTGGATTACTCCGTGTACTCCACACTGGAGAAAGAAATCCCGGCTGCTCGTTATACTAACGTAGACGCTCCTAAAATGGCTTTGACACTCGCTTGGGACGAAATTACGATGAAAACGATAGAGGCTAAAGAAGGCAATTTTGAATTTGTTACATACTTTTTGAGTGCTATAATTTTTTATTTAATAAAGGTAATTATCCCTTCAATTGTATGAATTTTTTCGTTAATGTGAAATTTTTTCACAGACATAATATTCAAAAAAGTTTTTTAGGTTGAGGGAAAAGTTGCTTAACGTCCGCTAAAGTTTTGCAGTTCATGCGTAAATTCAGTCAAAAACAATAATGATTATTTTCGAAATGAAGGCCATCACTATCTACGATCTTCTGAAAATGATGTGCAAGCTTCCGGACGTAGTTGATATCGCCATTCTTTTAGCTTTGAACCAAAGAACTCCTGACATGTATTTCCAATTTTACCAAATGTCTGAAATCGGCGTTCATGCAGGAGAAGCTTTATAAAGCAGAAAACACTACAGCCGGACGGCGCAGCATTTGAACTGTGGGCCAGGTGCGGCAAGACCTCGACTCCCTCCAATTCATCAAACTTTTCCTTAGATTCGGTGCAGCTGCTCTTATAGAAATTTGACCCAGCGTTTCTATGGAAATAATCCTGAGATATCCCTATGGATTTACAGTAAACGATACTGTGGTGAAGCAAACATAAAACTTGTTTTTAGTAGGAGTTAAGGAACTTTTTCTCCAAACTTTCTACAAAACGTCATTTCAAAGGATTTTCGAAGCTACTACCACAGACACCATTATATTAGGGGAAAGCGTCGCTTCCCATCTCATGAAACACGTTTTGTTTGATTGATTTTGCGTCCGAAATACGAGCTACGACTCTAAAATATGAGAAGATACGTTATGTGAGCTCTAGACCATTAAAATTTCATCGAACATGGAACAACAAGAGACTTTCTGCTTTGCATAGCAACGGGTAATGTATTGATTTATTTCAATTATAAAATTTACAACAAGCGGAGATAGTCTGGACCAATGGCGAAATTATTATTGTCTGCACTAAATTCACTGTATTTAAAGCGATTCGGCCGTAATTTTCATAAATTCGGATGGTAAACAAATAGTGTTTTAGAAATTGATTCTGTTTCCTTTTCAAATGATCGCATTGTTGATAAGCTCTATGTTGGAGAAAAATTATTCATAACTTTGATAAGAGAGAACTGAGCCAGCTCTATGAGAGCTAATCGTGCAACGACTCCGAATGGTCGTATTTCTATTAACCTCGGCAATTATCAGCACGTTTGCTTCTTCTCCGTTATAAGAGCCACAGTATTTCTTTAACGTTAGGTAGTGTTTCGAAGGTTTTCGCCTTCTTCAAAGTATTCGAGAGTTTTCACTCTACTCAACTAGTTACTTGTGTAACCCTAGCAGGGACAATGAAGCCTAGGTCTCACTTGTACTGTAAACGGCTCTTTCAAAACGCTCACCATCTTTTGCTTGCCTTCCATTTTTTGATGGAAGACCGGCCGCAGAGTTCACATTGTTAACGAATTTTCTTGTCTTATGACAGAAAATGCCAAAGTAGGGTAAGAGGAAAGGCCATGGGTGATTATAAGACAATCCCCTTTGTGATTATTTTCTGTTCATTAGAAATTTGTCCACAGTGCCTCGCAAGGTTTTTGCGTGGTTATGGCACAGGTTTATGAACCAAAATTGTAACCTTTATTTCGGAACATTCCACGCTTTGTTTTCGCATCCGATGCCTGCCCACCAGTGCACTTGGCTCAACCTTAGTTTATCCTCGTAGTTTTCTTTTATAAGAATGTAGAGTGATTGCACCGTCTCTCCAATGCAATAGCTTCCGCACACTGTACAAACAATCGCAAGAGGTACATCTTGACGGTACCCATACAGTCATTGTCACTGCCGCTACAACAGATCATGCAAGTTTATTCAAATGCATGGCTTCTGCTCTAAGTAGGAATGTGATGACGAGGCTTGGCTCTACTGGCTGTCCCATTGCCGTCTCTCCTGTCTGTGCGCAATACTTCAAGATTCAATCAAAGATTGAACAGTTTAAGCACTCCTTTATTAGAGCCATGAGTGACCGAATTAAAAAATCATGCATGTCTATTGCTCGTTCGTGTTTCATAGGGAGTTCGAAAATGGTTTACATTGCGCAGTAATTCAATAGGTTTATTCGAAAGACTGTGACTTCGGTGAAGTTCGTAGTGCACGAGCTGCCAGGATATGCGTCATATGAGTGTTCCAAGAACACTTGCATGGTCGCGAAATGACCTTTCAGGCAGGTATAGTATTCACCCATATAGAGTTGGTTTTTACACGGGTGGGAAAAGGGACAAATTTCATAGAAGCGTCATTTCCATGTTCTTTCGTTGAGGCAGCGGAATTAGTTAGTCGAGCAGATTGCATGTTAATGTGACACTTTTTTTCTGACTCTTCAAATCGATTTAAATTTTCGCCATTGAAGAATAAGCGCTGCATTAACGATCTCACGTCGCCTTATCAAGAACACAAAAGCTAAGTGGCGTGTATTCAGACGGCTGATTGAATCTTAGAAGCGTTTATCAAGAAAGCTCATTAACATACAGACTCAGACGAATGACTTTCTATGGCAGTCAGATCTAATCTTGGTCTAATTTTAGCTGTACACGATTCAAAGCAATATTAATTCAGACCAGGCGGCCAGTAGTTCTGCTATTCTGCTTGTAAAAAAAACAACTAAACGCTGTGCAACTCACGGACAATTGTATGGGAGACAAAAACAGCTCAGATCGTTGCTATTCGGTGAAATTTGAACATTTTTGTGTTATCCCCATCAGCAACAACCTATGTTCTGTACATTATGAATATGTGAAATGATGTCTGAAGCTAACGCCAGATACCTTAATCTATGTTTAATAAGGTATGAATGTATGATTTTGAAAAAAGTCATGCGAATGCCTCGGTTTGGGAAATAAACAAGTGGAAATTAAGGAGTCGATATCAGTCACGTCATCTGATGGTCACGTCACCCATATAAATAAAAATCAAATCACAGTGAAGTTGAGTGATGACATGTCTTTCAAGTTTCTTATAAACTCCGGGATTGGGCACCATTTTCCTGTTGAACCTTATTGATTCATGCCTCCTTCAACGCAAATAGATATATTCAAGAATCCGTATTTCACATAACTCGTTTGAATGCGAAATGAATTCTGGGTGCCGATTAGTTAAGTGCAAAGCATAGCTTTATGCGGCTATGGAGCTCATATAAAGAAGTTCGAGGTCGCTGCTACCAATTAAGTCTGCGTATTAACTGTTCTGGAAATTCGTCATTAGCAGTTATTAACAGTTCAGAATGTGTGTCCAGTAATAGATGATGTTTGACTTTAAGGTAGAGCTGCATGGATAATTCCTGGTAATACCCATGGCCGTTCACTGAATGTATTCAGAGTGTGTTTTCAATAACACGCACGTTTATAGTTAAGTGAAAAGTGAGGGACTTAGCTGACAAAGAAATATAACACTTATGGCATATATTTATGGACATATACATAATGAAATAGATCTTACAATGAGATAGTGAATAAGGGGGGCTCAAAAGTAACTCCAAAAAACAAAGAAAATTGCACCAATACCTTGTTCACTAGTGATATATAGACTCGTAATGTGTTGACAAAGAGGTAATTGAGCAGAATGATTCTAGATCATCACGTAGTTGTAGTCGATGTTCTCGATTGCGAATAGTTATCACGGCTCTGGTTGCTAGTGAAATCTGTTAGACATCCTGATCTGCATATTGCCCTTGACGATTTAATTTCTAAATTGAAGCTTATGTGGAGGACGAAATGTACAGTGAAAAGAAAAAAGTCGTTCACAGTGCTAATAGGGTGCGAAAACTCTTGTATTGGGTGCTGGAAACGTGTTCTACATAGAAGAGCTAAGCAACATAGAAGCAAACAAGGATAGGACAGAAGCCATCTGCGGTTCGGTGTAGAGCGTGATTTTAGAAGAAATTTTGGAACTGAGAGACACTTAATCGAACCACAGACACACGACAAGCACACTCTATAAATGTTTGAAGGCTTATCATACGTTGAGTAGCATGTTGGTTGATCGTTTTTGATGAGTAGAGGTCGCAATATTTCGTTTCTGTCGTGAACGAGTACAGCACGTATTGCCAAGAGCATTTCGACGGGTAACGCAGTAGTCGAGCAGCAGTACGACGACGATCAACAAGAAACATGCAGCGAACAACCATACAGCCCATGGCGGTACCTGAGCAAACAAACGTATTACGTTGGTGCAAAGATAATTACGATATATGCATTGTTGAAATGCACTGCTGCTGATATTGGAATATGTTCTCAAGTACATGTGATTATGTGCTCACTTCATATTTATTTTACACTATAGAAAAAATTACATACTTTTTCCCTACCCGCACCCCTCTTCAGCTTCTTGGGGAAATGCGCGTTTTTTGCTCCTTCTTAAGCTTTAAGAGTCACTCGATAACTTAGACCTCGAGTGTTTCAGCCATGTATATGGTCTTATAGAAAAAAAACTTTTTTCGAGTTCTAGTAGTAGAAATGAAATTATGAGTGACACACCAGTGCAGTCTTCGCTGGACACAGTTTTTTTTTCTAGACTTTCAATGATCATTAAGTCGGAAAGAAAGTTTCCATTGTTTGATAAAACATTCAAAATTTATGCATATATTCAGAAAACAAACAACAACAACAACAACTATTTTTCAAAATATAGGCCATCATTATCCACCATTTTTTGCCATCGGTCCGCCAGGATTCGGATCTGATCGAAGTACCACTCCTTCGGCTTTGAGTCAAAGAACTCTTGACGTGCTTCTTCAACTTCATCGAAAGATTGAAATCGCGACCTTCTTCAAAAGTGCGGCATTGATCGTGAAAGGGCGTAATCAGATGGAGCAACGCCCGGATTATAGGGTGAATGTGGTAGAATCTCAACTCCATCCAGTTCCTCGAATTTTGCCTTGATCTTTTTGGTTGTGCGTGGTTTTGTGTTGTCTTGCTGAAAGAAAGCGCGCCTTCGACGAACAACTTCTGTGTACTTCACGGGACAATATCATTCTGCAGCAGATATAGACAAAATATATATCAAGAGGCGCAAGAAGCAGACATTTCAAATGATATAAAAATCACACACGATTCTTTCCTCACAAATGATATGAAAATCACACACATGCGAAAAAACGACATTCCCATCCAAATGATGGAAATTTTCTTTCCGGCCCAATATTCAAAACCAAAGTATCAGTGGCACACTTGTTTCTGAAAAAGACTTTTCAATAACTCTAGCTCAAAGAAGATTGGGTTTCGCACGCAACGGTGTAAATGTTCCAAAAGCGCGACGGCTCAAAGCCAGTGTTGTGAAATCCATCAACACACGGCAACGAAGAATGCGCACCCAAGTGTAAGATGCTATTTTATTTCTAGTGTTATAGCAGAACAAAAGATCTTTCCAAATACCAGACATACCATAAAAATTGCAGAGATTTAAGCTATCGATTGACCATTTGAAATTTAGGGAAAAAGCTTTGCTCAGCAAAAATTACTTAAGTGTGAAACATAGTTTTGTTTTTACTGTCACAGCGTAGTAAGCAGGCTACTTTGGTACTAAAAAACATCTTTGAAATCTCGAGATCAGAGCTATCGAATACCTATTAGAACTGAAAAAATAACGAAAAAGAAAAATTCTCTCAAGAAGCTGAAAATAGGTGCAGATAGGAGATAAGTATTGAAATTGGGAAGAATTTCATACTGTATTGGCTACCGTGCTTATCGCTAAAATCTACAACTCGTTTCATTACGATTGTGACCCGAGTGAGTACTTGTAAAGTCCCTAGTCCCTAGTTTCGCGTGTACACCACTCATTGGAGATCTCACCCCACATCAAAGTGCTGGGTACAATCCGCCTACACGCAATCGCATGTACGCATAGCTTGATTAGAATTGCGTGTATGCAGATTGCATGAGCTAATCAGTGCAGCCCACATAAGCAATTCGTAAAATTAGAACTACATGTTTCGCAAGAAATAACGACGACTGTTAAACTAAAATCAAAAGAAGACTGGCTTTTTATCATAACTGAAAACGTTTCAGAACATTGTGAAGCACTTCTTTTGAAAGTCGGAACACTCTATCAGCATGAGGAACTTTGAGCCAGTTGATAACATATTATGTAACAAATGGATAACGATCGTACTGATCAACGAGATAATGAAATCTTGGGATTGACAAATTGGTGTTACATCGCATCCACAGATAACCATCAATACGGTCGCTTGTCGATGCCCACTCTGTGTCCCACCTTTCCATAGTATTTATAGCTCCTATTTTCAATGCAAGGTTTACGCCACAGCGAAGCATATACGTTTATATTTCTCACTCAAATCATTATCCGTCAGTCTACTGTGTGGATCCCAACACTTCCTCCGATCAATTAGTTTTCTCTCATCAATCGTCCCAAAGTTTTTCAACAATTTGGCGCGATGATCCGACTGTTGTGTGCGGATTTTGTCCCCTTCATGAATGCTGTAGAATGCTGGTCAAGACGAGTCACCTTGCAATAAGGACCGTTAAGATGGGAGAAGAATAAGCATATCGCTTTCTGATGGCATGCATCACAAACCACTTCGCTATTCTTCTCCATTACGAAACTTACGATCCGTCATTCTATAATTTCCATTGTGACGATATGCATACCTTTGCTTACCTCAAGTATTCCCTAACAACAACGTGCACATGATGTGGGGGACGAGCAGTGAACTTGCTCGGGATAATTTGACTTCAGGGAGCCCGATAAAGTTTCATTGAGGGTGAATCCACCATAATAGTTAGAGGTGTCCTAGAATGCACTTTTGATCTTTGGTTCTAGTTCGTATCCCGCGCTCATCAAGCCTTCCATGTCTACTACGCCTATAAATTGGTAGAAAAGGTGTCGGGGTTGATAGCGGCATTGACTTACTACATTGCTTGGCCACCTTAAGTCGTTGTACAAGGTACATAGACATTCATCTCCTCCGCTGTTCATAATGATGATGTATTAATGGCTCACTGCTCAGAGATTGATCAACGACGAACGCTCTATCTCTTAAACTTTTATCATTCCCATTGAATACTGAAGTCATCACTGACCGTTTTCAAAATTATATAGTGTTCAAGAGCTCATAATTATGAAATTGTTACTATTACATCCCAGAAGACCCTACCCTCGTAGGTAGAACCTTTTGAGAAACAGACGTTGCAGTATACTACTCTAATGAAGAGTTGTGGTCCCATCAATTTTCAAAGCACAGAAACGTGTTAGAAACAGAATCATATTGAAAATGCTATAGATTTGTAAGAACGCTTTTCTATAAATAAGTAGAATTTTGAACTTAGCGAAATTTGCGCCAATGTAAATGTCACTAATAGTTTTTAAAAATTTTGTACAGCGAAATATAAGCATGATAATTGTAAAAACGCGAGATCCGTGTGAAACATAGCCTTTTTCTTGAATGCTATGGCGCTGTGAAAAAAACCTTCACAAGAATGTACTACGATTACTCGAGATTTAAGCTTTCGTATGTTTGCTAACACTTCTATAAAATTTTCTTGTCCAATTTACAATTCTCTGCCGATTTGATGGGATCTCAACTCTCCACTACCATCCATTAGACAAAATATTTTGTCTGCTGTGAAAACTACGTGGTTAGAAGCTCTAATTCCAAAACCACAAACAATCAACAATAGAGTATTTCTTTTCTTAAACGCAACCATATCCGTTCAGTAAACGAGAACACACTATTTTTACTCTTAGGTCTATGCGCCTTGAAGAATTAAAAACTGAATTCTTATAGACTCAAACGTGCAATGTATTAATTTTCGGTTTGAAAGCCAACTGTGAACTCACATACTGCCGTATGTCGCCTAGATCTGAAGCGGGAGCTAATTCGTGCTCATAATGATGACTGCCGGCATAAGAGTGCTCCTCCATCATAACCGCTTCGCAGTCATCTAGAACGAAAGCTTCACTTAATGCTACATATGGAGTTTCTTTAATTTACTAAAGTTATCCGAAAGCGAGTAACTAAATGTCATATGAAGAGCCATCAGTATGAGAAAGGGATAAAGAAAAGAACGTGATTCACACAATGGAACGTGACAAAATGGAACTTCAACAAGACAATTGAGTTTTTTCCAACACATTTAATCAAGTATAATTCAAGTACATACCGTTGTTTCCTTTCGAGAATTTAGGTAGAGAACACCTAAACTTTAAACGCAGAAAAGTAAGTTCAACTCCCACTTGAAATCCAGAGCTTTCATACTTTTCAATATCACTGGATATTAAACACGGACCTCTTGTACTGCAAATTCAACCAAAAATTTATAGCATTTCGTGGAAATAAAGAAATCTTTCTGACTAGAGCAAATTTTCCCGTTACTATGTCTGCCGGTGGTTAAACGGGTAGATTGTCAAATGAAAAGAGATTAACTTGGTCGACAATGGACTATTGATTGTCGTCTCTTTTGAAAAATTGTTGTCGTTTGGGTTCATCATTCCGACCTAAAGAATTGACTCGCATAAAAGCACAGTGCGCTATTCATCAGTGCTATGCTTCGTAAATACTCGATTCGAGTTCATTCGGCTATGAAGATCCAACTCGCTCGAAGTGAATGCTGCGTAGATTTCAAACGAAATCACTGTGGAATTGAAGAGAACGACCAAAGCATCAGCTTCAATAAAGTTTTCTAAAAACATCGAGTCAGCTCATCAATAAGTCACGGTGCAGGTATGATTATAATTTAAACATTAAAAAAGATGGCGCTAGATGCGAGACCGAGGTACAAACGTTATTGTCTTCTTGTAGAGGAAGAGCAGAAGAAGAAATACCTTAGAAGCTTTCATAAAAGACTAAAAGTCCGGTAGCTTTATGATCGGATGTCTGTTCAAAAATTGTTATTTTCTAATCGTGATGGTGTAACTGATCGTAACCAATTACACTTTGTAATTACAGTTAATTACAGTTCCTTGGCAAAAATTTTTTTGTTCTATATGATCCGTCTTTTACATCTACTGTGCGGATTAGGCCACTACTGCATTCGCTTTATGTCGTCGTGCTCATCATTCACCAGGTTTCCTCAACTTTCGATATGGTCTCGACTGCCAGAAATCTCGCTCTTGTCATGAATGTCGTTGTATGCTGGCCGAGTCGAATCTTTTTGCAATTCTGTAGATAGTCAAGCTAAGATGTTCCACACGATTGCAAGAGAGCGGTGATTGAACCAGCATCGTTCCTCCTAATGTCCTGGGTGACTAACCATTCTTCTAATCGCCTTCAGACCACTATAATATTCAAAATACGGATTTCATGGCAGCCGGCACGATATAAAATCAAGTGGAAACTAAACGAGAAAATTCCTTACCGAACATTTTCCAGATTATGACACAAATTGTATCAAAAATTGCGATCAGTAACAATGTTAAGAGCTGGTGCTTCTTCACGCTTCGAAAAATCGGTTCTTTTTTGGACAATTCGTCGTGGGACGATGCGTGACACATACGTATCTCTGTGCATGAAGCCAATCCTTTCCTGCCTTTGTCAGTCGACTAAGTAAGTATGCTCTCCCTCTTGAAGAACATTCAAGCGAAAGTTGACACCTAACGAAATAACAAATCTGGGAACACGATGAAACAAGTGGAACAATGTCAAGTTTATGAGAAACACGACTAGTCACAAATCGTTAATGTTACAGAAATCTCTGTCACCATGATAGAATCGCAATTGTACAATCAACACACAGTCCTGCGATGAAGGTTTGGAAACTCTCTAACACAACTATTCTTTATCTCAGACAAGACTGCGCTCATTGAAAACTTGATAGTTCAGTGAGGACTGAGAATGACAGATCATCAATCTAAACATGACCACGATCACCTCAATGAATGATAATTACAAGGCTGTTAAATGAGTTCCGGAACTATCGCGAAAACAACGAATAGGAATCTGTTCAAAAGATTTTCTCATTGTATAACTTTGTCATTTCTTAGAAAAATAGCTTTGCATTCTATTTGAACAACTCGGAAAACTTTTACTCCATTGAAATTTAGTATCAATAATTTATGTTCACATAAATGAACGATCTCAAAAACAAACAACATAGTAATGCAAAATTTCGAGAAATGAAGAGTTTTCATTTTGAATTAAGAACTTCAACGGTGATGAAATATAGCATGCATTTCCCTAAACTACGACAAAATTGTTCCCGGAAAGTTTATTAAGTTTCTTCTGTCGAGATTCCGAAGTTACAAATGTGTTTGACTGAGTAGGTTGCACATCATTTTCACATGTCCGGGCTCTGAAGAAAACGAATTAGCTGAATCGTCATCCAAAATTGTAGTGTATTAAATTGGATCTGCTTCTAGCAATCTCTTTTTTGCTCACCAGGAAAACAGTGAATTATTCGAGCAAAGCCAAGGTAAGTAGGAAGTGGGTGCTGAGAATCATTCTATGAAGAGCTTCATGTCAGAGAGTCAATACACAAGAGATGAATGGCAAACTGATTGTCAAACTAGGGACTATTCATCAATCAGTAATCTCAAGGCTTTGTCTGAACAGAATGGATGTACTAGTGTGACTATAGCACATCACTTTCCTCAGCACTTATCACGGCCATAATTGCGATTAGCTGAATGAAGCAAGGATTACTAGGAGGCCACATGTGCTGCGTAGGATAAACGTTGATAGAATACAATGGAATTATTTCGTTTATGATAACCGTAGCAAATCCTACTTAGTAAAGATGTTGTTGCATTGAAAAACACTATGAAACTGAGAAAGTCCTGCTACACTCCTAGGAAGAAAAATTGCCTAAAAGCGACTAAGGAATTCACCAGTGGAAAGCTACATGTTTAGCAACATCTTTCATATTACGATGAAGTACTCATGAAAGTCGTCAAATGCCATTGTTAAAGGGACGAAATATTGAGGAGAACAAAATTGAAGTAGTCAGCGAAGTGTGTGTAGAATTGCTAGACTTCCAACAATGGATCATCGAGAATAGCTTGCAAGCAAGTGAAAAGTGAAGTATTGAGAATGGTAATTAGATGAACATAAATTCTTTACTTCACCAAAACACGTGCACACATACATATTCGTTATTCAGTTCTCATTAGAACTTCGCAGTGAACCCGCTGTCATCTAGTTTATATTTGTGCTTTGATAATTATAGATTTCTATAAATTCCATTTAGTAAGTGGAGCCGAGTTTTTTCTTTTTGAAAATTACAGGTCATGGAATTTCGTGGTTAATAATTCAGTTGAATAGAATTGTTTCCATTGAAGTTGTCATAAAAACATCTTGATGAAATCTCGATAAACTAAACCTTGATAAAGAACTTAGTCTCAGAGAATTTTCGCTTGCATAACGTTTTTTTTTTCTGAAGTAAACCCAAAAAATCCCAGTGCTTCAAGCATGCGAGAGTATTTTCCACGATCTGTTTTTGCTTGTGATTTTTAACTTTCTAGGATATTCCTAGACATAAGCATAAAGGGTTTTGTGAGAAACGCTAACTGTGCAAGTTTCGATATGAAAAACTCGTTCATCTGCATTCGGATATTCGTTTGGCATTCTACAGAACGAAAATCTCCCTTCGACTATAAATAAATTCATTGACGAAGAGAGGAAATGATAGTGTGTTCACGCCTTTTTTGGATGAATATTTCACACTTTGCATCCGTCGGTAACACAAAACAATTGCATATTGAATAACACAGATATGAGTGCACAACTGTAATTCAGACATTGAACAATAGAAGCTCTGATCTGGATTCAGTGCATGAAATGATATGATAGTTTTCACATTTGTTTCGACTTATGACGTAACTAGTTTCACAGAGGTAAGTCAATGGGCGAATGACTTGAGGTGTAATAAAAACAACACCGATACGAGAAGTTAAGGCTCGCTTCCTTCTCGTCGACGAGCCTTTTATCATTCCGCAGACTGAATGACTCTGCCCATTCTCATTTGTGATGAGATCTCTGAACTCTGAACTTGAACTCATGAAGGAGAATGAGGATTGATGTGAAGATGAAGGAGAAAAAGCTTTATAGATCAAAAAATGCAATGATCATAATACCATACTCATAGCAACACGGTTGCAAAGTAAGCATAATCTCATATATAACAAAATTTGTTACATTCATAAAGATGGAGTCAATTGTTGCGAGATTCTGTGACAATTGTTTCAAACCTTGGGTAATTTCGAAGATGGAAAAACGACGACAATAGTAAAGGATAAACTGTCACAGGATAAAATATTTGAGCTGTATAAGTACACTATGAACATTTGCCTTTCACGCCCATAAGCGCCAGCTCACCACCGAAGAAAAAGCACGCGGCGTAATTGCCCGATCGATGTCTAGAAGGAATTTGTTCTGTTCGCATCTAAGGTAATAAGAACAATTCACTTTTATTCTCACATATTAGCTTTCAAGTACTGGAAAAAAGTGCATTGCTGTCGTCAGTCTGATTCCGTCTATTGAAATACCTTTCAGTCTTGTTAGTTCTACGAACTGATTCGAATTCGCAGACAATTATGACGGCAAAATTGCTGTCGAGAATATCTCAGGGATTCGATACGAGAGAAATGTACTCATATAACCAAATTTTCGGATTTGGTTTTTCTTCGTGACTTAATCAAATATTTGTTCGAGATAAATTAAATAGTGGTTGGACGCGGAAAAAAAAGAACTTAGAAGAAAAAAAGCTGAATAGCTGAGATAGTGAAATCCGTGCCTCACAAGGTAACATTATTCAATTATTTCATATTGAAAAGCAGCAGAAGAAAAATATAGAAGTTTTACATAGGAAAACCATAAATTTTATCGGAGAACACAAACTTTACAGCTAAGATAGACTTAGAAATCTCGTTTGTTGTTATCAGTGAGCCAAAAAAGAAGCTTCAATACGAAATTTCGCAGAAGTACTTTGCTTCAATTATACAGACTCACTTTTTTCATCCATTCATTCGCATGGAATTTTTCTACCCAAAAGCAGGTTGTCACTCATTTTAAAAGCTTTGGTACTTACCAGTAATTGCATATTGTCAAATGAGCAGTAAGAGAAGAAATTTTACTTTAGTCGGCAAATGCAAAAGAAAAATACGGACCTCTGATTATTCTGATCAGCCTAGAAATAGATTTCCACGATAAATGAAATTCTAGAATCGTTGAGGCATAGTATTGTCACATTTTCCATGTTCGTTGGTGATGAATGAACAAGTGATTATGATTTTAAAGTGACCATTTAGTTGTCGTGAGATAGACTTAAATAACGACTCTGCTTTTGCAAAGCCATAGACCTTGAGTTTTTAGACAATCGCTTAGATTACATCTATAGAGGTGCAAATGCATATGCACATGCGAAAAAAATATACTGAAAATAAATTCAAAAAAATTTTTAATGAAACTGAATGAGATGTATACTATGTGAATTGGTATAACCATCAGAAAATTAAGCTAGTATCTACAGTGAAAGGGTCCGCAAGATAAATGTGAGAATATTCTATCTTAATGGCATATGTGAAAAGCGACCCGTAAGCACTTTTTCTTCTAACTGAAAGGAATGAATGAAATTCAACGAAAAATGCTATATTCTCCGTAACTGGTGAGATGACACGTTTCTTACATTATTAAAAATGTTTTGTGCAACAAAAAAAACATATGCCATCTAGGTTGTATCGAATGGCGATTATACATTTAGGAATGACTTGAACGAATCCAGAACATATGTTAGAGCACCACTGCTGATTTGAAAATGATTTATTCGGTAATTTATCTTACTCGATTCGCCTCAATCTAGCGACTACGAAGGTCAACGTTACAAGAAGATCTGCTGTAGACACTCGACTGAAACCATCGTGGCTTTGACGAAAACGAAATCGCCAAAACGTTAGCCGTAATATGAAGTTCACAAGAGCATCATGTTAGCTCATCAATAAAAACAATATATCCCTTCTAAAATGAGTATTGAGCTCATCATTCACTCCCACGACACATGCTGATATAAAACTTCACGAAGTGAATACCATGAAGTTTCATGGTACATAGACTGAGATACTACATTTCGTTATCACTTAAATCAGCTTGGTAGCATATTCCTGGCATTTATGAACCAAAAACGAGACGAGAGATGAAACTTGATATTGGTCATCAATCTTCTATTGGAAAGGAAAGCAGATGTTGATTAAGGGTTTAGTCGCCTTAATTCATTCTTCTCGAGAACAAGCCACTGGGCAGCTTAGCTGACCATAAAGGATATTTTGCACTTCTCATGGATGCTTTTTTATCGCAGTTTCAAAAAGATGTGTTAATTTGCTACACTTGAGGAAGCCTGTAGAAAATGGGAAGCGATAGATGAATTTTCTTCAGGACAAGGGAGGTGGAGCTCATTAGGAAAACTTTTTTGGGGCTGCTGATTAACATTGCCCGTTTTTGGCAGGAAAACATAGACCACAGCATATATATATATATTATATATATAATTATATATATACGAAGTAAATTCCTAATATTACTATATTTCCATAACCACCTTAATCTCGTAACTACTAGTTAATCCACACAACTTACTGTTTATCACATAACGCGCAAAGCCAATTGTCTGGAAACAGATGAAAATTTATTTTCTAAGAGATAGCATAGCAGCTGAAAACTTCACAGATTGATAAAAGCGGTATTGTCCTGTCGCTTCAAAGGTTTCCATGCTGTTTTGAATTAAAGCGTCTATTTAAATTGAGATAAATTAAAAAATTCTCACGCAAGCTCTGCAAACGCAAAACTAGAAATACCTTAGGGGACACTATCAGCTGGGTTGGCTGAAAACACGTAGTTCAATGGCTTTGCTGTTGGAAATATGAGTTTTGACATAAAGGATAATTTGAAAGAACTTTGTGACCGCACAAAATCTCAAGTCCCTTATGATAAGACACGTGAAAATATATTTCCTGAGCAGTGATTTGGGGATTCTAGCGCTTTTTACCAACTAGAAAAGCCAAATGTAAACGAAAATTAATGAATAAGGAGGAAAGTGGCGATGATTTCATTGTCAAATGTACTTAATGCAAATTAGATGCTATAAGTTGAATCTCATTTAGAAGTTACAAGAGTTGTTTTGATGCAAGAGTACTTTTACGTTAATCAGCGAAGCCAGTTAGTGCTTGACGGAGAAAACCGCTACAAATTCAGCCCAAAACATTCGTGTTGTCATAAGATTTAGTGCGGAAAACGTACCAAATCCTTCACCTCATTGTGTTAATTTCAGCAAAATTAGGTGTGCATCATTCAGAGTATTGTTTTCTCATGTGGTACCAGATATGGTATCGTATTCAAAATAGCTTTAAGAAAAAAATTTCTTCTTACTTCTCTCTTCTAAGTCTTGTAAAAATAAAACAAATTTTCTTTCCATTATACAGCAAGAGAAAGGGAAGTCCTGTTTTAGAGTGGTCTATCAAATCATCAAAGGACCCAGTAGCTGTACCGAAAAAATCTCAGATTTGTGACCAAAAAGTTGGAATTGCAATTTAGTCATCGCAGAGGAGTTGTTTGAGCCGTCAAAATTATGAGGACAGCTGTAGGAAACACACTATCACAACTAGTAAGCAATGCCGGCTGGGAGGATTCTTTAAGGATGGTTTACAAGCGCAGAAAAAAACTTAGAGACATCACAAGAAATAATCATACCGAAGTAGCCCTAATTAGCGAGGACGTCGGACGGGGTATAGTTTTACAAAAATTCTGTTGTGCATACCATACAGGAGGTGGCAAATTGAAAATTATCTATCAAATAGTATCACTCACCTTGATTTTACCCTATCCTTTGTCGACTATGAAATAAATGTTTTACATCAGGAAGCGGACGATACTCTACCTTCGAAAATCAGCACATGGACCTGTTCTGCACAAAAACTCCACTATTTACTACAAATGGGTCAAGAAAATGTAAAAATTCTGCATAATTCTCAACATCACTATAGAAAGTGAGCTGCAGTAGGGCAATACTAATTCGCCAAAGCAGTAGCGTTGCATTGGTTGATCAAATTGCTTACTTTAAAGGAAAATGACATCTGCAGATAACCTAACAGGAGACGGTGTACAAAAGTGTCAACAAAAAAAATTATGAAATTGGTGAAAACCAAGAAAATAAAATTAATGAAAAGTGTAGAGAAGGTGAGTAAATTCTGCTTCTTTTCGAATGTAGAAATAAATAAGCCATGTGTCATGGACGGTGGATAAACCTGGAAAAAGGCATTAAAGAGCAATTGGGCAGAAGAAGGAGGAAAATGAAAGTTTTGTTTAGATACCCCATAGAAGCCATCGAAGAAGCCTCGAACTGACTGACAAGCGCATAAATTCGCACTCACGTTTTTCACTGAGCATTCGTGTGCTGTGCATCTGAAATATTTATTAAAATGTCAACCGGGACGGGAACTTTGTCTTTCTGAAGATTTGAAAATAATATGCTTACCGGACTAACGCTGGCACACGACAAATTGAAGCGCCAGAACGTAGCCGTAGAAGCCGATTATGACCTCAAGGAAGGAAAGATTAGAGCTTCCTCTACACAATGCGTTGAGATTCCACATAAATGTACAGGTAATATGTTTTGGTTAGTGCGTTCTAGTCTGACGCTGAAATCATCACTGAAAAATGTGCAGAATTTTTAGTTGTAGGTCACTTTGATGCATTGTCATGAAAATCACTGGACGCGTCTTGTTCATACTCATAAGTTGCATCGATTGATGAGCATCATTTGTGATACCGGTTTTATTCTCTAGGAAGAAACATGAAGATGATGGGTGCTTATGCTGTGTCAATCGGTTTTGTTGTGTAGACCTTTGTGAACTTTAACGAGGCCCATGCCATCAACAGTGAACGAGGCCTCTTCCTACATATGAAAGAAACCCACAAAATAATTTGCATATCTCTCTCCTACTCTTGAATTCCCTACTCTTGAATTTTTCCAATAATTTACCACAAAACTAATACTTGCAAGCAGTGTGTCAAAGCAAGCTTTTTTGAGGTTTGTTGCAAGACTAACTTCGTTCCTTTTTTTTTGTTTTTTTTTCTGAACTAGTACCACAAGAGATCAGTACAGTTTTTATCGGCTCCCACCGTTTTTTCCTTTTGACATAAGAGACACGAGCATTCGGTGCGTACATGATTTTGAAGCTGATTTATTGTTCCCCTAGGAATCGACGGATAGATATAGTTGAGTGTGCTCAAATCGTCCCCACATGCGTTCCTTTTTGTGATTTGAAAAAAAAAACTGCCCCGTTTCCTGCCATGTTTCTTCCATAACACCGGCAAATTTTGACATTAATTATCTTTTCAATGATCTTCCAATATTACGCTCATTTTCAGCTTGATCGGAACTAGCGAATGGTGTGTTTTCTCGTAGGTAAACTACGGGTGGAGTGCACGTGGCGAAGTGGTTTGAGATGTTCTACCTCTTTGGAGTGGGTAGATTGGTACAGCAAGTGCTGCTAACTCGATACAACGGGAGCCCACCGCGAGTCATTGTAAAAGACCAGATGTGTATTCAATCACCTCAAACAAAGTTGAAAAATGATGACGAATGCACGGAGCATCCCTCAGGAGTTAATCAACGCCGAGAGCTCTATCCTTTTGGCTTCAAGTAATAGGTGAACAACTACCTACATTCACCTCAATAATGTATATATAATGTATATGAATGATATATATATGATGTATGCATATTATATATATATATATATATATATATATATATATATGTATATATGATGCGAAGAAAATTGCGATAATTTTGTATCATGTTGATTTTAGCACTGATATTTTATTTCGTTATTAATGCTGATCATTTCTGTCAATCGTTTTGATGGTAATTTGCTCACAATTTAGTGAACTCTCTTCTCAGTTTCGGTCAAGAATCTGTTTCATTCATTTATTTCAGATGTGCTCAAGTTACGGATCATAAAAATTAGCGTATCGCAGTAGTTAAATTGCACAACGCGGGAATGAAAACGATCGACATTGTTAAAATCAGTTGGTTTCAAACCACAAAGTGGCTACAGAGCCCTGAAACGTTTCAGAAAAACTGGTGGGATTGAGAACCTCGTCGAAAGTGCCGTCCAAGCACCGCGTCTATTCCGCAGAACATTCCGAATATCCGTTACCAAATTCAAGGGAATCCGAGCGCTCGATACGCAATGCCTCAAGAACCTCGGAATCACAGAGCTGAGAGTTCGAAATATTGTCAAAGGTAAGGTGAAGCTGCGCAGTTACAAAATCTCTCGTGTTCACTTTCTTGACAAAAAGGTGGAAGAAGAGCGGCTTCCAAATGCTTTGCGAGATATTCGTTTGACCGCTGGTGCTCGTTTGTCGAAGGTGTTTTTCACGGATGAGAAGAAATTTACGGTCGAACTATCCCACAATCGCCAGAAGAGACGTCAACTTCTCAAGGAGGGTCAGCGGAAGTTCGCAGTAGCAAAAATCATGGGAGGTAGTAATTTTCCAGTCTCTGTGATAGAGTGGCCGACATTTACGCAATGGAAAGACGCCGTTGGTCTTTATAAACGCAAATTCCATAATCAACGCTGCCAACTATCAGCAGCAAGATTTTACGGGGTGTAGTGGAGCCTTGGCTACTCCGCCCTTTGGCACCGACGGGTTACCTCTTGAGCGGGACTGGGCTCTTGTGCATTCGACCCTCTCAAGGATTGCCATTTGTCAAGAGCTGTTTCAGGCTTCCGGGGCAAGAACATCTGGTCATGAAAGTCGCCGGATTTTAAACCAGTAGATTACTCCGTGTGGTCCATACTGGAAGAAAAAGTCGCCGCTACTCGCTACACTAATGTAGACGCCGCGCTTAAAACGGCTCTGAAACGCGTTTGGGACGGAAATACTGTGGAATTGTGTGCGGTCAAAGTTGAGAATTCTCGCAAGCGACTTTGTAAATGTAAGGAGGCCAAAAGAGGCAAATTTAAGAATCTGTTATTAACCTTTTTGTTTACTGCTATAATTGCTGATTCTAATAAATGTAATCAATCCTTCGACTGTTTGAATTCACATGTTATTTCTTCCGTACACTATATATATATATATGGTTTTCTTCATGTACTTTCTTGTCATCGTACAGATGTACTCATTCTTTTCCGATTATTCTACAAGGATTCCATCTATCTCAGAGCTTGTCTGTTTATCAAAGAATATAGTATTTGGATCTTTCGGGACTACAGTTTGTCAATCGCACAGCGCAATTCGCAAACGGCGCTCTACTTTTGTTGCAAATTTTAAGGCTTTTTCTTCGTTACAAAGGTTCTTCGGAGTTTTCGTGTTACTCTGATACTCTATGATTTTCTCTAGATGGTCGTATGCTTTTCGTGCATACTTTATTCCTATGTGCGAAGAAAAATCCCTGCGCGAAACGTAATCTTCTTTTCCCTCCTACAGCGTTTTACCAAAATTTTGTCGAAAATTAATTTTTGCGTTACAGTCGTCAAGATTTGAGTTATTGAGTAAGAATCAGTGGTCCAGTGAAAGCCATTCACGAACTCAACCGATCAAATAAGCTAACTGAGTGTGATACCATGTTATTATTTCCACTGCTACAACGCACAAGAAAGGCTTTCCAGAAAACAAACAGGTCTTCATAGTTATCGAGGTTTATGCTCTCGAACTATTACTAAGACTTCAAGGTGATAAGCTTTTCCTGAAGGAATGGCCTCTAGAGAATAGTGTATCCAAAAGGATACACGCTATCCCCAAAGGGATTATGAACTCATGACAATACCCAATCATTTTATTCAGTTTTATTCTGGCTGTTTCTTATTCGTAAAACTATTAGTCTGTGTTCAGAGACCTCCCTATTTGAGGTATTCCGCCCGTTTAGTCGTGCGGGCACGTGGCGAGTCCCCCGGTGGTGGATAAGGGAATAAACGAGCCAAAAGCGACCGTGTGCTTCCCAAAGACGCAGGTGGATTCAGGGGATGAGCTACCTGCTTCTGCAGCGCCAACTTGACAAAACTCTATTTCTACGAGTCAAGTCGGCCAAAAACCTGAAATCGAGCGACTGGGAAGTACGCGGGAGGCGGTTAGAACTCGCCTCCAACAAATAAGCTCCTCCCGCTCTTCCGAGAGAGACTGGCAAGCTACTCTTGAGTACGCAGGCCCACGTTTAGAGCCTGGCAAGCTATACGTTGGGAACCAAAATGCTAAAATCAGTAACAAATATAGGCCTCACTCTCCTAACCTCGAAAGAACCCCTGGTACGGCAGCGCCAGGTAAAACGAGTATGGAGAGACTGCTAAAATCTCAGGGTTAAACTAGGCTGTCAAAACCAAGACGGACTAAAATGACTATCCGTATCTATAAAGCAAGAACCTTTGTTCATGAATTCGCTGTAGAAGATCTATTGATTCAAGCAAGAAGAATAAGGTACGATGTCATTGGTCTGGCTGAGACGAGAAGACGCCATCCTTTTCACGCTATTTATGACACCGGTGAAGAACTGTTTCTTTGAACATGCGATAGCAGAACTGTCGGCGGCGTTGACGTCCTCGTCAAATCGAATTTGATCGTGGACATCTATTCATTTGTACAACTGACAATCCTGTCGGACGATTACGGTTGAAACGATGTGGTTCTATGCCGGCTTTGACCATCTTCGTTACTTACGCAACAACATCAAGCTATGTCCAAGACAAAGTAGAAGCGTTTTAAATGGACCTCAAAAATTTTTCAGAGAAGACCATACCTTCTTCATGGTCATTGTTGGAGATATTAACGCGAAAATTGGACCTGGAAGAACGTCTGCAGGACGCCGCATTGGGACCCACGAACTAGAATGGAATGAACAGGGTGAGAGGCTATCTGAGTTCATCATGACAACCAAAACCATCCATGGTAACTCACAATTTCAAAAGCCTCACTCTCGGCGATGGACGTGGGAGTCTCTCAATGGAGATTACCATAACGAAATAGACTACATCTTAGTAAATCGAATGTTTTGCCTGACCGATGTTACTATTGTTCCTGAGTTCTACACGGGATCAGACTATTACCTTTCCCGCGAAACGTTCCGTGTATTGTGGAAAGGAGAGAAAGCCGCTAAATTCAAACTACGAAGTCCCAGAACTACCATAAACTGGAATGTATTCAAATCATTAGTCTGCTCTTGCGAAGATACCGTTTCGACAACATCGACGAAGAATACGATCGATTAGTTGAATATCTTCACGTTAGCGCTGTGAAAGCGGATAGTCCTAAGGTCACGCAGAGACGCTTGTCTTTGCAGACACTCGAGCTGATACATCAACGTGGAATCGCAAGAACTACAGGAAACCGAAACCTTACGTCCGAACTTGCGAAACGCTGCAGAGAAGCGATAAAAGAATACTTAAAAGAGAGAAGAGCAGCAGTTATGGCAGAAGCTGCAGAAGCTGGGAAGAGCATTCGCAAACCCCAGCAAGGCTCCGCCAGTTATAAGACCAAGCTGACTGCATTCCGATGCCCTGGCGGGACACTTACAGCTTCCAGAAGGGCCATGCAGAAAATCATCCACCAGTACTACTCGGATCTCTTCGCCAGTCATATCCTCTTACAGTCATATAAGTTGAAAAGGGATGAATATGTCGTTCTACCGGTCCTTCCTTCCGAAATCCGACATGTTATATCGTCGGTGAAGAACACAACACCCTGTCCATACAGGAATAAACCAGAACACCTGAAGAACCTGCCGCCAGTTCTCATCAACACCCTGGATTGGCTATTCGCTCCCTACCTGTCAGAATGCAATGTTCGCATGCAGTGGGAAACCATCAAGACCGTGTTGTTGTTGGAAAAGGGAGACCTTTATGACAAAGGCAACTATCGCCCAATCTGCCTGCTATCCGTTGTCAATAACTCTTTACTCGAGTCATCCTAGACAGGATTGACAGAACATTGGACGAAGGGCAGCCATGTGAACAAGCAAGATTCCGAAAAGGATTTAGTACCGTGGACCACTATCACACAATTACAAGACTCATTGAACTTTTAAGAAATTACAAACGAGCTCTCTGTCTCACTTGCATCAATATGAAGAAAGCCTTTGATTCAGTGGAAACAGAAGCGGTTATAGAGGCTCTGGATAACCAGGGCGTCCCTACTCGGTAAATAATGATCCTTCGTGAGCTTTATAAAGATTTTACGACCAAAATATCTCCATTCTACAACAATATCACCATTGACGTAAGAAGAGGGGTTTGACAAGGCGATACAATTTCGCCAAAATTATTCGCTGCTACCCTTGAACATGTCATTCGAACATTAGAATGGGACGATATGGGAGTGAAAATTGACGGTCGACATTTAAACTATCTTCGCGTTGCTGACGATATCGTCCTCATAACACCAACATCAGCAAAATGGAACGAATGTCGATCGATTTCGATAACGCCTGTGGAAAGATTGGTCTTCAACTAAATCTAACGAAAACGATGTTCATGAGGAACGGATGGGTTTCGAGTGCCCCATTCACGCTCAACGTAACGACAGTCTTCGAATGCTTCAGTTAGGTCTATCTAGGTCGTGAAATCAACATGATGAACGACCTAGCTCCAGAGTTGAGCAGGAGGAAACGAGCGGCTTGAGGAAAGTTTAGGGCATCGAAGATGTAGTGAAGAAGACAAAGAACATCTGACTCCGTGCCCACCTTTCGACTCGACAATTATCCCTGCCCTTACGTATGCAGCAGAAACGTGGTTGCTACATAAGCAGGATGAAAGATTAATTAGCGTTATTGAGCGCACAGTCGAAAGGTCGATGCTAGGACTGCACCGTATCTCACAACTGAGAGAATGGATTTGAAGTTCCAACCTACGTCAAAGATCGAAGATCAACGACGCCGTTCAACATGCCAGAATAGCGAAAATAAGGTGGGCCGGACACGTGATGCGCTTCAACGACAACCGATGGACGAGAGCCATTACCGACTGGATTCCTCGGGACATCAAGCGCTCTACAGGAGGACCACCGACCCGTTGGTCCGATTTCTTCATTTTTATGGTGAAGTTTTCTATGTATTTATGTAAACCCACTGCTATAAACGAACTCAAGACAACTTTACAGTTCAGGTGAATATGTTTGAGTCATCAGCATAAACCATCTATTAGCCTATTATTTTAGTCCTAAATGAATTTTTGGTACTTATATGTTAGACGGCGACGAATGAAAGACCAATGCATTTCGCTGGACAAGTAAATTTAATGAGAGTGTTAGTGATCATTGGAAAGCTCAAATCTTTGGTTACCGCGGTGGACGACCGATTTTTCCACAGCACCCTTTTATAACGGTGTAAGATTCACAACAAAATTGTGTTTCACATCTGCCGCTCAACTCAACCATTACCTCGCTAGAAGCACGAAAAGCACATGATAATGTAGAGAAAATCTTTTAGTATAAGAGTCAAACGGCCAATCTAGAGTTTCATTCAAAGCGTAGAAAGAATTCCTAATCGAATGACAAAATTCGCACTTTTCATATGACGCATAGAAGTGTATCGATCGATCGATGACGGTGCCACCGCGTCAACTCTCCAGTTGTGAAACACGGTGTTAATTTTTTTCTACTTTTAACACTTCAGAGCTTTATTCGATCCGTCATCACAGTGTTTTCTTTTCACTATGCGGATCCAGTACTTCTAGCATTCAATTAGTTTCTCTTCTCTTGAACGGCGTAGAATATTGGTTGAGGAGTCTCCCTGCAATCTCGAAGACAACCTTAGTGTGGCGTTCCATAGAACGTTGATATTGACTGCCGGAGAGGTTTGGGAGTAGAGCTCGGCTCCATGCGCGCCGTGACCGACACCACAACCAGTCGGCCATGACGCCCCCTATTTTCCTGCTACACTGCAGTAAAACGATCTTTCCCAGAAAATATACTCAGCAATGAAACGTTAAAACTTACGCTATCGAATTATTACCAATAATTCAAAAAAAAAGCTCTGTCTAGCGGGAAAAACGCGTGTGTGAAACACAAAAGTTTCCCTTTCGTTAAAGCGTTATAATAGTCTTCTTCAAAAAAAAAAAAAAAAAAACAGCCAAGTAACACGCTAGCCAGACATTCAAGCTTTCAAATGATCACTAATACTTTTAAAAAAAGTTATTGTCTAGAGAAAGGCATCAATTTTTCATTTGTCGCCGTCTAACACATAAGTATCGAATTCTTCTATAATTTTAAAAATCAAATACCAATTCACAGATATCAATCTTTATTAACCTTTGAGGGATCTATTCCAACTAAGAAAAATCAACGAGATATGATACAGATCAGTTATCTTACAAGACGAGCGCATTTCATGACCGAATTTCTTTGCTTTGAGCACAGCTCAGCACTGGTTAGAGTAATTCACTTTAACTATTACAAATTATCAAAATCACTAAGTTACAGATTAAGTTTCAGATTTTACAGAGAGTTTAGATGCAGTTTGAGACCGGGGCTATTGAGATACTTGTAGGTCACACGAACGAGTATATTAGTAACAATCTATTATGCTTATTAAAACTGTATATTCTGAATATACCTCTAAGAATAATTGAGGTGATAATTAAGAATAACTACCATAATCTGAGGGGATTAACTATAATAAAATTATGGTTAGAATCTCAAAATTTCTACAGTCCCGTTGTTACCAGTTGATTCAGGTAAATCACAGTGCATATTACAGAGAATACGAAATGTACTGGCAAAGATTCTCAAGAGTGACGTAGTTTCTCATTTCTATTATTGATGACCATCTGTACAATAAATGAGAGGATTGCACTTATGAGGCACAAGAAACCAGATACAAGGAATACTAAGTAGTAAGAACCGGTATAATCACGTATGTAACCTGAAATTAAAGAAGTTAAAACCAAACGTGCTCCATGTTAGGGAGAACCTAATTTTAAATAAGATAAAAAGAAAATGTGAGATCTTTTACAAATGGCTCAATCTATATGCTGAAACAACTCCAACACAAAAAATCAAGAAATACAGAAAGCATTGAGAAAATCACTGTGACACGATGGTAGAACTGATGCAATGCCGTGTATTAATATAAAATTAAGCTTTCTTTACAAATCTTGAGAGGAAAAGGTGAACAATCCTTGTACACGTAACCAAACCATACCCCTAGAGACGTGCATAGATGTAGCTGCGTGTATGTAAACGAATTATGTTCTGCGCATCAAATCAATTGAAAGTTTGCCATTAATGACACGAATGATTGATAAGCATGGCTCTGAGTCGCCCTCATCAGATAAGCCTTAGATCTACATAGAAAGAACCTAAGAACGCTAATCCCGTGTGTACGTAAACTTGACGACACGGTCCCGTGAGCTACCTGTTGCTAGGTTCTCGAAAAAGAAAAAATGTAAAAACAAAAGGACATCATACAAGAAGTGTGATGCATTTTGTGTCCATCGAGCGAGTGGATCTTACCGGTCTACACAGCCCTAGGACGATAGGACACAAACCTATCACTGGTGGACCAAACAATGTGGCGATTCCTTCGCAAAATGACGTTAGAGCATATGAACTTTGGAAGTTACGCATATCCTCCCACATCGACGTAAGCATAACTGATTGTAGTACGTAGTTTGACGAGATAAAAAACCCGAAACATGCACATATCAACTGAAAAAGCATTTGATGGGTAAACTGAATTGAAAGTAAGGACATGGTCCTCCCAATTTGACACGATTGATGCCATTTTCAGCCTAACGAACACTGTATTGAAAACATGAACATGTAAACTATGACGATTGAAAAAAATTTCGATGACTCAAGCCGACCCATTGGTGTTATGAAAAAATCCAACCAGCTAATCTCCGGCGGAAGTTTACTTATATGCAGTTCATCGAAAACAATGTATGCACCCTGCAGCCATAGCAACAAACTGTGACTTAGATAAGTGTTTCTCCAAGTGAGCTTATATAGATATTCAAGTCCCAAATACTTTTCGCTCAGAAAAAATAACGCAAATAACACTAAACCGAATAGTAACTCAGGAGAAGAAATACTCATCAAGATAATTTTCCAACTACTGCGGACCACTGCAGCACATCTACCGCTTAAAAATTTTATTTCACAATCCTTTTTTTCTAATTCTTAGACAAACGTACCGCCATTCCGAAAGTATCCTGAGCAAATGTGACCATCCACATACAAGCCGTTAAACCACACATGGCGATCCCGTAGACCGTGAAAAGGCGCTGCAGAACATTACGTACTAGATGAAACTGATAGAAGATGATAAACATATTTAAATTAGCAACCGATTTAACACATTTAGCATCTGAGATCACGCCACAAATCCAAGTTGAGAGAAGATTTGCTACTCCAATTATTGAGGTGAGCCATGCTGCTGAAGTTTGTTCTACCTAAAAAAAACTAGAGTAAAAAATCCAAAAAATGATTCTTTCCTGTTAGACGGCGACAAATGAAGAAACAACCCCTTTCGCTGGACAAAGAATTTCCATTGAACCTTTTGATCATCATTCGAAAGCTTAGATGTCTAGCTACTACGCCATGTCACCGTCTTTTAGAAAAGCACTTATATAACGTAGCAGAAAGAAAACATCTGCCTTTCACAAACGCGTATTTCACGCAGGATAGAACTCTGCTCAAATCATTAGTGTCCACACAATAGCGTAGGTTTCCGCAATTCTAAAGCCCTCCTATTCTCTGGAAAGACTGCAGTGTAGCAGAGAGATTGAGACCGAGCTTCACATACGCGAGCATTTGTTTTTAGCCATTGTGTGGGCTGTGTGTTTGGTAGCCGTATTCGATACGGCGTTCCGCGATCGATCGATCGTGCAGGGTCGACTCACACGTGAAGTGTTTTTGTTACTTGAGGATTTCTTCTTCGCTTTGAAACAAATATCAGATAAAATGCACAACTTTGAAACTACAAGACTTCCCCTTGACATTCAGATGCTTTTCATGTTGTGAACGAAATAATGGTAAAAGTGCGCGGCTAGTGTATAACATGGTTTACATTGAATGCTACAACGTTACAAAAAAGGCTTTTTTGAAAAAACGGACCAGGTAGCGCAGTAGCCAGAGATCTGAGCTGTTGAATGATTACTAAAAAGAAAAAAAGTCGTGTTCTCACTTGCCACCGTTTCCCAAAACTTTGTTATTTTGTTATGCAGTTACCGCAGTCTGTCTTGATTATAGCGTTTGTGTAGGAGGAAATATATGATGGACAGGATGCCACAAACCTGTAAGTTGTCAACTGCATAATCATAGAAAAAGACATATGGAACATCGAGCACGAAATAAAGACTGGTAACGCTCATCAGAAACCTGAAAAAAAAAACATTCAAGATCGACATGATTGCTGCGAAATTTACAAAACTAAAGAGTAGACGTGCGAAAGACCAGAAAAAAATGTGCCTAATGGATAAAAAAAAGCACTCAGTATTTATCAATACCTGATAATGTGCTATGCATTCGACTGCATTCGCAACAATGTTAAAGGAGATGGAATGCATATCTGGTCTTAACAGTGAGTCGTGGTGGTCTACTAATAATTCAAGTCAGTGCTGCTATCCTCCCAGACATGTTGTTAGCAAATCACCGGTCTCCCAGGGATGGAAAGCTTGATGAGTCTTCAGTGCGAGATCGAACTGCCGAGCATTAGCTGATCGATCACGTACGTCACAATGCTCTTCTGACTATTGCGCCACACTCGCCACGCTATAGTCGACATGATTAACAAATTTTGATCACTCAGAACTCACAAAACAAAAGAGCAGTCCTGTAGAAGACGACGATAGAGATCAACTTCCTCGACAATTCCTTTGCTAATCTTAAACGATAGTGCGAATAAAATCGAACGCAGAGAGGCACGGAAACAACTTCAGGATTAAAAATGACCTCTTTCAAGTGAAGCCTGGCAACTAAGTTCTTTCTCTTTTTTCGAACCACAAGAGTTGGAGCTGACGGTACTTTACCTTGATAAGCGATCAAATCAACGGGAGCGCGATACCTAAACGAATTATTCGAGATCTTTTCAAACCAACTTCAAGAAAGCGAAATTGAGAGAATACAATTTCAAACCTAGCGACAGCGTTACCAGCCGGTACACGATTTCCAGTCATGCCTGGTGCCAATGAAGATCGTAAAAAACGAGATGACGTCGGAATTGCTGGCTCTTAATCGATGCATGATTTAGCTTAAGTCTATGCATATCAAACTAAAGGGATGCATACCTGTATGTCTGTAATCAAACTTTTGCAAACCGTTCTCCATATTTGCATGATCTCGGTAGATTTTAAGCTGCAATAAGTGTGTCGGATATAACTCCAGTATAATAGAAGTCGGCTTATTTATGCTATCCGAGGATAAATGAAGAAACCACTCCTTTGTTGGGACAAGATTTTTTCATAAAAATGCTAGTGCATATTCAAAAGCATAAATCTCTAGTTACTGCGCTACGTGGAAGCTTTTTGAAAAAGCCTTTTTATAACGCTGTAGCAGAAAGAGATCACTTGTATTCCTCCACGCACATTTCTCGCAAGACAGAAGTCTTCCCTCACATTATAAGTGACCATTCGATAGCGTAAGTTTCCACGATTCCAACGCTGTGCTTGTTTTCTGGAAGGACCGTGTCACTGAAGTGTAACAGCAAAATTAAGACGTTTCACATGGGCGGGCATTCGCTTTTCGCTATTTTGTAATCTGGGGGATCGCCGTGGATTCCATATGGCGACCGATCGATTGCGCTACGCGTTACACTTGTGTACAATTGTTGTTATTCAATTAGGAACTTTTCCTCTGCTTCGAAAGAACCTCCCGATAAGACGTATGACTTTGATACTACACGATTTCCTCTACACGTCCATGTGCTTTCCGTGCTCCCAGCGAAGTAAAAGAAAAGTGCGCAGCCAATGTAAAAGATGATGTTATTCTTAATGCTATAGCGTTGTAGAAAGGGTCTTTTCAAAGGAGCATATAGCGCAATAGCCAAAGAGTCAAGTTTTCAAATGATAACTATGACTCTAACGAAAATTTTTTGCCCAACGAATGGGGTTGTTTCTTCGTCTGTCCCCTCATTACATAGAAAACTCTCAATATCGCCTATTCTATAAAATTGATCGCTTGATGAAAAACTGGAAAATGGTCTGAAAACAAGCCACAACAAAGCTGTGGGAAAAGCAAAATATAAGGAAACACAGTCAAGTGAAAAGACATTCATCTCCGTATAACCTAGAAGTTTCCTTGAAAAAAGTATAAGCTCTCGGCGATGATCAGCCCTGAGAAATGTGCCATTCATTCGATTCAACAAACATCATCTCAAGTGACTCGAATGCGTATCTGCCCTTCACAATGACTCACGGTGGCCTACCGATGTACCGACAGTGCTGCTACCCTTCCGAACAAGTCTGATAGCAATTCACCAACCCCGGAGGGAGGAAGACTCGGTGAGCCTTGGGCGCGAAATCGAATCATCGACTGATCTATCACGTGTCTGTCACAGAGCAGCAATAACTACTGCGCCACATGCACATAAGAATATCCTTATCCTTTAGAAATATGAAGTGATACAAAAACCAAAAAACCTTTCACTTACTACGGTGTGCAAATGAAAGAGACACTCATCAAAACCGACAACTGTTCGCGCACTTGGCTCCGTTCAATTTAGGTCCTTTTCCGTTTGGTAGCACGAAATTAAAACCGATCCTTTTCGTTAGACAAGAACTACTCATAAGAGTTCATTAATCATTCGAAAGCTTGAATGGCTGGCTAGCACGGTACGCGGATGTTGTTCGGAAGTCTTTTTGTAACGTTTCAGTGAAAGGAAAACATTAGTGTTTCATAGGGGCATATTTGTCGCAGTACAAAACTTTCTTTGAACTGTTAGTAGTTTTTCGATAGCGTTGAATCAACGATTTAAATACTGTGCTTATCTTCTGGAAAGACCGTTTCTCTGCAGTGCAAGATGAAAAATAAGATTGCTTCGCATACACCAGCTTGAGCTTTTTGGCCAATTCACAGGCTGCAGGGTAGAACTTTTTCGTTGCGGTTTCGACACGGCGATCGATCGATGTTCCCGATGTCATACACATGTGATGTGCGATTTTTGTTATATGATTATAATTTTTTCTCTAGTTTAAAAGAAACTCTAGACAAAACGTATGAATCGGATACTGAGAAATTTCCTTTACGCATCCATATGCTTTTCGTGCTTCCAACAAGGAAACACTTGAATTGCGCGGCCGATGCAAAACTGCGAAAGGGATCGGTTTCTAATTCTGTACTACCAAACGAAAATGATCCCAATTAATATACACCATTTTCCAAAAGAATTTTCTTGGTTAGTAAGGAATTCTTCGAACTTTTTCGTTCCTGTTGACTACTTTTCATGTATTCAAGTTTTTGTTTCCACTTTCATTTACAGCAGTTTCTTGCAATTATCTTAATATATAACCCTTATACATTTGTTTCGATATGGAATTGTCCCAAGAGCAAAAACGATTGTTCATGCTATACAGATATCGCCGCGTGCCAAAGCAGCACTTGAACCAAAACGATACTCATGTAACATCAACAGTCGTTTTTGCTCTCGGGACAATTCCATTTTAATATCAATGTATAGGTGTTATATATCAAAATAATCGCAAGAAACTACTTCAAACAACAGTAAGAACAAAAACCTAAATACATGAAAACTAATCAACAAGAACGAAAAAGTTCGGAAAATTTCAAGTCAACTAATTGACTGTTTAGATTTAACAGAGGTCAATCTACATGAATAACTTGTCACAGGCGATAATTTCTTACAACACTCAAACAAAATAAAACAAAACCGTTGCTCACTTTCAGACATTTATCTGAAAGCTCTGAACTTGACGAGTCTCCATCGTTTGACATCTTCGAATCGGAACTACTGGAAAGCTCGTCATTTTCCAGATCATCAGAACTGCTGTTGTGTTCCATCACACTAGAAAATAACACTGACGTAAAAAAATGTAGTGAACTAGTGAGATGAGTTTATTATGAGCAGAAAATGAGAGACAAATATGATACATAGATCTGAATAAAATTCTCCCACGGACATCAATATTATTGTTTCCGATACAAAATTCCTCCATGAAATCGCTTCTCAGCAGTTAAATGATGTTATAACTATAAATCCAATAATGCTGAATGATATGCAGAACCGTGAACCTCGGACAAGATTTGAACCACACTTCACCCTTTCCCGGCAAACGTATTAATCACTGCACTACCGGTACCTCTAGTTCTGCTATCACTCAGCGATACAAAGCTTCTGATACAACTACAAAGATATAGAACGGATCTGAAGATAGAAACGTACAGATTCACAAACTCATTTTCGGGTTGATCGACAAGAGCATCGATGGCATCTACACTCATTGTTGTCTTACGACGTTTCGTCTTGCTGTGTACAGTTGTACATGGAGAATTGTCCACCTCAAAATACATTCAAAGGTCATTTACTGAGTCATCATTAAGCGGTGCTTGTAATATGGATAGAGTAGATAGTTTCAGGCGCAGATCATTCCGTGAGGGATGCGTGATGCACTCTTTATCACCAGGCATCGTTTGAGGTGAGCCAAAGCATGTCTAGGCTTTTGAAAGACTCGAGGTGAGCTACCGAAGTACTAAATCATTGCTGATAACTTTCCAGATAAGCCTAGTGATAACGATTCTTCGCCTTTAGAAGGAAAGAAGGCTTGTTGAGCCTTGAGCGTGCGATCAAACCATGGACGCGTGTGTGTCGCAGAGCACCCTTAACGAGTGCGCCTCAAGTGCAATGCATTTCACAGCCTTTGTAATATAAATTCAAAGCACTGAGAAGCTGAGAACCCCAGAAAGACTGCAGCAATCGTTGAAAATACGTGAAAATCTAACGATAATTGGACTGGCGTCAAAGAAACTGTTCACCGCCACTTTTTATTATTGGGTCGCTCCACAAATTTTGGCACCAATAAACACTAAACTTATTAACCAGAATTAAGTAAAATTACACGATTTCGGCCTCGTTTGATTGCGCACTTCCTTGTGAACATTTTAGTAAACAACTTGTTTATACCTGCTTTGAGATGAAGCTGCCCTAGGAAAAAACTCGCTTGCTACTCATGCACGAATGACGTGTAGAAAAAATGCAAGTGAAGCGGCGCGCAAGATTGATGGAGCTTGGAACGATGACATGGTTGGAGAAAGGACGCCAAGGAAGTGGTTTGCGAAGTTCAAAGCTGAACAAAACAATCTCGAGGATCTGTCGCGCTCGGACCGTTCACAGGAAGTTCCATTGCGCACCGCTTCAGTAGCATTTTCTCCTGAGCACCATTCGTGCATCAGTAGCAAGCGAATTTGTTCTCGAAAGAGCTCCATCTTAAAGCAAATGTAGGCAATTTGCATACCAAAATATAAAATGCGTGATTGAACGATACCAGAATTAAGCAATTCTAGTTACTTCTGGTTATTAGATTTAATGTTTATTGCTCTAATGCCAAAACATATGGAACGACCTGAAATTTCCAGGATTAACAACGCATTCTTCAATGTTGCTCATATTTGAACCGATTGTGAGTAAATAAAATGGTGTAGACAACAAATCCTTCCTTAAATCTGTTGTTTCTCACTAAATAGGGAACTCTACGCCGCACTATGAAGAATGTTTCATTCCCTAATTCCTGCACTGCACCCGAACACTTCCTCAGCTAGTTTCACAAGACAACTGTATATTAAATTACACGCTTAAAAACCAGAGAAACTGCCTTATTGAATGCATTGATAGATAATGTATTTACATGAAGATCGAGGTGTTCAAGGTTCTTCAGTTGTCCACCAAGAACTGAAAACTCCGGAACACTAAGGAACTCCGAAGTTGGTGCTCTGTTCATGAAGGTTCCCACTGATCGAGAGCGTGGTGGATGATCCTGAAGAAGGGAAACAACATCTTTAACTTAACATGTTCCGAATTACCACAAAGGATAATCAAGCTGACTACCTCAGAACTAAATTCCGATTTCTTCGCGGATTCTTGAAAATACGTAGGAATTACAGGAAGTGAACAAGCACAACGTGGTTGGATATCGTGATGCTGAAATGATTGTACTGTACACAAAAACATACTGCACAATAAACCACACTGCCCAGAGCTTGAAAACTGAGGATAAAATAATCCATAAGTGATGCGCTTATCTTCACCTATCCTCGTTTGAACAGACTAAATGCAATCTGACCTTTACAATTACTCGCGGTGACCTACAGACTTTTCAGTCAACGATAATATCCTCTGAACAAGTCTGGTATCACTGCGCTGACCATGGAGGGATGAAAGGCTTTGTGACCCTTGAAATTGGGATCGAAGATGGACCAGCTCTGCGTCGCAGGCGCCCCTAACCACTGCGCCACACACTTCCGTTTTCATAAGACACAAGCAATAATCGGTTTGTCGTGTCTCGTAAGAGTCACGACAAGGATTGGAGCAATATTAGGTAGCCCTCCATTGCCATTTCTAAAAATAGGTAGTTTTCAGCCGATTGATAGCTAGCCATTTAATTTAAACTTTAGGAATAGTTCAGTGTCTGAGATAATTCTAGTAGTAGACACTTCCTTGAGTTTTGGCAGCAGAATAAATAAATACCACATCTATTGACCAAAAGTAATTAAGATTGTATGATTTTGAATCGTTCAACTGCGCATTTTCTTGCGAACATTTTGCTATAAAACTCGCCTGTATTTGCTCCTATAAGATGGATTTGTCTTGGAGAACAAATTTGCTTGCTACTCAAACACGAATGGCGCATAAGGAAAAATGCTAGTGAGGCGGCGCGCAAGATTGATGGAGCTTGGAGCCGTGATACGCCTACAAAAAGAACACCTAGGAAGTGGTTCGCAAAGTTCAATGCTGGAGAAAACAGTCTCGGGCATCGGTCGCGCTCGGGCCGTCCATAGAAGGCCCCATTAGTCTTGCGTGCCGTTCAACAGTATTTTCGCCCATACGCCATTCCTGCATGAGTTACAAGCAAATTTGTTCCCGTGACAGCTTCAATTTGAAGCAAGTATAGGCAAGTTGTTACCAAAATATTCGCAACGAAATGAGCAATAGAACAACACTGAAATTATACAACTCTGATAACTTCTCGTTAGAAAATTTGGTGTTGATTGCTCTGGTGTCAATCTTAAAGAATGACCTAATAGACACGTAGTGGTAGCATTATGATACAAACCCGAGTGTCAAGCATCTGGTTCTTCATGCTTTCCTCGTCTTCCCGCAATTTCTTCACTCTTCGACGAAACACTTTCATCTGAAATAAGGAAGAGCGAAGTACTTCACTAAGTTAACTTAACAGGAATCCACTGAAAAACACTATAACCTTGTATTCCGGACTGTCACTCTGCCACTCCACATCTTTTACAATGAGACCAATAATAATGATAATCGACAGAACAAAGGTTATTGCGATGATAGCAGGACCTATGTCCGTACCATTCTCAGGAACAAACTACAATGGAACAACTTTTGCATAACTCGCATTCGGCTTCAATTTTCAAATAATATAGAACGAAAACTTGGGAGCAAAAACTATATCATCGTGGCATCGATCGGAAAAAATCCTCCAGTCTTCTCGGACATCTGAAGAAGATTTTTGCCTCATACGAGAAAGATGAACGAAACTTACAAATTTGAGGAATACTGGAAACACAATGGTTCCGACACCGGTACCCGACACCGCTAATGCAGTAGCTACCCCTCTTCGCAGTTCGAAATTATATGTGACGATTACTATTGCAGCATTGTAAACCAGTGAAAGACCTTAATTTCATGAACAAATCGGCAACAAGCGTTCTTCATCTTGTAACAAAATAGAAGCAACAAAGTGACTCACCCACTCCGATAAAGCCACCAAAGCAAAGGGTAAACAGTAAGATTGATTGACAAAAGTATGAAGTTATGGCACCGACACAACAGATGATTCCTCCAATCAGAATAGTTTTTCTAAAAAAAGGATTTTTATGCTATTTACGTTCATTACATGAATCACGCTTAAACCCCTTATGGACGGTTGTTGATCAATGTTTGTAAGCGGTGCGCGATTTTTCTAATCCGATAGAGACTTTCTCCGTTCCGAAAGAAATTTTTGAATTTTTTGTTCTACTCTGATAATACATAATTCTCTCCAGATGCTCATATGAATTCGGCGCACAAAAAAGCTTACGTTGATAAAACTCCGAGTATCTTCCACAAAAAACATTAAGGCTTAGAATCGCCGAAATTTGTGCTATCAAATGAGTATTAATATCATCTAATGTAAACGCGTCCACAGACCCCAAGCTTGCAGACAAACACTCAGAGTGAGAAACATAATTTTATTAGGTCGTTTCCAGAGTTTTGACACTACAGCAATAGACACCAAATTTATTAACCAGCAGTGAACAAAATTGACGATTTTTGTATCATTCAATTGCTCATTTTCTTGTGGACATCTTGGTATAGAACTTGCCTACATTTGATTCGAGTCAGACCTGTCTTGGGAACAAATTCGCTTGTTGCTTAGTCATGCACGAAGTGCTAGTGAAGTGGCAAGTAAGGTTACTGGAGCTTACAGTTGATACGGTTGCAGAGAAGACAGCTAGGAAGTGGTTTGCGAAATATAAAGCTGGAGAGAGCAGCCTGGAGGATCAGTTACGCTCGCGCAGTCCACGAGAGGCTCCACTGATCTTGTGCGCTGCTTCTCTAGCATTTTCCCCCACGCCTCATTCGTGCAGGAGTAACAAGTGAATTTGTTCCCAAGACAGATTCATCTTGAAGCAAGTATAGAAAAGTTGAATACTAACATGTTCGCAAGAAAATGAGCAATTGAATGACACCAAAATCATGCATTTCATTTACTTCTGGTTAGGAACTCAGTGTTTATCGCTCTAATGCCAAAGCTTATGGAATGACGTAATATTTTCACGGCTGTAGCTCAATATGAAGGCTTTTTTAGAAAGCAAGCAGAGTACTGAAATCGATGAGATTTAAGCTTTCGAGTGACCACTAAAATTGTATCAAAAAATTTCTGGCCAACGAAAACCGCTAGAAAGCCGTGCATCAATAAGGACTCTCTGTGTCCGCAGGGAGGTAAACACCCCGCTTATCTAACTGGCGACTATCGCTGAGAAAACTGTGCTTCAAAGAAAATCGCGGTCACTGTGAAAACCAGAAGCAACACGGTGAGGCACTAAGGATTAATGACTTACTTGCAGTCACAAACGTCCGTTATAAATCCAGCAATCGGTCCTAGAAGTAGAGGAAGAGATAGAAATAAGGAAGCAACCGAACTCGCACCAAAACGCTTTGCACCAAAGCGCTAAAATCAATGGTTTCATGAGACACTTGTGCTGGAATTTCTCATGGTTCCAAGAAATCCGGGTTACCTCTTGTATCTTAGGAAACAAAACACCGAAACTGAACGAAAGTCCATCAGCGATAAAATGAAGTACAAAGCTAAACGCTACAACGACCCATCCGTACCTGCAAAATCACAGAAGAAGAACATGAGTGTAGAAATCATAGAATATTTCAGAGGAGAATATTTGAGGGCAGTACAAAGGAAAAAAGTTTGAGTACGTCAGAAAAATGAAAGTGTTGCTTAACTTTTTTCCGGACGACTGTTAATGAATTTTCGCAAGCGCTGAGCAGTTTTCGTTATTTAATAAGGATTTCTTCTTGATTCGGAGAAAAAAACACACTTCTTATACCTTTGACATTTCATATTTTTCCCTACAAGCTCATATACTTTTGATGTTTTCTTAAGCAAAAAAAACTCTTTCCTTTTCGCTCCTACAGCACTACGTAGATTTTCCTGAAATCAAATTTACTTTGAGAAACGCTGAGATTTTAGCCAGCGAAAGAGTATTAGTGAAGTCTAATGAAACGCGATTCACAGACCCTCGCCGTGCGAACAAAGCACTTCAAATGTGAAAGATAATTTTATCTCCGCTGCTACAGAGTGCAGAAAAAGGTTTTTTCCCAAAACTAACGACAGTGTTGAAATAGCTAAGTTTCCAGCTTTCGAAAACTTACTAAAATTCTACTTAAAAATCATGCCCACAGAAAGAGATAGCTAAGAAATCGTGCGTCGAAAACGATGTACACCACTCGTGAAGGGTCAAATCCACACACAGACACGATTCCACACGACCTGTTAATACAATTCACTGTGCGGATCCGTGGTCTTCTGGCATTCCATTCGTTTAATAGTACTTGCCCTCCACAAACGTCTTCGCAGATTTCACGTGTTGCTCCAAAAGCTGCTTGAGAACTTCAATTTCCTTTTGAACGTCGTAGAACGCTTGCCAAGACGATCCTCCTTGCAATCTCGCAGAGAGCCGAGTTAATGCGTTCCATAAGGAGCTCGTTGATTGATTGCAAGAGAATGTTGAAGGTGAAATAAAACTGCACACCACTTATCACCTTGTTTTTGATATGACGCACCATTTGCCACTGCACTACCACGCCCTTGTCCCTTAGACGACTTGGACAAATAGTATGGTGACAGATGGGACGAGAACAATTCAAGATAGCTGAACAAAAAAGAAAGCATTTGCATTGAAAAAAAAAATTTTTAGAGCGACTAAATAAGTCGACAATGTGCAAAAGGAACAACCCGCGTTAACCGAGATTTCAGCGACTGTTGGACGGATTTGCTCGTAGCCGTAATTGAAAATTTATCGCTTTTATTCTGAAGCCTACTTCAATCTCAATGTTACGATTATCTTCTCCAACTGTTAATGGGGCCTAAGATTTGGTGCCGTATCTCAGCGCAAAACTCTCTTCAGATGATAAATATACTTAGCGCTAATGCGGAACTGTGTTAAAATCTGAACAGTTGCCACTTTAAAAAAAACTGTTGAAATCGATCATTAGAAAGTAAAATCCAGTTAGGACGCAATTTTGGATTCAGAAGATGAAAACCAGTATTTACAGCAACAACGCTCCATATGGCTTCATGGATGTGATTAGTTAAACTCCGAGAAACACGTATAAGAGTTGGCTGTTTTACTGCTCATCAGAGTAAGATGACTACTGAAAAAGATTTAGTATGCAAAAGGCGGCATAAGAAAACTTTTTCCGCTCGCACAATCCATTTTTCAACCCTCTGAATACATGACCGTTTCCACTGTTTTTCCAAATTTCAGCAGTCATTCGATAGTTTGAATCTCGCCAATTTCAATGCTGCACTTGTTACCTGAAAGGGCCATTTTAGTGCGCTGTTGTAGCAATAATTAAAAGGAGGTTCACACACAACAGGCATTATCCGTGTATTTTCGCTATTTATTCGCAGAAATTTCTAGGTTCTGCGTGACAGAAAAAATGGAAGAAACTCTGTCCTGCCGTTCTATGGGCTTAGGCGTTTACTTCATTTTTTATTGCCAAATAAACTTGCTACCAAGCTTAAGCCTAAACTCAAACAACCAGGTACAAGGAGAGTGAAACAATATATTTTTCTGCGCTTTTACAGCACTCTATAGAGACCTTTTTAAAAACCAAACTTAGCTTTAGGAAGGTCTAGATTTATGCAATGAAGTGACTGTTGAAAGTTTGTCAAGAGACAGTCCACATATTACTCGCCTCGTTGGGTTTGCCGCAATGTTGCGAAATCCCATCCACACAACCACTCAACATATTCCGCCGATAAAAAACCGCGCGTCGAGTGCGAAAGTCAGTTTTGTTTTCGCTGCTACAGCGCTCTAAAGAGGCGTTTTCGGAAAACAAGCAAGGTACTGGATTCGCCGGGATTTACGCTATTGAATAACTACCAAAAATCAAAAAAAAAAATCAAAAATGGTCCTGTATCGAAAGGGTCGAAGAGTGGATTGTGAGGACGGAGTTGCACCGTGATATGCTACTTCATTCCATGGACTCCAATATAAACTGCATGGCAATGTCCCAAGAAAAGCTAGTCAGCTTACCCTCCGTTGAGATATTTTGGCTTCTCCGTTAGACTGCTTCCTGAGGTTGACGTGTCTGATGTTCCACATAAAAACATTTAGTTGTGACAGATACAAACTCTATTATAAAGAACAAATAAAGTCCTACCATAGGAGTTGTGAGAATCAAAGTGTACTGTTTTAGTTGGTGCATTCGTTGTCGGTGCATAGCCGGGTTGCTAGAAAGAAAAAAGTGTTTCACAACCTAAAGAATCAAAAATCATCGGCTCTCTTTACTGGTGGTACACATAGAGCTTTTGGCTACAAATCCTGTCAAAATTTCATTCCCGTGCTGAATGATAAGCATGATCATGAGTCATTCATTTTTTGTAAGATTACGAAAGTATTTGATCAAATGGACTGTGAATCAACTTGACCACTCCAAGCGGTGAAGAGGACGAATACGCCGAAATGTTTGCCATTCTTTTGATGTAATGAGTCGCTTGCTGTTATTTTTATCAAATTTTATTCAATACAACCTCCTATTAACGATACTTCCTCTATAGATCGCAAGAAAAAGCGAGCTATTTGTTCTATGCCAAGATTAATAGATTGTCGTCTTGGGAATAGTAAGAGGTTCTTATTCCAACTCTATGGCGAACACTAGCAATTGAAGCAATTTTCCGCAGCTTAGTTCATCAGTTAAGAAAATAAAAGAGATAACTATGTGACTACTTCAGAGATGAATAAGACATCAGAATCTCTTAACCAATGCATGAGAAGAGAAACTGTGTCGAACAGTACCAACCTGATTGAAAGTGAGCCAAAACGAAACAAAATCATCGGCATGAAGTCGTTCATGGATGGGAAAATATCGCTGGATTTCTCGCTTCATCTTAAACAGAAAATTACGATAGAACTGAATTACTTGAATACTAATACTCTCTAAACTACTCTTTACTTCTTTACTTTTCCCAAAGAAAAGTCATAAGCTACAATCACCCAGCTCAATTTACAAAATATGGAGATGAGGGATGTCTCATAGATCAAGATGGTGCAATAGAAAACAAAATGCTAACAGTGTCAAACGAGAACCGGAATAATAACGAACATACATTCATGGAAAAAGCTGGAGAAAAACTGTATATGTCAACAATTACATAAAGAAGAAATTACTCATGGAAGATTGGTTCAATGTAGAAAAATGATCTTAACGAGAAAAACTCCTATTCAGCCTCGACTATTTACATTTCCGTCTCCTTGTCCTTGGACCTCTTTCACAAATACATTGACATTTCATTCTAACCGATATATAATCTCTGAATAACTAAGAGCTTCTAGATGCCATTGATTTTCGCGTTATCTAGTAACACCACTGCGAAAAAAAAGGTGCTTACCTCGATTAGTGATAAAGAGAATACGGCTACTAAAGGAATTTACCATACCAACAATACCTTCGAATCCCACAGAAGCACAGATCTAGGAAGGTGTCCAATTATTCAAATAGCCACTCGCTAGTGATGCCACTTTCAGATACGATGTTCACATCGACATTCAATGGCATAACGCTACGGACGAGGAAAGAAAAACATAGAAACAAACCAAAAACGTAGAGAAAAAGCATGAGACGTGTATGACTGGACTGCTTCAAACAAGGATATACATTCGCTTAACACAGAAAATCTTCGATGAAGACCTTAAAAGAGATTTCCGCTCTTGATCAAAGATTAACCGATTACGAATTAATTTGTTTTGAAGCCAAAAATGACCGATTAGGTGATGACGTTGATGAGGAAATTATTTGGGGAGAAAGATAAATCGACGCAGTTCGTCGACGATGTTAAGGCGCACTAAGAACTAGCGCGTGAAACCGAGAAACGACCAAAAAGAAAAACAGAAAAAGAGTTCGAAGCCGATTTGCGGGGCAGCGGTTTTTTCATGCCATATGTCGGATAGAATGAAAGATTGAACAAGGACAGACATTCACCACTATCTGTGGAATAAGGAGGGAGACAAAGGAGGGAGGGATTGAAGAAGGGAATCCCTGACAAAAGACGACAATCTCTGCAAATGACGACCAGAGTTCGAAGTTTGAGGAAAACGACGGCGAAAAAAATAGAGAATGATAAGAATCGCGCCATCTACGAGAAATGGAAGACAGGATAACATGTCAGCAATGATTTTAGACACCGTAGATGGAATGCGATCCAAGCTAGAATTAGAAGCATTTTAGAGGTTAAAAATGGAATTCGACTTAAACTACGATTGGAAGCTTTTTAGAGATCAAAAACTCCAAACTGAGATTAGGAGTGTCATTTTATCGGACGAGACAGATTCAGATTAGTATCATTTATAGATAGACAGAGATACAGATGGATAAATAACAACAAATAATGATTTTCGAACGATAAGCACCGCATTTTTTGAGCATACACCAGACTATGAGCCTATTTCGAAGGCACATACTGGAGAATCAATCGTGCAACGAACACTTAGGTAACTACTGATCGTCTAAACAGACATGTTCTACTTGTCTCTTTTTTTTTACTTCTAAGTAATTCTTCAGTTCTATGTCCGATGACGTAAACTAACGACTGCGACAGATGTACGAACATGTTACTAAGAAACTAATCCTTGTCAGAGTAAGCTAAAAAAAATCTTTTCTATTTTACAAATCATTTAGTATCGTTGTAATATATAGGTTTAAACTTGAAATTTCACTATTACTAGTAGGGAAGCTCCACAAGAAGTGAAATCCGGAAATCCAGAAATCCAAAGAACAAATTGTCTAGCGTGTGACATAAAACACCTGTTCGCACGAACAGCGCGTATCTATGGCATCGCAGATTATTTTTCTTAATCCATTGGCTGACATTTCTTACTTTAAAACCCATGGCAGCTGAAATTCGTCCGAGTTAAACTTTATGAATATCTAATAACATCAGGCCTATAAACATTTCAAACATGACGATCATACAAGAATTAGATGACGAGGCACTTGAGAAGTACAAGGCCATCCTCCAAATGAACATGGAAGATATGAGCCCCGGTTTTATAGAGGAAGCACTTCGACAGTTGACGAGCTGACGATGAACAGCGATCTATGGACGACCATTTGTGCGACGAGTTAACTGGGAAAATTTTCACTTGTACGAGAAGCGTCGAAACAGCTGTGAGTTTTTGAGGAATAGGTATCGTCGACGTTTCTCCGATGAGTACTCACGACAAAATAACAACACAACCACCACCAGCCCCCTATGACTCTCTTCATATCCGCGTTAATCGATAGATGAGTAAACATTTTAGTGATTCAGACATGATAAGTGATGGATTTATGAGTGAGTGAGTGAGTGAGTAAGTAGCAGTGAAGCCAAACGAGACTTAGCAAATCTCATCATGGAATGAAAGGATTATGTAAAAGAGGGGGGACAGGGAAGGTGGGGATTACTACACATAAACATCATGTACATCCGATCCGGAAATCTCTAATGACTCCATACGGTACCGTAGAGCTTCAGAAGACCGACTTTCTATAGACATCAACATTAATAACTAGAATATATAAACCTCCAGGAATTATCTTGCCTATCCGATGGCGAGGTGGGTAATAGTAGTAGCACTAACAGTAGGAGTTCCTCTCAATTACCACCTCATCGTGGTTGGGAGGTGGTCCTGGGTGTCGGACTGCGAAGTATAGCAGGGAGTTCACCCCCTCCCCCACCGCAGGGCCACCTAAGCTGAGAAGGAGCTTGATGTTTCCGTTAGAAAAGCCCATGTGAGAGTAAACCGTACCGGGAATGAACGCCATCTTGATAGCTACTACTCGCAAAATGATAGTTAACCTCTGATCCACAAGGGCCGGCGACTGTTCCGATGTGGCGACAATGTGAGAAAACCTCGCCTGGCTTACCTTGGGACTCCAGGGGACAAAACAGCTAAATCAGCCCCGTTTCCCCGCGCTGAGACTCGCTTAATTCGTGATGACAGACCGCTCAAGTATCCAAGCAAGTATCAGTTGAATAGGTAACGTTTCGGTGACTACACCTTCATCAGAGCCTGGACGCATGTCTCCTACTCCTTACTACTCAATCCTTTAGGGAAGGCACTTGATCGATCGCACGTCGCAACTCGAACGAGGCGCGCGATTTTCGTTCTTCAATTAGGGTTTTCCCCCCATTTGGGAAGAAAATACTCAGATTTTTCCTGTTAGTCTGATACTCGATGATTTTCTCTACATCGTCATATGTTTGTTGTGCACACATAACCTTTCTGTACAATAAAAACTCTAAGTGTAAAACACAACCCTTTTTTTTCTTATGCTTTTACACCGTTCCACGATAACCTTTCTTGACGATAAATTTTCGAAAAACCATTTACAGCGTCAACATCCTCGATATTTGTGCTGTCGAATGACTAAAAAGAGTTTGGCGAAGAGCCATATACAAACCTCTGCCAAGCAAATAAAGCAAACTGAGTATGGAACATGATTTTATTTTCGCTGTTACAAAGCGATAAAAAGACTTCCAAAAAATCAAAGAAATTGTAAAAATTACAGAAACTTAAGCTTTCGAATGACTACCAAGTGTCTACGTGAACATTTTTGTCCAGCGAGAAAGGCCTCTAAACAATCGTGTACCTCATCTGGTACACGTCGTCTTTTAAGAGTTAAGATTTATACTTAGTTGAAATATCCGTACAGCTACGTCTAGGTTCTGAAGAAGGCCAATGCACGAAATAGTCAGCCATCGAACTGCTACTCTTACAAGTACTACAACCGCTACTACTACTACCGACCCCGACCTCGACCCCGACCTCGACCCCGACCCCACCCTGACTCCGCCACCTGCTGAGTAAGGGTTTCCGGACGTATAGATTCAGTCCCAATCAGATTTATAGTCAACAAGAATCAAAAACATAAAGAAAACCCGTGACGCTTAAAAAATAAATACAAAAAACTGTTGTTGTAAGATATCGTCGAGATAACAAATTATGAGAGACACATGACGCGAACGGGACGACACATTGAAACGACGACGAAGACCACATACAATCCGAGAAACCGGTAATTTCTGGAGACATTATCAAGCTGCCTATTGTTCCCGCTGTCTCTGTTATAGAAGAAGACAATTTATTGTGAAAAAAGAAGGAAAAAACACACATGCACGCAAATTTCCGAGAAGCAAAAAATCGATAAAAATTGCTACTGCAATCGTTAGTGCAAAATTAGAAAAAAATCACTAGTTATCAACGAAAAATTCGTACAAAACTCGTAAATATTTTCAAAAATGATAGAAAAAATCTGTAGACAAGACGATTGCGTTGCAAAGTCCACCTGGGCCTTAAGCTTAGATTCATAATTGCCCTTAAAAACGATCTTCACCTCAAAAATAAACAAAAATATGGGAAAAAATAAGGAGAAAAACAAGGAGAGAGCGGTCACCGGCATCAAACCCCGCTTCTTCCAGGAAAAAAAAATTCGTAAATCGCGTAAATTCAAATACAGTATTCAGATTTTCCGCACAGGAGCCATTTAGAAAAGTAAGATTTTAGCAATAGAGCGCATTATCGACTATTAGTACTCAAGACCGACATTCCATTAACCTTGGCATAGATCAAATAGTCCGGGATTTTTTCTTGATGGCCAGATAGGAGGCTGTGTATAGTAGTATTTCTCAAGTCTTCCAACTAATCATTGAATACAAGTGGGCTTCAGGGTCTTCTATCGAGTAAGAATGTGTCTGACCCAGGTATTATTGTATTTATTTAAATACTATTACTGACTAGCTCAGTCCGCTTATTAAGAAAATATAATGAGTGATGTGCAAAACTCATGTGTCAGGCGGGACTCGAACCCGCGTCTCACTCCATCCGGCAACGCGTGCCCTAGCCCGTTGCACTACTGACGCTCATTTTGCCCACCACTCTTTCTACACTATAGCGCATCTGTCTGTCAGCAATCACCCATCAACAGTTTGACCCCAGGTAATCGATATCGACATTGAACCCCGGTCAAGCTACAGATTTTCGCTATTGGATGATCGAAAAGAATTTTATTTAGGCCGTTTTTGGCAGTAATGTAGTGATATGGATATACCGAGTGATGTAGAGTGATTTCTATTTGATCATCCAATACCCAATACCTGTAAGTGTGACTGAGTTCAATGCCGATATCGAGTACCTGGGGCCGAATCGTTGACGGGTGGTTGCTGACACATAGATGAGTTGTAGCGTCAAAAGAGTGCTGGGTAACATGGACGCCGGTAGTGCAACGGGTTAGAGAATGCGCCCCTGGATAGAGTGAAATGCGGGTTCGAATCCCCGCCTGGCGCGGTTTTGCATATCACTCCACATCACTGGGTATATGCATAACATCATGCCACCGCTAAAAGTTGGTTGAATGAAATAAAATTTATCTCAAAGGTTCTGCATTCACTCCATCGTCATTGTTTCCTGGAATGGACATATTGTTGAGCAAAACCACGGCCTCAGGCGGGAATGGAACCCGCGTTTCATCCATACCGGAGACGCGTGTTATACCACTAATCCACCAAGGCACATTTGAGTCTATAGCTAACATAGAGATGTTGAAGAACGAGTGGTGACTCAAACGTGCCTCGGTGGTGTAGTGGTAGAGCACGTGTCCCCGGATAGGATGAAGCGCGGTTCGATTCCCGGCTGAGGCCGCGTTTTTGCTCACCACTCAATTCTCTTTGTTGTATATGTAACGAAAAAATCAGTAAAAATACTCGAATTTTGAAGCATGTTGTTATAGGAAAAGGCACTATTTCAAGTTTGAAAGAACATTTTATGTCAAAAATTTCCTCTATAAATAAGTAGTATATGAGCATGAGATAATTTTCTCTAGGTGAAGGTAGAGCTCATGTAAACAACTGCTCCTAAATCATCACAACTTTCACTTGTTTACAAATTTACTCACTGTGATTACGATATCACTTACAAATGCTTTAGCTTATCGTGGCTGGAAGGTGTTCCTGTGTGTTGGGCTGCAAAATACAGCGAGGGGTTCAGTTGCCCAATGGGGCCAACCAAGCTGAGAATGAGTCTGTTTGAACACGGAAAGCCAGCTTGGAGTAAACTGTACCTGGAATGGCCGCCATTTTGATAGCTATCAGACGCAACGTACTAATCTCCCTCTGATTTATGAGGGCAGGCGGGTGCTCTAATCTTATCTAACCTTGGCAATCTCCAGGTAACCTTATCTCGGGAGTCCAGGGAACAAATCAGCTAACCCAGCACATTTACCAGTGCTGAGCCCGCCACTATCAGTGAAGACGGGCAGTCTAAGAAATAAGATTGCGGTAACTACCAATCATCTATAGAGCCGTAGATCGAAAACCTCGAAAAATTTTGTAAATTTGGAACCACATCCTCACATTTCCATCTTCCCCTCTGAATAAGTGTTTGTTTCCGAGAGGTTTCTCTTGGGAGAGGGAAGGGAGGTGGGGGAGAGATTGTCAGATTGTCACCCATGACAGAATTACTTTATAACGTTGTAGATCCTTTTTACAACTAATTTTGTAAAGTAACTCTATGACAAAGCAGTAATTGAAAAGGATGACGTAGGTTTTTCCATGCCCGATATCAATTATTGGTATTAGATGAGCTTCAAGAAGAGTATATATCTCGATAATCAAGTATTTACCTTATTTGGCGAATCATTTACACTTTAGCAGTGATAAAGAATTCGTAGATCTTTTTGATGAAAAGCAAAGAGCGGTAAATTTCACAGATCTCTTTTGATAAAGGACAGACGTGGAAGATAGAGATATAAAGCTGAGATGAGCGCGTATGGCGCAGTCATTAGAGGCGCACTGCGACACCCGCGTTTTCAATGCTTCGATCCTGCCCTCCAAGATCATCAAGCTTCCCATCCCTTCATTGAAAACGAATCGACATCAGAGTTGTCAGCAGGGTGGTGATAATGACCTAGTACACTGGTAGACCGTCGACAGTCATTGTAAAGTTCAAGCATACATTCACTCACCTTATCTGTGATTCTTGATAAAATCGATGTATGACGCATTTCTCAGTGACTGGCCCACGTCGAGAGCTTTATCCTTTGATTCAATAAGCAGCTGGGAATATACACGTAATGGTTTGTTCGTCTCCTTTACGAGGCTTATCAAGCGTAGTGGTTCAGCGACAAATGTGATAGTATTTCTTCGATTAGGTCCGACGGAATGCAGTAGCTTGAAACAATTGTCGGATCCGAACAGTTACTAAATTAAGTTTAAAGCTGCCACTGGGTATGCCACATGGGTCCTTTCAAAGCATTCACAGAGCAACTTCTTGATGTTCGAGACACTCAGTTAATATTCTTCCAAAGTCACAAGTGCAGTAGGAAAGTAGGAATACAGAAATATGATTAATACAGAGCTATTCACTGCAAAATGGTGAACTGAGCCATCGTGATCTTCCAGAATAGAGGGCAAAATGAACCGCTCTAGGAGAGACCAGAAACGGAACACTGACCTTCTGACAAAAACGTGTCTTTAAAGCTATGAATGTGGAAATGCAAATGTTCACATATAAGGCAAAATTTAGAGTCTTTTTCAGCCACGGAGTTTTTCTATGTGTACACGTGCAGGGACAGAAGAATGTGATATGCTTAATTTTGTGGAATTGCATTTGTGCATTGGAAATTTTGCGGCTGACAGCTGCCTGTACACGAATGAGATCTGCCTTATAGGGGTAAGGAGACACGTTTTGTTGATAACACATGATTTTGTGTTGTCACCATTTTTTTAGTCATTGGCCTACGGCTGGTAGTGAATATGTAGACATCCTTCTAATCGACTGTTTTAAACCTAGCTATAAACATTCAATATAACTATAAGAATGTCTAAAGCTTGTTCGAGGTTGGTACATCTGTGGCAATGCACAATATCATATGCTATCATCAAGCCGTTTCCCCATCTTTGCGAGAAAGTAGGGTTGATTGTATGGTGTGTGGCTCTTAGTGAAGCGGGCGATACCGTCGAAACGTATGTATGGCACTGATGTATCAACCTCGAAAAGGCTTCAAAGATTCTCACAAAGTCTACTGAATGTTTTATCGGGGTTTTAAAAACGATAGACTGTAAAGCTAAAACGGTAAATATTGCACACATCTGCTGATCATAATGAGCGCGTGTAGCATAAAAGTTAGAGACACGCTTCATTGGACAAATGTTCGTTGTTTCAGATCGCGTCTTAAGCCTTCCAGCCCTCCAGATTTGGTGAAATAGTGCCACACTTTTCTGGGGGGATAACGGCATTGTAAAAATGCATGGATTGGTCACATCATTTCATTGCAGTAATCAGATACAAATTTACTCACCCGTTAACGATGCCTGATGAAGCCAATGTATGGCGCATTCCACAGGGATTGATTAATGCCGAAGTATTACTCTTTCATTCTTCCACTTAACAAAATGTCACAATTTTTAAAATATTATTTGAAATGCCGTGCACTATCAGATATAGAATGATGGGAGCAAACAGCTTTCCACATATTGATTTCGACTTAGCACTTACTGTGTACATGTCTCAGAATGTGAACATTGATAATGTCGCTGAGTATGTACAACAAAATGTACTCGAACTTTTCAACATAGCGTGAGATGTTGATGACACATCCGTCTATGTAGAGAGATTAGTTTGCGAGTTCATCACTGAGTAAATATATCGATATCACATTCGGTCTGCGTCAGTCATTGTGGTTTCTCAAACCCTCGTCCCACTGGAATACCACATGCGACCGACACTTCATCATTCTCTTTCTCTACTTGCTCAGGTAAAAACAACGCAAGTTGTTTCTAAGACAGTTAGCAAGAAACCACAACAAGAATGGTTTTTGGCGGTGCTGCAGCGTTTCATTGCACATTGCCATTAGTTTTTTCGCAAGCTGTTGAGAAGAAATAAAAGTCGTACTTCAAGCAGTTTTTGGAAGCCTATATTCGCATAATTCTCTAGTCATTGTGGCTTAGGTCGAGGATCTTCAGTTATACTGTGCTTTTGGTTGGCCCAGAAATCTTTCCATCATCGGAGAGTGCAGCATGTAAATGATTTTCCCCGTTTCCTTTCGTTTTCTCCTTATTATAGAATTCTGTAGGAAATTTTCCGCTGAAATATTTTTTTATACATCACCAGTCATCACATTTAGCGTGCCGAACCGAGCATCTCTTGAGTCTAATTCGTTTCCTCGCCTTCACACTCCAGAAGAAGCTTCAAACATTTCAGGTGTTGCTGCGGCTTGCTTGAAGATTTTGTTTTCTTCATGATTACCGTACAATGCCTTTCAAGGCGATCTCCTTACAATCTTAGTTGTAGCCAAGCCGCGCTCTTGAGCGTTCACTTTATTCAGCGCAGAATTAAGTTTGGACAAGAGCAAACCAGGGCTTTTGTAATTCATATGCTATATCATTAACCACCACGCTATCCCGACTTCTGAAAACTTGTTTTCCTCCCTGAATATAAGAAGTGAAGAACGAAATCACTAGTAGTAACCAATAATTGAGTATAGTGCGTAGTAAAGTCATTGTAGAATGTGATCTTTATCTCTACTTTCTCAATCCGTTTCATATATTAAGATTCGTTACCTTACTGTATTATGCCGATCATTTTCCTAATATTTCTTATTTTAATCAGTATTTTTTCTTCTGTAAGACACCTCTCTTGTACTCCTGCTTACCATTTGTGAACGTGACTCTCCAAGAGGAAATCTAGTTTTTAGATATCAATACAGTTGTAGCTCATTTATTCAGAGATTATGGATCTGTGTGAAAGTTTACGGCGATCAGCCGTTAGCATAAAATTGTATCGCTCTTTAGAAGAGAACTAGAATATGTAAATTTGTTTATCATGCTTCTAGTGCAAAAAGTGCTCCGTTTGACGTCGTCGTTTTACGTTCCCTAATTTGTAAACGTACCTCGCGTAGAATATTGCGCATGTGCATACTGAAACACGGTCCTTTAAAATAATTTTTGAGCCTTTTTTATTTTGTGAGCCGAAAAGCAGAACGATAATCTTAAGAATCAGTTTGCCGTATCAAAAATCTCTAATGATTGTACCGTTTGTTTCGAGTGTCTTCTCATGGAATACTGTAAAAATACAGGTCTAAAGCATTCGAGTGTCAGGCACTGCCGATCTAGTGATTTATTTCACGTGACGGCACGTCTACATCGTACGTCGTCGCCTACACTGTTCAGGGCGATGGAGCATCTGCGAGAGGATTGGCTAAAGACGAAGGACCTGCCCGACTGACGAGGCTGCAAAGCCGAAAGGGTGTATCAGGCTGTACAAGAGCACATAACAGAACACATGACATGCTGGCTCGAATAATAATTATGAGATATGTCCAATGATTTTCGAATTAATGTTGATTTTAAAACGATTCTATGATTGGAGAGTACGTTGTAGGACGAGCAACACATGAACCACGCTCTATAGTTCTGCATGGTAAGCTGCATTATTTTTCGGAAAGTTTTTCTGTAAATGTATAATAGATTTCCTACATGTGTCGCGTGGATCACATTCCAGCTCACTCAATTCGATTCTGATATATGTTTAATCGTACCGAAATGGTGAAGTACTTTCCGGAGTATATCGATCAAAGCAAGAACGTCATTGAGCAACTAGTATCTTAGAAATAATATTCTAGGCAAATCACCCTAGTGTCGCTTATCCAAACAGTGTTAGTCTTGCTTCGACTAACCACCACGATCAGTTGAGAAGTCACGTTTTTTTGTGAATCACTCAGTATACGTCCGTGAATCTCGAACATAACATCACTATGAAATTCATGATCACTGAAATCTAATTGTGCAAAGAGTTTGCTACGTTTTAATTTTTTTGATTTAGTTTTCTCAATGAAGTAGCACAATTTTGGTATCGCTCAGTTGCGCATTTTCTTGCGAACATTTTGGTATATAAGTTGCTTACACTTGCTTTGAGATGGAGCTGCCTTGAAAACGAATTCGCTCGCTACTCATGCACGAATAGCGCTTAGTAGAAATGCTAGTGAAGCGGTGTGCAAGTTTAATGGAGCTTGGGACGACGATACGGTTGCAGAAAGGGCAGATAGGAAGTGGTTCGCAAAGTTTAAAGCTGGAGAGAACAGTCTGGAGGATCAGCCGCGTTCCTGCCGTCCACAAAAAGTTGATCGTTAAGCTGTCTTTGAGATGGGCCAAGAAAATTATTTTAATGACATGCCGAATGCTAACCGAAGAGTTCGATTGTCGTCTCAGGACTTTCGTCACACTCTTACCCAAAAGTGACTAGAAGTAATCGAGTTTAATGTAAAATAACTTGATTGCTAGTTCCATCTTTTGTTCGGAACAAAGTATTGCAAAAATCAACTTAGAAAGTCAAAACGACTCGAATTTTTTATACAGCCTACTAAATTCATACTTTATAGCACTTTCTGAAATACTGTAGGCCGCTATGAAAAAGTGTTAGTGATTTTCCTTGTTATAAAGATAGTTCTTACATGTTAGCGGCGGCATAAGAAAAAAGGGTGCGCTGATTATTCAACTGTACCAAACACTGTTAGAAATGATTGAATTTATATATGGCTCACACAAAGACTTGTGATAGCCTTCCGACGTATTGATGCAATGTTGTCACCTTTCAAAATAGGTTTGGTACCAGTATGCCTGGCCAGGAGGGATAGAACTTTTGGTAAGTTCGAGGTAATTGCAAGGCACATCTAATCTTTGCCCTACACAGACACATTGGCGGCGATATCGCTTATATGGGGTTGTCCCATTATTCTTCCGCATCTCGACACTTAAGCCAAATCAGTTGTCATTTATATAAAGGAATCAATATTGATTGATTCCAATATAATAACCATCATGACTAATAATATGCAAGCAATTGCTGCGCAGATTGGATGTCTTCCTACCTAAAAGAATGAGGCTGGCCACCACAAAATTTAGTGATGTCACTTTCAAACTCGTTGTAGCTTTTGTATTTTTTCGGAAATGCCGATCCAAAGCGCGGAAGAGTTTATAGTCCACTGAAACAATATCAGGATATGCGGTGGACGTGGTACCATGGTGTGGAGCCTTCCAGCCCAGTTTCTCCAAAATGTCGCTGGTTGACTTTGCAATGTACGGGGATCGAGCACTATTCCGAAGAACGGCGACTCTGAGTCGTTTCGTACACTTCTCTCGCACTTATGAGGCCAACTTCTTTAGTTGTTCTTCACCGATATTGATTGTCTGCTTGTTGTCGAGCGTTTGCTACAACAGCATTTCCTACCAATCCCAGAAAAGCGAAGGCATAATCTTCTGAGTTTGAAGTTTGGGCATTGCCTGGGCTGGCAGGTCTTCACCACCAGGTAGTCAGTAGATTTGGCGTGTGCTGTTCTCATAGTAGATCCACGTCTCATCTGCACTGATAATCGGCTCGAAAATTCTCACCTGTGCGCTCAGCGAAGATTCTGTAGATAGTAACGCGTCCAGCGCGATCGTGGTCGGTTGGTGCATAAGGTGTCTACCCGGACATCACTTTGCGGTAGTCCATTTCGTCTAGATAGCGAACAAGCCCTTTTGTACATACCTGGCTAAAGCTACTAGAAATAAAAAGTGAGTAGAACAATGTTGCGAAAAAAATCATGGGACAATCTACTACTATTCTAAAGTAACACTCAAAATACCTGTCAATCACAGCATTGCATTGAAATCAGCAATTTTTATCTTTATTGATTTTTTCTTGATTTTCTAAATCTGTTCAAATTGCCTGAGTAGTTTTGCACGCTTGTGTTTAGGTTTTCAACTCTAAAATTTTCTCTATTATGCCATCGTGGTCTAGCATGCATAGTGCCTCAATGACTATACTGCGCATCAACTTAATTGTGATGGCTCTAATGGAGGCGAGATCCAGCTAAACATTAGCTATCGTGAAATAAACAGTGTAAGAACCATCTCGCATCTGCTTATCAGGAAAGCAAGAACGCTCGGTATCCAATTTCAGAACATTATTAGAAGTGATTAAATTCATACCTGATCAATACAATGTCGTCGCTTTTCTTGCAGCCGAGGATGGTGCAGTGAATAATTTTTTTTCAAAATACCAACAGCAAGCATGAGGACAAAAGCTAGCCATAAATAAATAAATAATGAGCTTTTGTCAACGTGACGTTTGTAACCAACATCGTTGATGATTTAGCTACTAAAAGAGCAACCACTAATGTTTCCTCTATTAATCTTTGTAGCTGAATATGAAAGCTGCTCAGTGGACTAGCTTTGCTTGGAAGACACAAAACGACCATACAGTTCCGATAAGAAACCTCTTATAATCGCTACTTCTATTCGTTCTAGCAAAGTCAACCACTATTAGTTGGCATAATGCAGTCTTGTAACGGCTCTAGGAACTCATCAACATCACAGACCAGTTTCTTTACTAACTTCAGTAGCAGCTGCATATCGCAATCAGACACGCAGTTATAATACATAGCTGCGGTTATTGAGTGAATTATTGAGAGTCTGGAGCTCTAAAAAGCCAAAGAACGTGGTAATGACTGATGAAGTTACTCATTGAGACATCCCAAGATTTCAAATATATTGTTCGTTTAAATAATGTCGACTTGAATAATTTCATATTCCACTAATTCAATACTCTCTACGTTAGATCTCACAAACGGGAATTGGCCGAAAGCTGAATGCGATATGTAATTTAACACCACTAGTGTGACACTGATGTGAAAATTGAAGCCGAATGTATGAAATCTGAAGGCATTTTCTTTCACTGGTCTCAGTGGTCCTCGCTCTTCTCATCTTTGGCAAGGAATTATTTGTTTCCGGGCAGTCTGTATCAAGAACTCAGCATTATCTCTATACAGAGAGCGGAATATTTCTACTCCTTTTTGCAATTTACTTTTATGCCTTTATACATTATTGTCTTTCCTACAAATTTTTTTCTATTATTTTTCACTTTTTACATCCTCATTTTTTTCTATTTGTACTTGGACCGTTTTGTGGTCTCACTAGTTTCAACCGTAGACTATCATCAATGCCAATGTTCGTTTGCCGAACATTTGACAAAATTTCTGGAAAGATTCAAACTTGAGTAACATTTTGTGATGGTTGCTTTAATAGGCCTTAATTAGAAAATGGAACTGCTTGGTTGGTGCCAAAGTAATGGCGCTTTTTCGCATTGTTGTTTGCCGTTTGACATCAAAATAATCGCTTAAATAAATGTCATGTTATAAATCATTCCAATGCTCATTTCTCGTTTTTTGATTGCTGATGACTCTTTCCGTAGTGTTTGTTTAATTAAGTATTCTCACAAGTTAGCACTAGGACAATAAACGCCAAACATATTAATTAGATATAATCAAATTAGCATAACTCAAAAAGTGCTCTGTCGCCATCTTTCCGCTTCATTTCTGGCTAAAGTCATTAGCGTCGATGAAAAATAGATTCTTTTCAAGAGTCGACGTTGTCCGAATCAGCGGTTGTTACCAGGCCAACGGATAGCTGCAACTCCATGTACAGATCGAATCGCACGAAAAGCTATGCTCATTATCTTCTGAGACCGAACCGGACCCGACCGGTCCACTGGGTCAGCCGGAGAGACGACGAGCGCCAAGCGCTACTCTGAGCACCTTGGCAGCTGTAATCAAGCCCTGCCACGTCGACGTCGCGGCAATCTGATCCTGCTTCAAGACAACGCAAGGGTGTATGTCGCCAAAGTGACGAAGAGGAAGTTGACTGAACTGGGCTGAGAGAGCTGGATCATCCGCTGTACAGTCTTGACTTATCGCCGTCTGACTATCATCTCTTCCGGTCGCTGGGGCACTTCCTGGGCAAGAAAATAATACGAGATATCTGTCATTTATGACCAGGATTGACAGCTTTCTTTAAATCCAAGAATGACGAGTTCTGTGAGTGTAATGTTGATTTGTTACCTGAGAGATGGCAGATATGCGTTAGGCTGATGGTGTATACTTTGCACTGTTGCTAAGCAGTCCTAATTACTTCTGGTTGATGAGTCTGGTGTTTATTCTTGTAGTGCCAAAACTTATGTGAGGATCTAATATACTGATCTTAGACTATGGGAAACATGTTGGTTGGTGAAAAAGCAATAGCGATTTAAGACCGTTAGTTCAGAATAGGTTGCAAAGCAGCAGGGACATCTTGCAACATCAACAACACATTTAGCCCATGAACTGCGCACGAATGAACAGTGAAGCGACAGTTCAAGAAGATTCTTAAAGGAGGCGAGAGATTCGAAGATGAGTGAAGTGGTGGCCAGCCATAGGAAGTTGACAACGACCAATGAGAGCAATTACCGAAGGTGATCCTCATAAGACTATACGAGATGTTGCAGAAGGATTCCTTCCTAATCATTCTCCGATAGTTCTCCATTTGAAGCAAACTAGAACTGTGGAAAAGGTTAGTGTAAAGGTAGTTGCGGTTTTATTACAGCCAGCCAAAAGCCTCACCTCGCACAGGGAAGGTTTTGATAGTTGAACGAATTGGGCTACGAAGTCTCGCCTCATTCTCCATATTCGCCAAACCTTGAACCCACCAATTCCCACTTCTATGAGCATCCCAACAATTTCTTGCAGAAAAAAAACTCTTTGATAACCATTAGGTTGCAGTAAATACTCTTTGGAAGAGTTCGCCGAGTCCCGAGACACCAATTTTTATGCTAGAGGAGTGTACGAACTTATTTCTCGTTTGCAAATATATATTGACTGTAGTGGCTCTTATTTTGATTAATAAAGATGTTTTTGCGCCTGGTTTTAATGGCTTGAAACTCCACACGATTTGAAATCGTCATTACTTTGCATGAACGTAATATATCGTGTGGATGCGAGAGTAATTCTAATACATTGGCGATGAGCCCATAAGATGAAAGAAAAACGAGACGGTGTGATGACGATGGATTAATAATTGGAGAAAATGTGAAAAGTTCTTCCAAAATTCTGGACTTCACAATGTGCATATATCTCCTAAGGAGTATTTGAAGTTTCTAACCATCTTTGCATAATTTTCCCCTTCTGAATTAGTTCATTATGAACGTGCAGTTCATGAAGTGAGAAGCACAAAACCAGTTTAATAATAATAAAGTGAAACTAGGCAAAAGTGCTCGTCATTATCGTAATCTTGATTGCATCTAATCACAGCTGGTATACTTTCTTATATTCACACTTCCTTATTTGTATGCCATATGCACTATAGACTTTTATTTCGAAATTTCCACTGGATAGTAACAGATTTTGAGAGAAATATCTGATCTGCTTGATTGTTACTATTGAACGAAAATGTGGACGATGATGTGGAGTCATGGGTATTTGACAAATCCGTCCTTAATTCCCTCTCTATGTAGCCCTTATTTATTGCTCTTTGTATAATTTCATAATAGAGCACGAAGTGAAATACATCCACAAAAATGCTGAGATGCGATCAAAACTTAGACTTTCTGGTGGACTAGCAGTCTGTGATCACCTTTTTATTGGGCTCATGACTAACCACAATACCATCGCAACCATCGCTCTACTCTTCCCTCAGCTATATTTTAACAATTATCGGCTCTGTCAGTAGTCAGCCCGCAACGAGTTTGATCTGAAGAGCACAAATTGGCATTGAACTCAGTTGAGCTGGAACTCTAGTTCAGCTCGTAATGTCCAACTTTCATTTATTATCAAAAATTTTTCTTTATGCTAAAATTTCCTTCACATTGTTCCCTACTATACTGGGATGAAAAGAAAGTTTCCATTGTTTGATAAAACATTCAAAACTTATGCATCTATTAAAAAAAAAACAGCAACCATTCTTCAAAATACAGGCCATCATCACCCACCACTTTTAATCATCGGTCTGCGAGGTTTCGGATCTAATCGAAGTACCACTCCTTTGGCTTTGAATCAAAGAACTCTTGACATGCTTCTTCAACTTCATCGAGTCTTCATCATCGAGTTCGGTTGGTCGTCCGGATTTCGGTCTTTCGGTCACCTCTTCATTTCCGGCCTTGAACTCACAAAATCGCTCGTGGACTGTTGATTCTCCAACCGTACGGTCGCCCAAGCTTTATTGATTCTTCGAGCAGCATTTGAACCAAATAAGTATTTATAAGGCATCAACAAAAGTTTTTGTTCCCTGGACAATTCCACTCCGCAGCAGATATAGACAAATTATATATCAATAGATGCGCAAGAAGTATACCTTTCAAATGATATAAAAATCCGAACGATAGAAATTATCTTGCCAACCCTAATAAAAACGGAAGTAGGAAACAAATAGAAGTTAAACACTATGATTTCAACAACAGCTCAAATGTAACTGGGTTCGATGTCGACTTGCAATCGCTAGATCAACTCCGTTTACAGTGATTGCTGATAGCACCTATGAGGTTGAAAGAAGGCCGAGAGAGAGGTAAAATAAGGATGATTGTGGTGCAGTTACTAGTAACAGCCCCGTATAGGGTAACTGAGGGTTTGATCACACTATGTTCCAAATTTTCTATGTATCTCAGCATTCCTGTAAGTTGTATTTTTCGCTATGTTCGTACAAGCTTTCATTACAGCCTTGCTGAAAAGTATTAAGTGGCGATCAGTGGTTAGAATGAACGCTTTGACATCTCTCTATGCTTCCACTTTGAAAAAGTTTTTTTTTTGTTGCCGCGGTAAATACGGTTCTTCATTACAGTTTTCTTAGAAAGACAAAAGTATCAATAGCATGCTATTATTTTCATATACTGAACAAAAACCAAGAAATTAAGTATGGCATTTTGATAGTTTTGTTAGCAAGTTGAATCACCCGTATTTCCTGTCGTCCCGTTGATAGTCGAGTGACTCAAGCAGGTAGCGACATTTCCATTTTTCCCTATCGCATACAAAAGTAGCCCAGTGGATCCTTCGCTGTAGGGATTCGCTAAGTATCATATCTTTCTTCTATGCCTCTCGTGAAGAAATCGGGCCATTGGGTAGGTGGTCATCCTGTAGAGCGCCTGATATCCCGACGAGTCCAGGAAAAACAAAGTTAAATGTAATTAGTGAATCGGCACAGATTTTTAGAAAACATTTCAATAACTCTTTCAAGCAGACTAAAATTCTCGGCTGCTGGGAAGACAGTACCACTGTAAAGGAAGTAAAAAAAAATCTGCTCCTTTTTTTAATGAGAAAAAACTTAACGTCCACATTAACACTGTGGACCAAAATTCATATTTCAACTTTAGCGGCACTGTCAAGAATATTGATATGACTCTATCCCAATAGCAAATAAGGAGGGAGGCTTGGTTGGTGGTTGTAATGCTCGTTGCGGAGCGGCATAAGACGAAAGTTCGTGGAAAAATTCGTTCCCCCCAGCACTCTCCTAAAGACAGCAACGAACGCCCCATGGAACGCCACAGCCAGTCTGTCCCTGAGAGTACAAGGAAACGTCCTCAAAAATCGATGCGAATTGCATTCTTAAAAGTACTGGGATCCGCACAGTGAACAAAAAGTTTTGATACGGGTCAGACCAAAATGATAAAAAGAAATAGTAAATAATGCGAAGGAACAATACGTAAGTCTCTCACTGCACTAAATTTTCACCGATCGGTCGAAAAACTCATCACATTCTACCTATTCACAACATTAGTGCGATCTTTCTTTATTGAAGCTTTCATGTCATGTTTAGGTGAAAATTTTAGATGAGTGTCTGGACTTCAATAGCATTTTGGTCAGTTTCGGCCACATGCTATCACGAACCGCGTGTTCATGATCACTACTTGTACTTCTATTTGAGAAAGCTCAACGTCTACCTTTTACCACCCATAGCGATATCGAGAATTGCTTTTAATGCCTGCGCTTTGGTAAGTATTCGAGCATTCGTCATATACTGTAAACTCAATTCAATAAACTTGCATATTCGGCCAAAATAAGGTTATACAAACATTATTGTTCTGCACGTATAAAAATGGCCTGTATCTAATGTCTTATAATATATCAAAGGCAACTCAGAGAGTACATTCCCTAACCTTTTCACGACTATTCTCCTTGGTTACGTTGAGAATCGCCAGTAATCTTCTATTATTGCTTGCAAACTCAAAGAAAAACAGGCAAAAGGGAATGCGTATTGTTTGTTATATATGTATATATGTATATATATATCACCTGTCACCTGTCGTCCCGTTGATCGTCGAGTGACTCGAGCGGGTACCAGCAACTCTTCCATTTTTCCCTATCGCGTGCAAGAGTAGCCCAGTGGGTCCTCCTTGCTCTAGGAATTCGCTGAGCATCATATCTTTCTTCCATCGCTTTCGTGAAGAAATCGGACCAACGGGTCAGTGGTCTTCCTTTAGAGCGCTTGACGTCCCGAGGAATCCAGTCGGTAACGGCTCTCGTCCATCGGTTGTCGTTGAAGCGCATCACGTGTCCGGCCCACCTTATTTTCGATATCCTGGCGTGTAGAACGGCGTCTCTGATTTTCGATCGTTGACGTAGGTCGGAAGTTCGGATCCTTTGTCTCATTTGCGAAATACGAGATACTCCTAGCATCGACCTTTCGACTGCGCGTTCGATAACGGCAAGTGATCTTTCATCCTGCTTACGTAGCGACCAGGTTTCTGCTGCATACGTTAGGGCAGGGATAATTGTCGAGTCGAAAAGGTGGGCACGGAGTCGGATGTTCTTTGTCCTCTTCACTACATCTTCGATGCTCTTAAACGTTCCCCAAGCCGCTCGTTTCTTCCTGCTCAACTCTGGGGCTAGGTCGTTCATCATGTTGATTTCACGACCTAGATAGATGTAACTGGAGCATTCGGAAATTGTCGTTCCGTTGAGCGTGAATGGGGCATTAGAAACCCATCCGTTCCTCATGAACATTGTTTTCGTTGGATTCAGTTGAAGACCGATCTTTCCACAGGCGTTATCGAAATCAGTCAACATTCGTTCCGCTTGGCTGATGTTTGGTGTTATGAGAGCGATATCGTCAGCAAAGCGAAGATGGTTTAATTGTCGACCGTCAATTTTCACTCCCATTTCGTCCCATTCTAATGTTCGCATGACGTTTTGTAGGGTGGCAGTGAATAGTTTTGGCGATATTGTATCGCCTTGTCGAACCCCTCTTCTTACGTCAATGGTGATATTGTTGTAGAATGGAGATATTCTGGTCGTGAAATCTTTATAAAGCTCACGAAGGATCATTATGTATCGAGTAGGGACGCCCCGGTTATCCAGAGCCTCTATAACCGCTTCTGTTTCCACTGAATCAAAGGCTTTTTTCAGATCGATAAAAGTGAGACAGAGTGGTTGTTTGTACTCTCGCGAAACTTCAATGAGTCTTGTGATCGTGTGGATGTGGTCCATGGTACTAAATCCTTTTCTGAACCCTGCTTGTTCGCATGGCTGTCCTTCGTCCAGTGTTCTGTCAATCCTGTTCAGGATGACTCGAGTAAAGAGTTTATAGACAACGGACAGCAAGCAGATTGGGCGATAATTGCCTATGTCGTGAAGGTCTCCCTTTTTGAACAACAATACGGTCTTGCTGGTTTTCCATTGAATAGGGACCTTGCATTCTGACAGGTAGCGAGTGAAGAGCCGAGCCAGGGTGTTGATGAGAACTGGCGGCAGGTTCTTCAGGTGTTCTGGTCTAATCCTGTCTGGACCGGGTGTTGTTCTATTTTTCACCGACGATATAGCATGTCGGATTTCGGAAGGAAGGACCGGTGGAACGACATATTCGTCCTCTTTCAATTTATATGACGGTAAGAGAACATGGCTAGCGAAGAGATCCGAGTAGTACTGGTGGATGATTTTCTCCATAGCCCTTCTGGAAGCTGTAAGTGTCCCGTCAGGGTATCGGAGTGCAATCATCTTGGTCTTATAGTTGGCGAAGCCTCGCTGGGCTTTGCGAATGCTCTTCCCAGCTTCTGCAGCTTCTGCCATAACTGCTGCTCTTCTTTCTTTAAGGTCTTCTTTTATCGCTTCTCTGCATCGTTTCGCAAGTTCGGACGTAAGGTTTCGGTTGCCTGCGGCTCGTGCGATTCCACGTTGACGTATCAGCTCGAGTGTCTGCGGAGACAAGCGTCTCTTCGTGACCTTAGGACTTTCGGCTTTTTTAGCGCCAACGTGAAGATATTCAACGAGTCGATCGTATTCTTCGTCGATGTTGTCGACATCGGAATCTTCCCAAGAGCCGACTAATGATTTGAATACATCCCAGTTTATGGTAGTTCTGGGACTTCGTTGTTTGTATTTAGCGGCTTTCTCTCCTCTTCTCGAAAATCGGAACGTTGCGCGAAGGAGGCGATGGTCTGATCCCGTGTGGAACTTGGGAACAACAGCGACGTCGGTCAGGCAAAACCTTCGATTTACTATGATGTGATCTATTTCGTTATGGTACTCTCCATTGGGAGACTCCCACGTCCATCGCTGAGAGAGAGGCTTTTGGAATTGCGAGTTACCATGGATGGTTTGGGTCGTCATGATAAACTCGGATAGCCTCTCACCCTGTTCATTCCATTCTAGTCCGTGGGTCCCAATGTGACGTTCTTCAGACGTTCTTCTAGGTCCAATTTTTGCGTTAAAATCTCCGACAATAACCTTGAAGAATGTATGATCTTCTCTGAAGAATTTTTCGAGGTCCATATAGAACGCTTCGACTTCGTCTTCGTCATAGCTTGATGTTGGTGCGTAAGCAACGAAGATGGTCAAAGCCGGCATAGAACCACATCGTTTCAACCGTAATCGTCCGATGCGGGTTGTTAGTTGTTCGAACGAATCAATGTTCACGGTCAAATTCGATTTGACGAGGACGCCAACGCCACCGACACCTCTGCGATCGCATGTTCCAAGGAACAGTTCTTCTCCGGTGTCATAGACAGCGTGAAAAGGATGGCGCCTTCTCGTCTCAGCCAGGCCAATGACGTCGTACCTTATTCTTCTTGCTTGAATCAACATATCTTCTACAGCGGATTGTTGAGCAAGGGTTCTTGCATTGTAGGTACAGATCGTCATTTTAGTCCGTTTCGATCTTGGCAGCCTAGTTCGACCCTGAGATTTTAGTAGCCTCTCCGTACTCGTCCTACCTGGCGCTGCCGTACCAGGGGCTCTTTCGGGGTCAGGGGAATGAGGCCCATATTTGTTACTGTTTTTGGCATTTTTGATACCCAACGTGTAGCTTGCCAGGCTCTAAACGTGGGGGCTGGGTACTCACGAGTAGCTTGCCAGTCTCTCTCGGAGGAGCGGGAGGAGCTTATTTGTTGCAGGCGACTCCTAACCGCCTCCCATGTACTTCCCAGCCGCTTGATTGCAGGCTTTTGGCCGACTTGACTCGTAGAAATAGAGTTTTGTCAAGTCGGCACTGCAGAAGCAGGGAGCTCGTCCCCTGAATCCACCTGCGTCTCTGGGAAGCACACGGTCGCTTTTGGTTCGCGTTTTATTCCCCTATCCACCACCTGGGGACGCGCCACGTGCCCTCGCGACTAACCGGGCGGGATCCCTCAAAGTGGGAGGTCCGTGGATATATAATATATATATATATATATATATACATAAATTTAAAGTGCGAGAAAAGTTCTGTCAATTTTTCAGATATTTTCACAGTAATAAAATACTGCATAAAGCAGTAAATTGATTCAGTTGAAGGAATGATTACGTTTATTGAATCAACAACTATGACGTGAAACAAAAAGTTTGTAATTATTTTTTAAAATTGCCTCTTTTGGCCTCTATAGATTTACGAAGTCTTTCTCGAAACTCGCACGCGTTTCCACCGTAATCTCGTCCCAGGCGTTAAAGCCTTTTGAAACGCGTCTATGGTACCGCAGCGAGTAGTATAGACTTTCTTCTCTAGTATGGACCACGCAACTTAATCCATTGAGCTTAGGTCTGGCGATTTTGGCGGCCAAATGTCCTTGCCCCAAAAGGTGGAAAAGCTCTTAACAAATGCCAATCATTGTGCAGGCCGAATGCGCAGTAGGCTAGTCCTGCGGATGCCTATATCATCGGCGCCAAAGTGTGGAGCAGTCCAAGGCTCCAGAACATCTCGTAAAATTCGATGGTGTTAGCTGGCAGCGTTGATTTTGATGCTTCTGTTGCTGATGAAAAACCGCATCTCACAATTGGCGCAAATGTCCGCCCCGACCATCACAGAAGCCAGAATATGACTGCGATCTGTCGTTTTGCTCCTGCAAACTTCTGCTGACCCATCCTGAGAAGTTAATGTTGATTCTAACTACTGTGGACTGATTTGACCGTGAATATCTTTTCATTCGTAAAAACACCTTCGACGAACGAGTACTAGCTATCAAACAAATCTTTCGGAGAGCCTTTGAAAGTCGCTTTTAATTCAGCTTCTTGTCCAGAAAGTGAACGCGACGCGGACTTGTCTGAAAGGATAAGCAGCAGTGACTTGATACAGCGGGAGGCCACCACGAGCCATATAAAGGCCAGATATGGCATTCAATCACTTCAAGAGAAGTTAGAAATTAAAAACGAATGCACGTCCCCTCAAAGTAAGCAGATTTCAACGTTTGAAGGCAACAATGTTTGTTTTGTGAGTGGCGACTTTTCTGACGGTTTTTGCAGATGCCCTTCATAATCTCTAAGTTTCTAATCTCTGATGAAGCTTTTTTTCCTTCCCATTTTCTTTTACATATATTGATTTCCTGCACATTGTTTCATGTTCGGACGAGGTCACAAATAGCTCGTTTGACGTCGCGCTGACGTGTCATAACGAGACTTTTGAGGACAAAATTTGCCAGATTTCTAAACTCTCTTCTTTCTTTCATCTTTATGATGGTAATGAGTACCAGTTGAATGAGCAGATTGTAATCTTAATGGATGTTACTGACAATTCAGTTCTTCCAGTAGCTAGCTAATAAACAAGACCTGATTTGTGACGGCGTTAATCCATTACTCCCCAAGTTTTACAACATCTCTATTTTCTAGAATAAAAAGCATCCAAGGTGAATAGATGATGATTCAATCTTTTGCGGACAATCTGCAGAGTCTTCTGCGCTGAATACATTTACCTCTGATTTATTATCAATCGTGTCCAAAGCCTTAAATATCGAGTAAGCAAAAGTTTTAGGTGTTTCTGTACCGGCCACCTCGAATAACGTCTGGCGCTCTGCATATCTGAAGGCGTTACTGATTATGGATCAAGCTCAGGTGTTCACTATGACAATTGCTGCTGCTGAGCCACAAGTTTGCGATCTCCATCATTCTGGCAATCATACATTTTACGGATTCTGCATGTTTGAAAGGCGATTTCTAAAACACACAATGCCAAGGTTATAAACTTCTGCTTGCTTTGAATTTCTATGATGGCCATTAGTAGTTTGACTATATGAATTATCTTGTTCAGGATTGAGGCTACTGTGAACACAATGCATGTTTGGACGATTGCTGCGCTTTCTGCGCATCGGTACTGGAAGGTAAGCTGTTTGCAAATTATCAATGTCCTCTTGTATGATTGATAAGAGAGAGGATGAAATACGAGTGGTCAAATTGTAGTTTTAATGCATAAGTTTAGTTTGAATACTTTATGCATAGATCAAATATTCAAATGAGTATGCGAGATGCCGCAAAAAAAACTCAGCGCCAACCAATCTACTGTCGTTCACTATTTGTAACAAATTGGGAAGGCAACGTCCGTGCAAAAGTAATGGAGGTTTGACTACAGCCAGCCGACAGATGAATGTCGCACAACGAAAAGAAGTTGATCGAAATGAGCTACAAAGTTTTGCCTTAATCTCCACAGTCGTCCACCGACTACCATTTTTGTGAAATCCCCATAAATTCTTCCACGGAAAACACCGCCACAATGAACACAATGCACAAACACGTTTCCAAGATATGCCAGATAATTATTTTTTGAGCCACGCATGTGCTTTGTCATAGGGCAACTTATAGAGCCCGATCCACGTGTTTCAACCTTGACATTCTCATCAGTCGCGCGGTACCCTTCGTCTTACGCCAGTCCTGTCGGGGTGTTCCAGTCCCCCGAACTAAGAGTAGGCGACGACGAAAATTTTATGCCGTCCATCAAGTGAAATTACCACTGAATGGGTAGTGTTGTACACTTGATTGTTCTTGGCTAAAAAGTGAACAAAAGATTATTTGGCATATTAGAACTTGAGCGTGGTCTTAAGAAACACTCGAAACGAAAGGTTTGATACTTTCCAAGAGTTCGTTGAATCCCAAGACACCGATTTTTATGCTGCAAGGATGAACACATTTTCCTTTGGCGAAAATGTGTTTATTGTGGTGCTTCCGTTTTTTTTATTGATAAAGTTGCTTTGAGACTAGTTATCATGATTTGAGATTCATGAAACCGAAACTGCCATTGCTTTTGCACCAATCTAATAACAACTCGTACTGGCTTACATTATATTTTGCTGGTCAAATCATCCACTAAGAACAAAAGCGATTTATCAGCGCCCAAAAATGCTCGAGTTCTATTTATTTGTTGCAGGTATCTCGACCTGTTGCTGCTCGAATGAACGACACGGCTTCAAAGGCTCATTGCATGCTCTTGTTCATGTTTGCAATGGCCATCTTATTCCGTCTTCCGACATTTGTACTCGAACTACAATTTCGTTGGAGGCCAGTCCTCCTCATCACTAGGAGAATCGCCATGACTGAGGTATGAAGCGATATGATGCCGGTAAGACAACATTCTTGTGCTGACCTTATCTTTAAATTCAGTCAAAAAACTTTAGATGATCACAAATTACTGCTTTATATATGCTGGGAGATAACAGTTCAAGAAGAGTGATAGTTTTTTACTCATTCATAAGAGAATTGAGTAGTAAGCAAAAACTGGACCCCAGACGGGAGTTCAAGCTGCGTCGCATCCATACTGAGGACGCGTGCTACCGTTACACCACAGAGCCCACCGCTTACTCACGACTCATTCTTCAATATCTTTCTATCATGCTATCAACCACAAACCATTAACAGGTTTGGTCGGGTGTGCAGTACCGCTCTATAAATCCAGTGAAGCTGATATGCATTGTACTTATATATGTCCAAGAATTCTTATGTTTTTACTGCTTTTTACTGCTTTTTACTGCTCTCTTAGGATTATCTGAATAATAACAGTGCGAAAACTCCCGTCTGAGGTCGAACTTTTGCTTACCACTCAGTTCTCTTAGGATTATTTCAAGCATCATAACACTGCAAAGCCGTTGAAAGCTGACAGCTATGATAGAAAGATATCGAAGAATGAGGGATGAGTAATCGTCGAGCTCTGTGGTGTAGTAGTAGCACGCGTCCTCGGTATGGGGTAGACGCGGGTTCAAATCCCACCTGAGGTTGACTTTTTGCATAGCACTCAACCCTCTTAGGAGTATTTGAAACATCATAACACTAGGAAGAAGGAGTAAAAACACAAGAAATCTTGGGATTGTATAGATACAATGAGTTTTCTGCTTAGTTTTGCGCAATTATAGAACTGCTGACTAGTACTGTGAGCAAAGAGTTTCTACAAAAACTGCACTAGTAACAGTTTTCCTTGCATTCGCGAAGTTCCCATCTGATAGACGCTCATATCGGTACACAACAATCAGAAACTCGTTACTCTAATAAACGTTGTCGACGGATACAGTAGGGAATTCGAAACTTACAAATAAATAGTCCTAAAGTAAAAAAACGCATAATAAACCATAGCTTGCAAGGAAGGTGCACACAGCGAAATTTTTATTCTGGTATATCAACATTTCTATTTATTCACGTTATATATGAGTCTTTCAGATTCTTTCCCCGTATAGGTTCATTTATCACTCCATATTTGATCCACTTTTGGATGACATCATACCATTTATATGGATGAGTTCCTTCTCGTTAATGACTCTATCTGAAATACTTCGAAACTGCCATTTAGAATATCGGCAATTGGGCAATCTCTTCTCCAAAGGAACTAGATCAAGGTAATGTATATATGACAATTCTGTTAATTTGCAACATTTCCCAATCTAATCTAAAAGCGTTTACAAATGCCTTCACAAGAAGTCATTACTGTCAGCTGCGATCTGTTGTGATTATACGGAAGCTCGCCACCTTACTACGCTTTTCTCGTGTACGGAAGCGATTCCTGACTTATGTTTGTTTTTCGCTGACCATGTAACTGGAAATATCGAACCTTTTTCTTGAAAATCCCAACTCGGTATGCATTCCCCCGGGTATATCGAATTGGACACTCGATAACACCACCTTTGTGATAGCGAGACGATAAGCTATTGGCAGGTGTTTGGTAGTCTCTGTTGCATTCGCTATTATCAAGTAGCTGGGTAAACGAAATTCTACATCTAATAGTTAGTTTAGATAATAAAGCTCCAGGTACCTGCTGATAGTGCACGAATCCAACATATATATGCATATATATGTATATAAGCGCTCAGGTATGGGTGGAATACGTGTTCACTCTGTCCCTGGTTGAATGCTTGGTATGTCATTCGAGATCCATTAATGTATGCATAAACAAAATCTATAAGTTGATACTACTTTTTTAAATTATCAGAATTCGTCAATATTGCCTCGGTAAGATTTCTTTTCTGATGAGCAATAAATTTTCCCTGCATGACAACCTGTTTCATGATTTTTTGCTAGTGCCGTGGAGCCTTTCTAGGTCTTTAAGATGATGACGATTTATTTTGTTCTAACAAAGAGTACAATAAAGCAAGAAAACGTTCAATCGACCCTTTGACACTAAACTTCCTCCCAGATCACTACTTCCACCGATAGCGTCATAGTTTTTTTTGCGAAACTCTTTATTTGCTCATGGATAGTTTGTTTGAGTCACAGATTGTCGACTCGGAAAATTTGTCTGAGAGGAAACTCAAATCGCGGATCTAATCGCCCACCCACAAACACACATGCAAAAGTACAGTAGGCATAATTCAGTACAGCGCAGTAGGCACACAAAGCTCTTTCATTGACTTCACCGTAGTCCAACGAAAAGTAGACAAGACTTTTAGGTTTGCGCTTGATACCGTGACCCAAAACAGGGATAGCTCTGCAATATGACTGCCGCGACTGAAATATTTATGTTTCAGAATTGTGAAATCAAAATTAAAACTAGAGATATAAAACTCATTTGCTTTCTTATCGCCTACTAAAGTAGTGAGAGTTTGAATAAAACTTTTCACGACTAATTTTTGGACAACACTTTGCTTCAAGAAATGTCCGAATTATGCAGTAGTAAACATCCTGCATACACAAATTTCCCACTTCAATTTTATTCTAGTGATGTCATCAAAAAAATCTAGAGGTCATGTTGTCATCGAGAACCCTTTCGAATTTAGCTGTCAGCTTATTTCACGTCTTTTTAGAAAAAACCAGATCTAATCCGGCAGCGGCAAGAGTTCCGAGCTACGTTTCTATCGTTCTAATCATTGTGCTTCACTTATTGTTGCATGCACTTCGATTATTCGTCATTGTGCGGAAGTGGCAACTAATAATAGGTCGACAATGTCCCACAAGGTACATGTTCTCACAGTATTGCCCATACAGCCTTATGAACAACACCTGTTTCCTTTCAGATCAGACTACTTTCACTCCTATATAGCGTATCTGCTCTCAATGGTGTCTGCATCTGTGAACGCTTTCGTTTTATTGCTTTGACAAGTCGACTAAGGAACTGCGTGTTAGTAATAATTCGACGAACAAGTCAAACACTATTCAGTTCAATCGATACTCCCTTGTCCCCAAGAAACACGCTGGAGTCCGATCAGCTTCAAAAAAATCAAAATGATTCTTTCTAGAAGATTTATTTTAAACACTCTGCTTCCTTACTGTTCTATGTAATTTAATGTTCATTGCAGTCTTCCTCTGGTGATCAGATGAATATGATCAGGCAGCTGATTCAATCTTCAATTGTCTATTTTGCTATTTATAGGGCAGAATAAGTAGTCTTTTCATGGAGTTGTTAGTTCATCATTTCTTGGCACTTTTACGGATACAAGTTAATCTAGCAGGCAGTAAAAATAGAAAACTGATTTGGAAAACCACCATGACATTAATCGTTCTTTAACCACCGTTTCAATACGTAGGAAGTGATCGCGTGTTTTAGGCATGAAACATTTTGCTGGAACGCAAGTGTTTTGTCCTTATGTCAGAGCCGCAAAAGAGTTGGACATTTGCTTCTGAACCAAACCTACATGGCAGATTTTGAACCCGTAACATCTAGAGCACCGAGCAAACACTACGGTGCTCCCTGATGCGGCAATTTTTCATTTCAGTACTTTATTTGATTAGTCTCACAGGTTTTTTTTTGTCTGTATGGATCCCAGCACTTTTAGTATTGAATTCGCTTTTTGTCTTGTTGAACGTCGTAGAATATTGACTGAGCATGTCTCCTTGCGGTCTCGAGGATAGCCTGGCTAAGGTGTTCCATAGGGCGATCGTTGTTGATTGACGGAGAGTATCGGGGAATGGAAATCATCCCCGTGCAGCGCTGCGACGAGCATCACAACCACTCGGCTACGTCGGCCACGACCCCTTCCCCTTCCCAAGGCGGTAATTACGTAATTACGATTTACGAAAATCAATTCTGAAACCATTTTAAGCTCTTCAAACCACTTTTGAGCTCTTTTCTTTAATTCTTCAGGTAAACGTTAGGACATTAATCTCAAAAAAATTAGTTTGTGGAGTTTCTGGTGATTAATGGCTACTAAACAAATAGTGCTTTCAATGCAGAGCTCCGATCGGTTGATACTTTAGAAGTTAACCATTGACATATAACCGAAAATAAGTGGCGAGGTAGAGGGCTCTATGATAAATATATGATGTCGTTCGTGCTTCTCGAGCAAACGGAATGCATTGTGTGGTTCCAAAGCGCAACAATGATGCATATTGAATTTTCTGGGGTTTACTCGACGAAAGCAACACAGTTGCATCATAGTTGACCATATTAATCTTTATCTCAGAATACACTAGGTCTTCCCACCCTCAAATTTATTTCAATGAATTTTTATAAACAAGTGCGCTTGTTGAAAAGCCATATTGAGAGTCTAGGGTGAATTTCATGCCCAAGAAATGAACAAGTTAAATGAATACATTTAGTACGTATTGATGGTGACTTTCAGCAATGTGACTATACATCTTCTGCCATACTCATTATTAAGCCTATTCTCAATCGGATGAGCAAGTGACGGCAGTAATAGTTTTTACAACAGAAATCAATATGTCATGAAAGAAAGTTGACAGCAAAACAAAAGCGAAACACCCTCAAATTTATAAGAACAAATTTGACTGTGTAATGTAATCTGCACGAATTCACTCAGGACAACCTCATAATAATTCTTAACTGGGACAAGTCTCCGAAAAACACTGTCAATAGGTTTTTGAATGTTCATGCCGAATCATCAACACTTTGCGGACTTTGAGAGTCGTTTCCGATACACGATTTTTTAGCCGCCTTTTTCGCTGAACATTTTTTCTATTAAATCCTAGCAGGTACTCAGAAGTGTTAATCTCAGCGATTTTAGCACTGTTCATGTGGAAACACTTTTTTATTGCGTTGTAACAGCGAAGATAGATTATTTTACCTCAGCGTGCTTTGTTTGAACGGTTAAGGACTGTGGAGGGCTTTTCATTAGGCTCTAATAATTATTCGATGGCGCATTCCTTGGTGATTCTGAAGCTAAACTTGGTCATTGGGAAGGTCATCATAGTACTCTGCAGGAGCGAAAAGAAGATTACGTTTTTTCTAGGTCTAGGAGTTATCCTCGCACTCAAGAGCTATACATGCACAAAAAGTATGTGGGCGTGAAGGCGAAATTATAAAGTATCAGAGAAATACAAGAAACCTGTAATTCATCTCCGAAACAAAAAATCCCTTGTTAAATAACGAAAATCGCGTGCCGCTTGGAGGAGAACGATCAACTGTTGTCCGGGAAGTGTTAATATTTACATTGGGCAGTACTGCTAGGAACTACTCTGGCAACCTTTAGAAAATATCGCCAATCATTGTTAGATGTTATGTGATAGAAGTTTTTTGGCCAGTTAAAATACTCAATGACTACTTTCCAGTCACCTTCCTCAGTTCCTTATTCAAAACGCGTAGAAACTTTTGTTCTATATCAATTTTTATCCAAAGATCGTATAAATGCACGTTGATTCATAATTATTATGTATCACTGACACACTTATGATATTATCTGAAGATGCTTTGCTGATATTTTAATTACTTTGATCTTCCGCATCGTTGGTTTGACGACATGAAAGCGGGCGTTGTTGTTCAAAAAGAATGGTGTTTCCACAGTGATCTCTACCGTTTGTAACTTTGGTGCTCTTTATGTAGATGGAAACATTTTCCGACCTTGCTGCTGCAGTGGTCTTCAGATGAACTTCTCTGGATTTAAATACTGTTTGAGTGCTCCATATTTGTTCATCCTGTGATAAAGGAGATTTACAAAATTTATTTATGATTGCGTATAAAAAGTTGTCAAAGTTTACTTGCCTTGAAATGTCATCTCAACTATCTAGAATGGAAACAAGTCAATACGTGAACAAAAACATTGATGTATGTGCCCAAAACGGAAGAGATCTCTTGGCCGGTCTGTCCAGTAAAAACTGGATTCGTTGGGCTCACAGGAATCGCCGCTTTGTGTTCGTGAGAAAAATGCGCGTTACAAAAAAGAAAAAATCTTCCCGATAGAGGAGTTAGGCGATTGGCTGTGGTAATAAACTGTAAAAGCTCAAGAAATTGGAAATCAATTTATTTAACCGCCTATTGCGGTATTATGATGTTACAGTGAACCCAATGATGTAGAGTGGTGTGCAAAAGCGTTTGCCTCAGCCGGGATTCAAACCCAGATTTTGTTCTTTCCGGGAGCATGTGCTAAACCGATGTACTACCAACGCTCGATTTGCACTTCACTCTTTCTACTCTAACTCTAGAAATGTTGCTCGAAATTTAAAAACCTTGCGTAGTGCAAACACAGGTAGAACTCTCCCCATAGATGACGGCTGGAAGACGACGTGAGACACAGAATAGGTACTACGATTGGCGCAATGTGTAAAAGTAGTCCATCACAATCTGGATAGAAAAATAGAGTGTGTATAGCATGGCGACTAAACGTGCCTTTCATTGCAGAATACAGAAGATCACACACGTGGTCGGTGATTCGATTCTATGATCCGTGCTCACCAAGCCTCACATTCTTTCGAGGACGGGCTATTGGTACCTGTCACACATTTTGGAAGTAAAGCAACACTGACCAGTTTCATTGGTCAGCCACAAGCTGTTGTGTCGGAAAAACCTACTTCTACGTACTCAAACTGAAACATAGTGCAGCTCAAATGGCTTGAAATATTGATGCGGTGCGAGACCACTTGTAGGCTCCGTGGTGAATCTGATCTTGAAGATGAGAAGAGTAGCGGACATCTTACTGAAATTGGCGACGATGAATTTAAGACTTTCATGAAGCCTTATTCAAACAAAATCTATTTAAAAACCCGTGTAAGGACTTAGTACAGAGATCCACCTGTAGCCGAGCATCTAAGAATAGTTGAAGAGTACGGGCTGGACCAATGAATACCACACTAATTTGAAAAATCGTTGTTCTGAGGTTTCGTCCGCCCTTCGTGCAACGAGAACAATCTATTTCATGATTGTATTTCAGCGTACGATGCAATCAGATCCTCTATGGCAACCAGCGACGTTTGGCCCAGTGGATGGACAATGATGAGGCTTCGTTGCAGTCGAATAACTTTCGGAAACCGAACAAATGATCCACAAAGAGGAATTTATTGTGATGACGCGTGATCTTGGTCCATACTTTGGGCGCATTCATTCCGATTTGAGCCAGGCACATTTCCTACTCCATGCGGGGTTTTCCACGCAGGGTCAAGACGGCGGGAAGCCTTTTGAAAAAACAAGACGGTGAGTAATTATGGAGGTTGTTCACCTTACATTTTGAAATCTACGTTTCAAACCTTTTATGTGAAGTTTACGGAAGTGTCTCACTGAGTATCTGCATGTTAATTTGAGGTTTCCAGGTTTTCAAGAAGGCGACGCCGCTGAAACGTCCGTCAATGTTGCATTGAATCAATGTTGTTATTATCAACATCATGCCTGCTTATCAAGAAAACAGTGGGTCATTTGACAGGTTGATAGATAGTCGGTCCTGAAAATAGCTTCGTACCACTTCGGAAGCCGCAGCCACGCAAGGTGAATGTTATGCAGGCGATTTGGTACTTGTCGTTGATTCGATCCATAAAGCTCCTTGAATCCGAGTTAAACGATTCACACTTTTTTGACACTTTGATCCGTCTTCACACTGTTTTTTTTCCACTGTGCGGATCCCAGTAATTCCAGCATCAAATTCGTTCTTTTCTGTCATCTTATTGAACGTCGTAGAATACTAGTTGAGCGAATCTCTTTGCAATTTCGAGAACAGCCTAACTATGGCATTCATAAGGCATTGTTATTGAGTACCGGATGAGGGTTGGGGGATGGAGCTCAACTCCAAGCGCTACGCGCCGAGCGTCACAATCACTCGGCCACGACGCCCCAGTTAAAACGATTACGGCGATAAAGCACGCTTAAATGATCAACTAACTGTAACACAAACTTCGATTTACGCGTCCAATTTTAGTCATCAGAAAGGAACCGATTTTTCCCTGATATAACGCACGACCACACTTCGTAACACTAACGTTGCGGAAGTCAAACCAACTAGACTACGTAGTTTCAGCTCAGCCAGCATATTCACCACAATTCTCAACTAACAACTGCCATTTTCGTCTCGACAAGCCGAAACTGTCTTCAAGAACTTCATTGTCTGTGTAACTTCAACGTTCTGTCGTACATAAACAACCTTTACACTGGCAAAAAATGTGTGAACTCCAGTGGTTCGTATTTTAGTTGATTAATGTTGTGGACTGAAAAATATCACTTTCATAGCATACATTAAAAATCGTGCATTAAGTAGACAACTTGCTAGGATACAAGGGCATCTCTCAATACAAGCCATACGAGAAATCTAAACTCCAGTGGTTCGTATTTTAGTTGATTAATGTTGTGGACTGAAAAATATCACTTTCATAGCATACATTAAAAATCGTGCATTAAGTAGACAACTTGCTAGGATACAAGGGCATCTCTCAATACAAGCCATGCGAGAAATCTAAACTCCAGTGGTTCGATTTTAGTTGATTAATGTTGTGGACTGAAAAATATCACTTTCATAGCATACATTAAAAATCGTGCATTAAGTAGACAACTTGCTAGGATACAAGGGCATCTCTCAATACAAGCCATACGAGAAATCTAGAATTTGAAGCATACCAAACGGGACTATTAGTTCTGACATTACACTGCCCGCCACTTCTAGTTGGTATAGTGAAAAGGACGTTAGAAGTCTATATGAGCAAATAACTATTCGTAGCGGTTTAATGTGTATACAGGCCGAAAACACTGTTTGTATATCTTGTCGTCAACGTTTTCTGTGGACACAGTATTGGGTGAATTAACTTCTCCACTTGCTCCCTTGCCATGAGAATGGCCCGAGGCATCGTATGGAACTATTGTTCGATTGAATGTGTATTACAGCACACCTCTAATCATAGCACTACATACGAAAATGGTAGACACAGGCCCAAATGGTATTTTTACTTGTGTCACCAGGTGTCAATCGGTAATTAGCAGGAATGCGACTACCATAAGTGTCAAGTCACCTAATATTTTACATATTCCACTGGCTACCATTTGAAAACCCCTCTGGATTTCTAGTGGTTCCGCATGTTTGTTTAGCCTTTTCAAAATACATTCACTTTGCACAGTTTGAATAAATCGAGGAGAACTTTATCAGTTCAGCTAAAAGGTTGCTGTTCAAAAAGTCTATTTCAAGAAAAGACGCGATGAGAAAACAGCGGATTAAAATATAACTAGTACCACGTTGCCCTTTTCGTTAGAATTATTTTTGAAGCTAATATTTTGTTTCTTGACATAAAGTATTTCTGAAAAATTCACAACAAAAGTATTTCATGACTATGAGCCGCAGTACATTAGTTTTGCATGAACACCTCGAGCAAGAGTGTTGAGAAGCGTTTTATCGTCATATCATCCATAGCACTGTGGAAACCTTCCGCGAGCAGTTTCCTCATATGGAGTTAAAATCACCACCAAAACTTGCTTTCAGTTACCGAAGTAATTTTTACCATGTAACTAAACTTTTTAGTTCGTAACGTCAGAGACTGAAGTTCAATGCGTTTCAAATCTTGTTTTCAGTAAATTTAAGCAATTTCATACTTTGTGGGACGCTTTTGATTTTAGGAGTGTTCATTTCTTGACACTAGGGTCACTAATTTTGATATCACTTATTTTTATTGAGACAACTTCCCATGCAAGCAGAATTACTTTTTTGTGCTTTTTTGAAGTTCCAAAAACCCATTTGTTTCCGAATAGTAGATAGAATGAATTGTAAGTTTTTCGGTATCGTTATTCTGTATGGAAGTAGTCCCATTTTCGGAAATTAAGCTTCATACAAAATTCATTCCTTTCATGATAACCAGACACGAGGTTTTTAGCAGTAAAGTTAATTCAATGCGATACTGCTTGACGTTCAGGCAATTTAACCTTTTCCAACCACGTCAGGACAATATACTTAGTCAACCACTTTCGTAGCCACAGCACGGAAAACTTTTGCGCAAATTTTTTAAGCACTTCCTGGCTAAAAAACCTACGTAATTTGTGTATAGCAATTTTTTGCTTCGATTAGGAAAGTGCTTGGTTGAATAGAACTATGTGTCTCTACATCAAAAGAAAACGAAAATATTTATGGTGTTAGCTGAGCATAGGTGGGAGGAATATCTTCATTGAAATCTATAAAACGTGTGAAACATGTTTCGCGTTTTTCAAAAGGTTGAAAGGTCAAAATATCACAAAATTCACTTATTCAAACACTTCCATATCCACTGAGGAAAAAAGTCGATACGCAAAACATAAAACTTTCGCCATGTTATTTCTGCTGAGGTTATGAAAGTCTTAACTAGCTATAATGTACGCCAATCTGACCTTTTAAGAATCAGAAGAAGGCGGAAATAATGACACGTCAATCAGCACTCTACTGAACAGATTTTTCATTAACACTATTTATTTAGTAATTACTAGTCACTCATCAGTATTAAGTAAAGTTCAGAAGAACTAATTTCTCGAGACCGTCGGTCTGATAGTTGGTTTACCAAGCTGTAAAAGGCCTTAGAAAAGGTTTCTAAAAGCTTAAAAATGGTTTTGAAAGGCATTTAGTCTCTGCCGTCTGGACATCGCAGTGTCCGTGCGATGCGCTGAATGTAACAATGTCGCGTCTTTTTATGGAGTAACCGGTAATTATTTAATCGCTTCAAAGGTTGATAGATAGTCGGTTTTGGTTCTGGTCTTCGCTATGAATTCGAATCCATACACAATGTACACAAGCGTGAAAAATGCTGCAGTATGTTTGTAATACAACGTGAAAGTATGCGGATCAAATCCAGTTAAACCCAAAATTCAGCAAACAGTCTTACAATACTTTTTGTATCGTTCGCAATGCAAGTGCTCATCGAGTACAGGTTTTCGGAGTTGTGTATGTGTGTTCAATGACCACATGGCCGTTTGTCTAAAGACGTCAGCATATAGTGAAAAGTTTACACCTTTATGTTGACCATGGAAGCGCACTACAAGCATGGTATTGATTACCTCACTCAGTTTTCCGGTACTGAGTTCTCACCATCCCCTCTTTTATGATCACTCACTACGGTAAGCGAGAATTTGGAGTTTCTAATAAGTGGTGTCGAGTACAGAATATTTTATTACCGCTCTGGGTTAGGTCTAGGTGCATCTATTTTGCCACCATCGGCTTCTTGATTTTCTCATGTTTTCCTTATACAATCATTATCATTAAGACGCTATTACGCAAATCAATAAAGATTATAATGTAGCTTCATGAAGTTACAAAAGGAAAACCGCTCTGTTTCATGAAGGCAGCGTTTGGATGCCAAATATAAGAGCTATGAGCACGTCTGGGCATCACTCTCTAGCACACTTCCTCAAATCTAATTTTATTTTTTTTCGCTACTAAGTATATCAAAGTCTGTGAAGTCTTTCCATTTGATCATTCATCGCATTCAACTGCGGAGAATTTTGTGATATAATTCGCGACCTCAAAACTATCGACGTCTTTCTTAGTCTTTATTTAGTTGGCACTCGCTCACCATGTCCATAATTACAACTGCTTCTGCCGACTTGCTAATATTCCTGGATTTTATCATGTCCAGTCGATTTCTGATTAGGCAGCTTCAGCTTGTTGTACATGTTTAGCAATGTTGAAGTTGGCTATAATTTTGCTCGAGTGATTTCTCTCCAAATTATTTACATTGTCGCAACATGTGTCCCACATGATTCCACCCACGTTTTTGATCATTCAGCCTTACCTTACTCAACCCGGTTTTTACGGTCGATTCCATCCTATCGACCGACTTGCCTACGCGAATTTAAGCACAACTTAACAGAAAAAAAAAATTCGCCACATCTCATTTTTTCCCTGTTTAATGTTTATAAAGTTGTGCTTACGTGCAGAACAGCCACGCCTTCTCGACACAGTATTTATTGAACGGCTTGTTCCTCATCAACGCTTACTCGCCCAGATCCTATTTCAGCATGATCCCCTTCAAGTTTGCGGTATCTTATGGTTCACAACTGTTTCTGCTGGTGAGAAATAATGGCCTTTAGGCACTCACACTGGTTTCGCAGATTCGCGTTTTTCTCATCGCCAGTAAACAACTATTTTGACATCCTCATTTTCAGTTCGACCCACGTTGTTATCACTTCTATTACAATCATTTATCTCAGTATAGGGTAGAATTACAACTCGCAAATGACAGAAACATTCAAGAATACGTCAGCATGTAATTTTTGTAGTCAACAACTGAGTGGACCGTAAGTTATCAAAATGGTGTGGTTCAAGGAGAAATAACGTATGCGTAGTATGCTTAATTGTTCATAAAGTCTCTTTCCTTTTAGGGCCAAGGAAACTGTGGCAGGTAATCCGGAAATCTTTGAAATTTTCTTGGTCAGAGGAAGATTTGATATCTCACTACATTGTTCGTTCTACCTTAGTGGGCATCTCTGGCATATTTAACCTTATCAGGGTCACCAAATGACATCTGACTCTATTTCACATAAGATCGTCGAAATCCAGAAGGTTGCATAGCGACAGCTAAATGCAGATGGGTCAGCAACGTAATAGGAAGAATAGATAATAATCGGTGACTCAAACAAAGTGAAACACTGTTAGTAATTGGATGAGAAAAGTAGAGTGAGCTTTGAGGAAACACGTCTTCCCGAACAAGCATTCAAACGATGGGCAGCCGTGATTGTGGCTGGCGTTCATCACTTGCCGATGGAAGCGACTTTAGGATCGTGAAATATGTCGCGCGAACTTCACCGTGCTCTGAGGAGATCGCCGCTGGAAGACGATTGCGCGGGAAGCAAACGCTGTAAAATCTGCTATGGCTTCGCTAATGGTAAAGATGGGCCATTCAGAAATACATAGACATAGGTATTATAGCTCAGGTGATCCTGAGCTGGTAGTCTATGAAAGCATGAACGTCGCCTTCGAACATTATCACAGAGAAGCAGCACCCGTAGCCATAATGAGGCAAACGATCAGTGCAGTCTACGCGAAAGGTACACCGTGATCGGGAATGCGGATAAGTAAAGTTCATCTTCAGAATCCGCAAGCATTTTAGATCATTTTCGCTGAAGTTTAGACGTTATACTCAGCCTGTGAACGAGACATCTTATTTCGCTATTAACCTCGACAACCATTCTATTTTCATGTTGTCCCACTGTGTCTCTACTCTTCTATCCATAAGTAACTATATTGATATTTCCTCTGTCTGGAATTACTTATATTTCAAGTTTTTAGGGATCTGTTTGTAGAGCAGTGAATTTTGAAACAATGTCCACTGTCGAACCAGCAGAATGGAAAGAGCTGTCTATGTGTGCAACAGAAAATAAAAGTCGTGTCTTCCCTTCTACACGATTTTTCATGGCAGTTTTGCTCTGCCTCTGTTTCATATCTTTGTCTGTAACCATATCAAATCTTTCTCAAGCAATGGTATGTATGGTGCTCAAACCATCGCCTCCACTTAATCACACACTGGCTGAGATTCGTATCAAACGGGACCTTGGAGGGTTGCTAACTTCTCCTCCTATTGGTTCTAATTCACTTACCCAAGATGGCACGTCCCATCAAAACTGTTTAAATGACTCTGTCATCGTCGGTTCTTGTCAACAGTATAGCCTTCTCAAGTGGACGTCACAGGAACAAGGTGACTGTGTGATACTGATTCCAATATTCATTTTCAAATTCAAGCCCCGTAGTAATGAGTCTTCGACAGATTAGAATGTTTCAGTTTGATTGCAAAGTATTTTAATTTACTTTGCTCTTAAGTCTCAAAATATTCGTAGCTTTAATAGATTTCGTGGTTTCCGGGTCAATGTTTCTTTCCAACACTTGCCATTACGCATAACTGAACATCTCAACGAAAACTGCACTGTTATTGTTGATGCTAGCCCTACATTCCTTTTCCAAACAAGAGCCATTGATGAGAAACAGTTGTGTCAGAACAATGTGAACAATGCTGTTACAGGAGTAATCTATGCAGCCCAGAACGTCGGCTCATTATTCATGTTGGTAGCTGGTTGGCAAGCAGATCGTTTAAATAGCAAGTGGACAATAGCTGTCGCTTTGACTGTGCTCATCTTGTCAAACTCACTAATACCAATTGTTGCCTCTAGTTCGCCTTGGCTAGTTGTTAGCTTAAGGTACATATTCTTAATAAAAAAAACTTTGTGTTTTATGACTAAAGTGTTACCCGGAGACTCAACACAGCTCTGTCGTCAGTTAAGGGTCACAAAGAAAGCGAAATTCTCAAAAAAAAATTGAGGTGAAAAGCGTCACGTCTTTTTGAATGCAAATCGAACTTGCTAGCATATTGTTTGGCGTAGCATTGGTGTGGCATTCATAACATGTTGACGATGAAATTCAAAAAACACTGCTATTTTCACCTATTATGAACAAATTATGAACTATTTTTTTATACGCGCCAGATTCGACCACTGCTATTCTATCCGTGGATAGTAAAATTTGAAAGAAAAACTCAAATTGTATCTGAGCACATTTTTGCTCAAGGCATAATGCTAGAGTGATGTTACGTGCACTCCAATATAAGATGAGTATAATTATTACGCTTATTAATTAGAAATTTCAAGAGTCAGCATCTATCATCGAACTTTTCCTATGATGATCAACACAGCTAACGAAGGTTTATTCCATTTACACTCTTGCGACAGCGCCTAATTTCGGTTTCTTACGAGTAGATCGTCAGCATGTTTAGATTTTCGTTGTGCTCACGGTGACGACTATGAATGACATACCGACTACTACGGCAACTTTAAACCTTTTAATGCGACTTCTAGTCAGTAAACTAGTCTGCGATCTGCGAAATTCGCGCGCTTGTCTCATCCTATCCATACTACATTTCCTTCCATACGCCTCACTATTTTCTTGATGCATGTAGAACTCATCAGTGGGAAAAAACACTCGCCCATTATGCAATCCATTGTTAAGGGGATTTAATGAAGTTGTGTAGGTTAGTAGGGGACATTACGATGAATATCTAGTCGTTTTGATATCCTCACGTTCCAGACATTACCTTGAAATCATTATGACCATCAAAAATTGGAAAACAGCGAAGTGATTGTCATAAATGATGCAGCACACCTCATGTGATGACTTCACTGGCCACACATCTATACAGCTCTTTCCGTGTGAGAGTAATAGTCTCTGATCTGAAATGAAAAATTAATTGAGAATTTATTGATAGGACATTAACCCATTAATGACGCTGTCTACAGCACCTGATACTGTGTTGAATAACCTATCTTTTGGTATTAAGAAGTCTAATAGAAAGCTTCTGTGCACCAAAAAAACCAACAGAAAGCCTAGAGGTGTCAGTTGTCGTTATATTGGTCATTTAACAACTTGCCTTTTCAGAGTACTGGCCGGGATCGGTGATGCGCTATTATTTCCATCAGCTTCGTCAATGATCACCAGATGGTTCCCACCTAAAGAAAGACCGTTTGCTCTTGGATTTATCACCGGTGGAAGGCAGTTAGGTATATTACGAGTGTCTTTTTAAATTTGTTGTTCAGAAATCTTCTTCTCAAGCAATTCATTCTCTACTAGTAATGCAAAATACATAATTAGTTTTCGAAAATTTACGCATTCCGTTACCACATTTTATTGCGTGAGTCCCCAGTACCTCTAGCAATCAATTGGGTTTTCCCGTAATCATTCACTGCAAAGGTTTTCATTTCGCATGCTATTTAGGTTGCTATTCGAGAGTTTCTGCATCTTTATGTATGCCGTAGAACATAGGTTAAGCCAATTCTCATGCATAAACTTCAACATAATAGCGAACTCAGCCTAATTCGCCCTGCTGGTCAAATACAAATCTCGAAGTTGATATGAGCGTTCAAATCAGCATTTATTTAGTAACCAGTAATTAGAAACGACACGTAGAACTAAAACGTAAAAAATCGCCTTTTGATCGTTTATTCTCAAAATGGGAAAAGTGGTTTGAGACGCTCCGAAATAGTTTTAAAGAACCCTATGTACGAAAGTCTGTGCACACGCGTTGTAAAAGATAATATGAACACCAGTGTCCGCACGTAGCGAAAGTATAAAATTTTCTAACACTTAACGATTCCTACGTTACCAATCTCGACAAAAAATCGGAATTCAATCATCGTCCATATGCGTGTTCATCAATGTTCAAGATCAAGATTCAAAATGGCTCATCGTTGATAAAAAAAATCTGGCGAATCCGAAGTCTTAATTCTTTAAGCATCACAAGAGATGGCTTCTCTCCTTCTAAGATTACCTCGAGACTAAGCGATAAGGCTGGCAATACTTTAATCTAAGCCCATATATGTCATTTAAAGCTCTTAAAGAGATTATCTCATCAGAGAACACAAAGTCGAAGGCATTTAATGTGATTTCTTGAAGGAACACTCTTAATTTTGCCTATCGCCGGAGTATTCTGTGAACATCCAATGGAGTACGGATGGCGTGCGATTTTCTACCTGTCGTCTATTATTGGCGCAATAATACTTATTGCGTGGCTTCTCCTCTCTGCTGATAAACCCTCAAAGCATTTCTGTGTGTCGAAGGTGAGAGAGAAATTGCTCAGACTTGTTATTTTAGTGCTGTTTTTAGCTTTGTCATTCGTGCAACTTTCCAAATATTCAGGCCTACCACTGCAGTATTACATTTCAGGGTGAAGAAATTTACATTTTACGTAAAATAGACGAAGAAAAACTTGGAAAGCGCTCTACTAGAGGATGTCCGCCTTTTGATAAACTTATTCGATGCCTACCTTTGTACATAGCTATAGCGGCGTTAATTTGTCATGAGTATCCTCTCGTTATCATGTTACAGGTAAATCCATTTTACAGTTTTACCTTCTTTTTAATCATTCCGCCCCACCTCAATCACAGCATGGCTGGCCCTTCATTGAAGCACTTGACCTAAACAAATTATTCATTTGCTCCGAAATCAGTGTATAGCTCAGTAAAAGTACGGTGAACTGGTTTTTTGAGACCATCGTTTGATTGCCTGGTTTAAAATCTTTGTTTTGTTCCAAAAAAAATCTTTTCTGGGCCGATAAAAGGCAGACTTTGAAGAGCAATTTTTACTAGGCCAGCCAACTGATGTACGCATCACAATCTTTACACATGCTCTTGAAAGGTCCAAAGCGCTATGGACTCCACAATACCCATATGAGGTAGAATATGTTAATGCTATGAAGATCTTGCGTTATATATGGCTTTAACAGCCTCGGCTTTCCAAAAGTAATTCCTATACTGTACTTGATATACCGGAATTTCTACTGCTTTTACTGCATTCTTCACAGTGGTATGCTGTTTCACATATACCTAAGAGAATTGAGTGGTGAGTAAAAACGCGACCTCAGACGGGAGCCGAACCCGTATTCAACCCCTACCGGAGACGCGTACTACCACTACACCACAAAGTAAATTGTCATTCTTTATGATATGTATTTGATATATTCTATAAATTTATCCAACTTCTAATAGAATTGCATAAGGAACTAGAGGAGGACGTACTCTGGACATGGAGTGATTATTTACTAACGCTCGCTTCGAGTGTTTTTCAAGACCGCGTTCGAACTTCTACGCGTCTGATGACTACTATTTGAGCCAACATGTCATGTGATCTGTTCACCGGTGCAGCCCGATACACGTGTTTTGGCCTTGACAGCCTCTATGTATATTTTCTATTTTCAGCTCCTCCCTAAGTATTTTTCTGATGTCCTCGAGTTGTCAAATACAACCAATGGCTTGATCTCTTCACTTCCTTCAACTGTTCTTTTTATTTCTAAAACATTATCATGCATTACTGCGTCATTGATCACGGCACGGAAGCCACCGCTTTTGGGTTAGAAATAACAAATTTACGATTGAGCCTATAATATAGCCTTGGGGAAGTCTTATGCACTGAATTTCAGGATCAACAACATGTTGCAAGTTCTTTAATTTCATCGCTTCACTAGGTCTCGCGATTTGTGTAGGAGCAGTGCCTCTTCTTGGATCGAAGAGAAATCCAGTGCCAGTAATATTAGTGCTTTGCCTTGCAAACGCATTTGCTGGTAAGGTAATATTCATTTGTGCGCTGCACACACGATAGTATTAGATCGTTCCATGAGTCGTGGCAGTAGAGCATCAAAAACCAAATTTATCAACCAGAAGTGACTAAAATTGCATTATTTAGGTATCGTTCACTTGTACATTTTTTTGCGCACGTTTTGGTGAAGAATTTTCCTATACTTGCTTTGAGATGGAGCTGTCGTGGGAACAAACTCGCTTGCTACTTATGCGCAAAAGAAGCGTAGGAGGAAATACCAGTAAAACGGAGCGTAAGGTTGATGGAGCTTCTGTGGACGGACCAAGCGCAACTATCCTCCAGACTGTTCTCTCCAGCTTGAACTTTGCGAATTCCTTCCTAGCCGTTCTTTCTGCACGTTATTTTTCCACTTCCTAGCCGCCCATCTGCAACCGTATCATCGCCCCAACTTCATTAATCTTGCGCGCCGCTTCACTAGTATTTTTCCTCACGCGCCATTAGTACATGAGCAGCAAGCGAATGTGTTCTGAAGACAGCTCCATTTTCAAGCAAGATAGGGAACTTGTACACTAAAATGTTCCCAAGAAAGTACACAATTGAACGATACCAAATTTATGCAATTTTAATTTGTTCTAGCTGCTTAGTAAATTTGGTGTTTATTGCTCTTGTGCAAAATTTATGGGACGATGTAATATTTTGGCGCCACATGCTTGATATAATCCAGATCCTCAGTTTTCAGGAATGCATACACCTGGAGTACAAACAGCTCTCGTGCAACTTGCTCCAGCATACAGCGGTGTCATTACAGGAATCGCATTTTCTTTTTCTGCTGTATTCTCCATTATAAATAAGATCGTCAGCAGCTTTATACTCTTGCAAGTTTTTCAAGCTTCTATCACTGTTGAAAGCACTTCATTACGCCTTATAGTTAGAGGTTTCACTGGCTCGTTTTTATGATACGTTGTTATGAAGCATGAGTTCTTCAAAACTCCTCTCAGGCCAACCAAACTTCTTGTTCTTGTATTGTTCACTGAGTAGTAAAAGATCAAACAGTATTTCATCAATAGACCTGAGCACAATGAAATTGAAGCTGGAACTGCACCTGTGACACACAAGTTTTTTTTTTCGAACTCTCAGTATGAACGCGGCAGTAGCTCAGTGTAAAATTATAGAGCGCGGTGATGTTTATCAGCTAACAAAGTGCACGCTATTTCCGATGCTCTTACAGATCTGGAACACCGAGTGAGTGGGCAATAGTATTTGAGATTTCTGCGGTGGTTGCGTTTCTTCCCGTTGTGTTCTTTACCGTATGGGGCTCTGCCGACATCCAGCCATGGGCCAAAGGCAGCACCAAAAGCCGAGATCAGAACAATTCAAGCTCGACTACTATCTCTTCGCAATGTGACGACAGCGTTGTGAGGAGGCTGGTTCAATGTAGCCTATTTCTAACTCATGATCTTGGTACCTCATAGATGCCTCCGATTTTCATTTGCTATGTGAGTTCTAAGAAAAACGTAGTGAGGTTGTTTCACAATTAGAAAATATCGTTGTATTGCTTTACTGACATCCTTCGAATGCTTTGAACTGTATAATTGCAATATACAGGGTTGTTGAAAGGTAACTTATATTTTTTGAAATCCTGGTAACTCATTTACTGATTGTTACTTTTTGCAAGAAATAAAATTTTCAAAAAGCGTACAGCAAAAAGTTTTATTCGAAATTCGATATAAGCACCAGCATGTGCCACCACCTTCCTCTAGCGCGAAAGCCGATCGGCGAATTTCACCACGAATACTTGTAGGATGAAAGACCAAGCTTTTTATAATGAGCTCTGTCAAAGTTGCTGGTTTGGTAAACTATGCTTGCTCGTTTAAGTAATGGCAAAAAAGATGTCAGAGGGTATTAAATCAAGGCCACCGGTTGTCCACTTATAAGGACCCACGACGACGCATCCATCTCCTAGAAAAATGGATAGTCAGCCATTCATAAACAACGGAAATCCTTCTTAAGCATTTTTGAGCTGTGTAGTAAACATCGTCCGAGCAACATGCACTGCTTCCATCAAAGCTAAAACAACGGCGACTTCTTTGAGATCGATCACAGATTGTTTAGCCATAAGTTTGGTAGGAAGATTTATGATCGTATTTTGTGAGGATGCCTTCCTTGAAAGGTCTTGATCATCTTTGCATTTGAACAATAATTCTCAGAACTCCATGACCTGATGTTAGTCGGGCAAGCTTTCACTAGATAAAATGTTAAGTCTTGTTTGTAGGGCATCAAAATTTTCAAACAAAACCATCTAAAAAAAAAACAACGCCATGAATTCATTTCCACACACTGACGAACATTTGCAAGTAAGATGAGAAAAAAATTGCGCTGTGTAAATAAATCATAAGCGATTCGAAATAGAAAGTTACGCTTCAGTCACCCTTTATATGATGCTTGCAAGAATTGAGAGCAATATTGCCCTTCTTGCAACCGATCTATCAGATTTTGATGCAGATTCTCGATAAGCACCTTGAAATAAATACTCGTAATCATTTCAAGTCCCTGTGAATACTATGTTCACATATTTCGCTCATCGATCTCTATTCATTGAGCAATTTCAATCGTCCAATCATTTTGCATTTCATTCGCTGGCGTACAAGCAATATGGAGTTGTTTTACTCGTGCTATATCCATTGTCTTGTTTGAATAGATGTTCGTTGCCATGAAGTAAGACAAAATTACATGTTTCTAAATATGCCCATTAACCTGGATGCAGACGTAATTGTCTCTAAGACTTTCCCATTACAAAACACTCCCCTTTGAACGAGTTAGCAATCTTTTCTTTTTATTTTCTTTCGAAAGCTTTACGATAGCACTGCCAGAGCATTTCCAGAGAAAAAAAACACAATGGGTAATGCGGTAGCTGGCGAGCGTTTAAATTTAAGGCACAGCTAGCAACCCTCTCTGTTTATAGTTATTGAAATAGTGAGAAACAATCACGAAATCAACAACGTTGAGATTTTCCCTAATGTCCCCTTTATGACCACCATTTCCCCATGAATTCCCATCGTTTAGGCTCTCACTGCTGGCTAATAAGATAAATGCTCTCACTCAGGTATATCTTTCTCTCAATCGTTTAAACACCACATTTACTGACCCCTAGATGCGTGGTACATTTCCTAGTGGGGAATACTGGATAGAGAATGAGTGTGTCTTTACGTAGCTCAAGACTGGTAGGTAAATAAATATATAAATAAATATATCTATATATACTAAGTGTCATTTTTTGAAATATGAACATCAACTAGAAAAAAATGGTTATTCATTGGCTCCGGTAGCCCATCACCCTGCCAGAAATATATGAGTCGATTTACATTCTTTTTGTCAGGGATATGTAGGATCTAGTGGCTTCCATCTCAGTTGATAAATATACAGAAATGAAATAAAAAGTAGCTTTGGGTTGATATATATTTACCTGAAGTTTCAATTTTAAGGTGTTTTCGAGCACGAGCTACATAGAACTCAAATGGGAGCGAACATTTCAAACTAAATTTTGTTCTGACATGACAATAATGACTGATTGAGTTGCAAGCTACATCGTCAGTCATCAATCAAAGTCGACTTGTTGGCTCGTTCGCATTGGCTGTTAACTAATGATGTTCAGCCTGATACAGGCTACATGCAAAAAGAAAAACTTCGAATAAGCTTAATTTGGAATAGCACCATTGAACGGGTGTGCTTTGAATCGCGTGTGAAATGGTGATTTCATCAATAGACACTAGCTGTGCTTGCAAATAAATCGCATAAAAACATAAGCAATAAAAGTGGTCCAGCTATATGCAGGTGAGTTTCATCACGCTAAAACTTACCGCCCAACCTTTCCATGTTGCATGGCGTGACCATGTGCGAACATTTGATGAATGTCCATCATTTCACGGGTGAGAAAATAAAATCGAGAACACACAGCGGGTCGGATACGGCCTAAGAAGACGTATGACCTGCGTATGTAGACTTAAAGAACGGTACTCAATGTAGCGGAATGTCAGGTCAGTGTAGAAGCTTTGGAGAAAGCCGTTGAGTAGAAGCTATCCTAGTGACGGCCGGCGAGGGACGCAGAGTGCCATTACACAGGGCGGATGCTGGCCGGGTGCCCTCGTAGCAGTGTGGACCTTGTTGAGTGAGAGTCGTCGCTGTTGTGGTAATGTCGACGACTTTCTAATCACGAATCCAAGAGCTCAATATCCGCCAGCACCCCCATAAAGCTCTCCCGTTAGTGTCACGACGCCCGCCATATACAGACGACCTCGTTCTCGTCTTCTTCGCCAACCGTTCTAATGCCGCCTGCTTCCTATACAGCTTCGGCTTGTATTTATATATTGCTCTTATATCTCCACCTTGATAAAAGAGAACGAAAGTTTTAGTTTCCATTGTCGAAGATTTGGAAAAACTCGTTTATACGCAGAACTCTCGCTAGTAAACAGGTTGGATTGTAAATGTATCATTCGTCACGAAACGTGTTGTTGTCTGCGAACCACAGTTTTTCCCCCAAACTTACTATAGAAAAACGATTAATTCTAATCTCTCAGCAATTTCTTTAATAGTCGCCGCTTAAGTGCTTTGTATTTAAGCCCAATTATTGTTTAATTAGCTTATTTTTTTCCTCTTGAATCGGCATTGACGCGTTTACCAAGAAAGATTTGAAGAAAAATTGAAATCACCGAACATATCAGCGATACTCTTTGTTTTTAACAACTATACAAATCAAATATTTTTTCTTCGATGTTTGATTTCATCTTAATGAGTCAAATGAGGAACTAGTGAGGCATCCTGGTCTTACCTGACTAAATAGGGTTGATACTGTTTTTTTTTAAGGGTTTGCCAAGAGGAGAATTCGATTTCAAATCACACGTCACAACGGCATAAATAAGAATTTTGATCAGTCCCTGAGCTTTCGACTAGCTCCCACGACATCTGTGCGTTATTAATCTTTCCAATCTCAAATCCACTACATTAAATCCCAGCCATCAATTATTTTGCACTATTTATTAGTGTCAGTCATCAGATCATCTTTTCATCGCACTATTTCATTTATATGCGAATTTAAAGAAAATGCTCGTTGTTAAAACAGTGAATAGGGCAGCATCGACGAATTCCAGTGCCCGTGGGCCATTGTCTAGGGAAGTCTCGATGCATGCCACGTAGGCATCGATCGCTTCTGAGGCACAGAGTGGGCTGCTGCCCAATTCTCTAGTGGCTTTACTGAATCTGGTACGTTTTATACGAAAACCTGATAGAAAGAACATCTTCTGCACGAGTACGACTGTCGGTTCGCTTTCTCTTGTCTCATCACTCATCTTCTTCATTTCATTTTTCTCGCATTTTTATTGAGCTTCTGTAATTGTAATTAATCATTACATCCAACCATCATTCATCAGGAGCTTAATTTTTGTGGCCTTATGAGATTTGTCCCTTTGATACAGCGTTGGCAAGGAACTGCTTAGAAAATCTCAGAATCAAGCACATATTTTGGTAAAGATAATACAAAAAGCATCCAGGTCTTCGGGATAATTCTGAACAACTTCAGACCTTCCCATCGAAAACTGTACGATACCTAGTCAAGGAAGCTCACGACAAGTCATTTAGTATCCAGACCTTTCTAACATCTCTTCGCTCTTAGTAAACACAGAGCTTATATATTGTTCTTTGTTTTAACATATTACGTCTAAGATGCAGTGAGCACAGTGCATTCCATATGAAAATAATGGTCCCTTACAACTATGAACTAATATGTTTCGGCTCACATTGTGTTTATGGATCTTTAAGATGCTAGCTCTCATGCTGTAATAGGATGTAATTTCGACTTTTTATGGCCCATAAAACGTCCTTCCAACAGCGAAGTAAATGAGAAAGCGGAATTTTGTCCACAAGAGCAGATGATATTCCTGTGCGTCGTCTATGTTTGCGGTTGGCCCAACATCTATTGGCAAACTTGGAAACTGTTAATTTCGTTTAGAAATTTCACTAGAACTCGACCGTGAGCAATTTTTTGAGGTGAGAGAAAATTTCATAGGAATTATCTACAGTCTTAGGGAGAGAGTTCAAAAGTCTTTTACCGAATTCATCAAGTTATAGGTTATTCAATTAGTGTGCTTGTGGAAATATCATCGATAGTTGACGAAAAACCAGCTTCGCCCGAATCCTAGTTCATTTAAAGATCTTATCGTGTTCGTTCTATTGTTTCTCTTGATACGGACCTATGTTTGGGGTACTTAATTTCAGCTGACTCTGCCAGCATGACCCAGCAACTCAGCCAAATGTGCAGCTTGCTGCTGAATAATTGATATGTTCATTTGGCCAGATTAAGTGGACAGAGTGCGTCTGCTGACGATGGCTGTTTGATCGTTGCTGACTTGCAAATTGTTTGAATCAGTTAACGCAGTAATGTATGAGATTGCTTGTTTTTAGACGACGACAAAGGTTGCGTAGATAATCAACAAGAATTTTTATTTAAACCCTATTTTGCGTTGTTATGATGTTACAATTGCATATCAAAGGATTGAGCGATATGGAAATATTCGACTCTAGGCGAGAATTGAACCCGTGTCTCACCCATACCAGCCAATAAGAAAAAGGGGACAAGTCGGTGACCCCTGTGGTAGCACGCGCCTCCGACTGTTGGTGAAGCGCGGATTGAATCCCACCTGGAGCCGAGTGTTTTGGATACCACCAGATCATTAGATGTTCAGGAGTGGTGTAGATTAGAGTGGAATAATTCTAGTATCGTTAGAATTTTGCAGTAAACTATTTCATAAAAGCCTTGACTGACTGCTTGTATATTCATGAATTCCTTCGTCGAAATGGAAATAGTTTTTTCAGTGTCGTTTGCTGATAACTCAACCAAGAAGCGTAAATCTCTTTTTCAAAACCAATGATAAGAAAGTTAGAACTCGTGAAAATCACTAGCATTTCTTGGTTGTTGTAACAGCTAAAAGAGGTATAGCTAGATTATTCAACTGAACTTAGAGGATATGCGCGATCACTACACTTACTAGAAGGGTGAACGTACAAAGTACTCTACTGAAAACTTGCACGCTTATATGTATCTCGGTGTTCATTGCCCATCTTTATAAAAATCACTTCTACGATCAGAGCTGAGTATATGTACTTAACAGTGATTGCGAACCTTTACTGGCATTTCAAGCCACTGAATATGCTCACCGAAGCATGTTGACGCATTTTTACCTCATCTATTGAGGTTCAGCATTTGCATTTATTCACCAGATCCACTGTCACTTTGTGCATTCACCAAATTGCCCCAATAAATTGTCATTTTAAAACTTTTATCTTGTACTTATTGTCGTATATATCAGGAAATCTAAGTAATAGAGATGCACATCAATTTTATCACTACTGCACCTCATTGTAACATCGACATTCGTTAATCATTGCAACTTCCTAGTCTTAGGTTTTTGTGGCGTTAATATGTTCTCTTTAAATCAAATCATTCCGCTCCACATGGACACTATACTGTCTTTAACGTTCTACTTTTTCTACCACTCGTGTAGATTTCGATGCAAGCGTCTATTGAAGGGCCTAAGATTTTGCGTTTGTCTCTTACTAGCCCAAAACTTCTCTCTATTCGAATAAAAAAAAGCAGAGCGGGCAATTGAACGCTGGTCTCAAAAGTCCGGTTCTCCGCCCCTTTACTAATTACTGCATACTAAATAATTACTAGTTTCAGTGCATATTAAAATCGCATTTACATTACGCGCTCCATTGGAAGGCCAGCCATGCTGTGGTTGGATGAACGGAATGGCATGAATTTTCACCCGATCTTGAGCATTTTTTGTCATAAAGTTGAAAAGTTTTCCCAATGTTTTCTTCAGTTTCTCCTCTTAGAGTTGAGGTCATTTGCGCGATTTGAGCGTATCATCGTTTAACTTCTTTTCTCATTCGTAATGAATTTCCTTCTATTCCTCCTATATGAAAATCGTTGATCATACATTATTTTAAAGATAATTCATCAAGCTTCTTGTCAACTAACATGTTGATTTCGTTCGATGCACTGGTGATATGAATTACAGGCTCATGTCAGGAAAAGAACGGACGGAGCCACAGTGGGTAACGCCTTCATCAAATCAGGTATCCTCGCAAGTGCGTCTCACTCACCTTTACGTTCCCTTAGTTCGTTCACTCACGAGGATCAAATCTCAGTAATACAACTGACAATAAAATGCACTCCAGTAAGATATGTTCAGTAAAGCGAAAGTGTAAAGATTTCAAAACAAGTATTTTGATGCAAGTAAGAAGAGTGCTTTTAAGAGCAGTCTATCAATTACTCATGAACTTAGCTTATACTGGTTAGAGTTGATTTGTAATGGCACGTTACTTGTTCAACGGTAGCATGTAAAGATCACATTGTATGGCGTTTTCGAATTTACAAAATCATATTTAGATGTAAGCAGAGGAATTCGTAATTGTTAATGCCGATTAGTTCAGATTACTCTTGAGTAAGGCTGCATTTTTCTGCGACGTAATGAGATTTGCTGGCTATTGAGAATAATCTCTGGAGCGCCCTAATGAGATTTTTAATTCAAGCGCTCATGTTATCAAATTGCTTGACTATCTAACCCTATGACTCGGCAAATCGAATGTTACTGTATTATTTGCATTATTACTACTATTACTGCATCATACTATAGAGCGGTAAAATATGATGAGTAGTGTTCCAATAGGGCATGCACCTACAGTAGTTTTGCTATTTTTTTTCATTTAGAGTTATATTTCATACTAAAAAAACTCACTTGTACTTTGGATTTTAACTTTTGTGAAAAGCGTATACCGTTTTTGTTTTTGAATTCTCATTTTGTCGGAAAGTGAAATAATTATTCATTACCAAGATTTCCTCATATGAATAAACAAACAATGGACACCATAATAAAATTTATTACTCTGTAAGCCTTTGCCTGAAAAAGCAGGCATGATTTCTTACTGACCGTAAATAATTTCGGCTAGGTCTCTCATTAACTTCTCAGCTGCACACATCCAATATTTGGTGGTGAGTCGAAACGCTTGCTACAGCTAGGTTGTTCCCCATATTGATCCACAAATATTGAGAAATTTGGGGTTTTTTTCTCGAAACCAAGCTAGAAATTGCTGATGCCTTGAGGTTATCTATTCGCAGGATGGCAAACGTCCCGCGTAGTACGCAAAGGATGATGAGTCTCCAGGGAAAGTTTTGTTTCTTTGAGGCCACGTCAGATTCAACTTGTCTGAGAATTTCGAATGACATTTCTTGTGCAAAACTAACTCTTTTCCGATGATGTATTCTTATTTTCATAATGTATACCTAGCTGCACAGACACGAAGGGATTATCGTTTTGAGTCCATGTAGTGACTACCGTACCGTTTCGTAGTACAACTCTAATGATTGTAAACTCGCGAACTTTCAAGGACCGCAATAAGTATAGTCTTATTACCACTTAACCTTTATGGCCTGTTACAGATGTCACATAATGTGCAAAGATCAGTACTCCTTTTCAATCGATTTATCTTCCCTGGATCCTTCGTTTACAAGAGGTCTTCAGATTTACGGGATTCGGTTGCCGCTTGACGATTCTTTGCTGCTATTTATGAATGTCGTTGCTTACTAATCCAACCGAATCTTACTGGAATTTTAGTATTGCTCTGCGAATCGTTCCCATGTCTTAGTCTTTGACGGTCATGAAATTTTAGATTGAAGGGAGTTTTTCAACACACTCAACCGATATCAATTTGCTATCACTGGCGGGAGAGCTGCTTTGTTGACCTGGTTAGGGGTCGAACTAAAAACCATACGTGTGTTGTAAAGCATCTCCAACCAGTGCTCTACCCTCACCCCATGACCGCTGCAACATGGAACAAAAAGTGTAAAAATTATGCTAACGATGTAGCCATTGAAGACACTCTAACATATTTCTTACAAATGAATTCCGCTTCAAAATGAGTGCTTCCACAACACCGTTTTATTCTTGGCTTTGCGCGAATGTAAGTGAGCATGTTTTACCTCACTAATAAGTGTACGCAACGTTGTTATAAATCTTTTTGCGGCTGAAACTTCGGTGCCATATCCTTCTGTCTTCTCCGGAGCCTCAGTTTTGAAGTGGAAGTGCAAAAAAAATTCGACGGGTTCTGCCCGACTGACGAGTCTGTAAGGACGAAGCACGTGTATCGGGCTGTACAAGAGCCCTTACCAGACCACATGACAAGTTGGCTCAAATAATAATGAAAGGATCTATTGAAATTTGAGCGTGCTCTTAAGAAAGCACTCGAGGTATAATATGCAAAAAATTATTTCTTAGAACGTGGGCTTTCGTAGTCGCGTAAAGTCGAATCGAGTGGCGTGGAGTATTGCATGAGTGAAATATCGTCAGCCAACAGTGCCCTATTATATGGTATGCTTCTTGCGGTTAGAACCAAACAATCTTAATTGACTATTCTCGGAAGCACTGAACGATTTTCAACATCATACAAATATACTAGCAAACCAGAATGTCGCATATCTATGCTAATCTCGAGAAAAAGGCGGTATTGAAAATGAGTTGATGCCATCAAGCTCTTCCTGAAAATTAGACAGATGGTCTACAAAATGATTAAAAAAATTCTCATTGCTTGAAGATGCTTCCTATATTAATATTGTGGAAAGTTGGATTTTCTGATAATGCTTCCGACTCTCCTTGTGCCCTACTTTTTGTTAAGCACCGAATGAATGTCATAGTCATGTCTAGTTAAGAAAATGGTTCCTCATAGAATTGAGCATCACTCTCTTCCAAACAAAATCGTCCACTGTGGCAGCTCGTGTTAAAAACTTTTAATGGTGATTGGCTAAACCATTCTTATCTCATTTGCGTTTCACTGAGTGAGGTAACGCTCCACATTGAATCAGAAGTGCTTAACAGTTGCACCAGATGAACTGATTTTGATAAACGTGTCTAGCAAGGTTTGACGTTTTAACGGTGCCAACCGTCGGATCATACGACAAAGTTACAACAATCATAAAGAAGACGAAATTCTCAGTCAATAGCTGAAATTACACATGAAATGTCCGAAGGCCTTTGTGGACGATGAATGTGAGGAAACGAACTGATTGCAAGAAGTTCTGGTCTCCATCCGTCCAGTAGATGTGATAATGAGTTGTGTAAAATAATTGAAAATAAGATATCAATATATATCGTTACTTTGTGGGACTTTTTATTGTCTATAGCTGTTTTTTTTGCACATTTTATTATTATGCGCTGACTTTACTGAGCTCTGTGGACAAAAAAAGCTAAATTTTGAGCAAAGCCCTCTTTCCCGTATAGTTTTTTAGAAGTAAGACGAACGCAAAATCCACATACTCCTTATACTACTTATCGCTTTACATTAAACGACTTCGTTCAAGTACTAATTACAGTTGTGCAAGCTTAAGTCAAACTCCAATTCGTCGGTGTCACGTGCCAGACATGAGTTCTTATAGATTAACCAATAAAGGAAATTATGTTCAGTCATGGGTCTTTTATTGAACTCTGTCGACGGCCTCTGTCCATCGGATTTGTCGTTAGACCGTGTCAAATGTCTACTCTACAGTTCATCCGGAATTATGCGTGTAGTGTTCGTATTTGGCTTATTGAGTTACAGGGTTGTTTTGCACCCTATGGATATCTATTCGAAATCTAATCGAAGGTAGATCGTGGTGTGTGGCGAAGTGGTTGGAGCTGCTTTGCGGCACACACACATACACATTGTCGATCATTCGATGGCCAATGGTTCGATCGCACATCATGGCTCACCAAGCTTTTCATCCCTCCGGAGTCGTTGATTTGATACCAAACTTGATTGGGAAGACAGCAGCACTGATTTCACTTATCAGTAGGTTATCTTGAGTCATTATAAAGGCCAGATATGCATTCATCACCTCAAACGATGTTAAATGAAGACGAATGTATGGCGCATTCCCTAGTGATCAACTGATCAACGCCTATAGCTTTATTCTTTATCCTTTTATTGAAGTAGGAGTCGAGAAAGTGGAAAAGATCTACCTTGCACTTCTTAATTTGCAAAAATCTTTTTGGACAAGTCCATCGTTCGGTATAATGACGATTAACTGCTATCTCATTTTGATGTATGAATCATAGTCGCAGTATGCATTTGTAAGTATGAAGAAAAGTTCGGAATACAATCAACATAAGTTGTAGTAATCTTCTAAGTGCTAACAGTAATGTGTTTGAACTATGGATCATAGGATTGTAGTGAATTCTAATTATATATACCACTCTTTCCCAATTAATATTAGATCAAAGTTTTTTCTATATCTTTGTCATGTCCGCAATCTATCAAGTCCTCTGAGCAACGAAAGGTCTTGACTTAAAGTTAGAACACCAGTAAGTCTGTAAAAACCGAAAAATGTCCGTGTCAATTGGACCAGCCATACAAAATTAGGTGTTGTTGTGAATGGTTTAGTTTATGACGTCTCGCCCTACACGTAAACATCTCTTTCCCTTGATGTCAAAACGAATACTGAATTTGGGTTCTCTAAAGAACTTTTTTGCTGCGAGATGATCGTAACAACGCGCTGTCGCTTGCACATTCGACAATTCTGAATTACATTTGTCATGTCAAAGTTGTTCTTGTCTGAGGCTTAGTTCACTCCGAGAACAAGAGAAGTGTAGTGATGTACGTCACTCATTGATACACAAATACCTGCTAGCTGGACCTCGCATAATGCCAACCAAGCCGTCCATCGCCTCTGAAGTTGATAGGTGGTTTTCCTAGGGGAAGCGAATGCGATCCGTATTACTTTCCTTCATCGACAATTTGTCCATTACGTTACTCTCCATGTTCATTGAGCTGTTAAGTTTAACGTATGCGGTGGTTTCTCCAATCAGAAAGCCATCCTCCTCTTTCTTTAACTTTCACATTGTGTGTTTTCGTAAGAATGATTATTTATCTCTGTTCCTCATCAATTTCATTCTACGATGTGCTACTTCAATATTGACTCTACTTCACTCGTTCTTTTGGAAAGGATGGCAATGTCGTTAGCAAAACGAGGATTCAAATTTGAAATTTCTGTCGACATGTATACCCTTCTCATCCCAATCAAATTCCTATTTCTTCCTTCACAGATATTATGAGGAGATTTCGCTCTGTCGGAATTCTGCCTGAATGGAAATGGTAAAGAATCGGGGGAAGGTGGTATCTTCATGGTGTGACTAAGATAACAGTTAGGTAGAGTTTATGAAGGACAGCTCCACTCCGCAGTCTTCGAGCGCTAATAGGATTGAATTCGTTTCGACGCTGTCTAAGGCTTTTTCGAGCTGAAGAAAAATTAGAATTGGGAGCGTAGTATTCCCAGTAGACTCAATATCCTTTACGTGGTTCAAATATGTTTAACGTGGTGGAAAACCCATCAAACTCCTGCTTGCGTAACTGGCTTTGTCTTCGTTAGAAGAATGCAGTTTAGTCTCAGTCTAGTGTAAACTTTTTCAAACAAATCAAAGAGAATTACGGAGTCCTCGGACAGGACGACCGTGCGCGATATCGGCTACTGAAGGGGAGTTTTTCTCCTTGTTAAAGCAAGATCTTATATGGGACATAGAAGTTAACTTGGTTTGTAACCTCCAGCTCTAAACAAGTCTGCTGGAATGTTATCATGTACTGAAGCTGTACCTTCTTTCACGTTCCATCACACTTCGATTTCGAAGGAAGCAATCTACATCGATGCAAGGATTTTAAGTTGAGGTGCTGAGAGGGGACTGCGGAACGAAATAAATGGTGCTAAATTTTTTCATCATCATTTCTATGTCACAACGAAAGGCGATAGTAATAGCATATTCGTTAGCCAAGGGTGAAAGTGGGTCACTGTTTTCGTGTCAATCCTCATCAGTTTTCGGACTTTTTGAGCCACTTCCAACAACTCCTCATACTAACCTTTTACTAGCCTTGACACTTATCAAATAATTTACTGTTTTCTAGATGAGCAAGGCGGAAACTAAATAATATGATCTATTCATTACTAGATGACGTTTCGGCGGCTTAACTTTTTTTCAAAGCCTAAAAAATTACAGACACGCAGTCTATATAGTTGAGCACTCCTAATCTTAAAAAAAAACTAATACACAAGTTTTTGTTCACCTAGTAAAAGAATCTTCTAAGCACTCACCGTTTTACTTCCTCCGTTGGCAATCCGTTAGTTAGCGCGAGGTTGACAAGAAAAGGAAAGTCGAGTCGACTCGAATCATTAACTCTGAAGAAGTCGAAGACGCCGAACGACAGCCGAAACGACAGCCGAATAAAGCTTTCTCATCATCCTCGTGCTATTAGCTTAATCTCTTCGTTTTATTATCAGCAAATCTCAATTTAATCAGCGAATAATGAAACGGACTACTGCAGGATAGATTGTTCGGTGAAAAGCCAAATATTCACCTGTACCGCCTGCCGTCCCGTTGATCGTCGAGTGACTTGAGCAAATACCAGCCATCCATTTCTCCCTATTGCGTGCAAGAGTAGCCCAGTGGGTCCTCCTTACTCTAGGGATTCGCTTAGCGTCATATCTTCCTTCTAGTCTTTTGATGAAGAGATCGGACCATCTGGTCGGTGGTCTTCCTGTAGAGCGCTTAATATAGCGAGGAATCCAGTCCGGTGACGGGTCTCGTCCATCGGTTGTCGTTGAAGCGCATCACATGTCCGGCCCACCTTATTTTCGATATCTTGGCGTGCAGAACGGCGTCTTTGATTTTCCAACTTTGACGTAGGTCAGAACTTTGAATCCATTCTGTCAGTTGTGAGATACGGGGTATTCCTAGCATCGACCTTTCGACTGGGCGTTCAATAACGCCAAGTGATCTTTCATCCTGCTCACGTAGCAACCACGTTTCTGCTGCATACGTTAGGGCAGGGATAATCGTCGAGTTGAAAAGGTGGACACGGAGTTGAATGTTCTTTGTCTTCTTAACTACATCTTGAACGTTCCCCAAACCGCCCGTTTTCTTTTGCTCAACTCTGGAGCTAGTTCGTTCATCATGTTGATTTCACGACCTAGATAGACCTAACTAGAGCATTTGGAGATGTTCGTATGGTTGAGTGTAAATGGGGCATTCAAAACCCATCCGTTCCTTATGAACATCGTTTCCGTTAGATTCAGTTGAAGACCAATCTTTGCACAGGCGTTATCGAAGTCGGTCAACATTCGTTCCGCCTGGCTGATGTTTGGTGTTATGAGAACGATATCGTCAGCAAAGCGAACATGGTTCAATTGTCGACCGTCAATTTTCACTCCCATATCGTCCCATTCTAATGTTCGCATGACGTTTTGTAGGGTGGCAGTGAATAGTTTTGGCGAAATTGTATCGCCTTGTCGAACCCCTCTTCTTACGTCGATGGTAATACTGTTGTAGAATAGAGACATTTTGGTGGTGAAATCTTTGTATGGCTTATGAAGGATCATTATGTACTGAGTAGGGACGCCCTGGCTATCCAGTACCTCCATAACCGCTTCTGTTTTCACTGAATCAATGGCTTTCTTCAAATCGATGAAAGTGAGACGGAGCGGTATTTTGTACTCTCGCGAAACTTCAAAGATTTCATGATTGTGTGGATGTCGTTTTATGGTACTAAATCCTTTTCAGAACCCTGCTTGTCCGCATGGCTGTCCTTCGTCCAGTGTTCTGTCAGTCATGTTTAGGATGACTCGAGGGAAGAGTTTATAGGTAACGGACTGCAAGCAGATTGGGCGATAATTGCCTAGGTCGTGAAGGTCATCTTTTTTGAAACAACAACACGATTTTGTGATTTTCCACTGTATAGGAACATTGCATTTGAACAGGTGGCGAGTGAAGAGCCGAGGTAAGGGTAGAACTCAGGAACAACAGCGACATCGGTCAGGTAAAACCTTCGATTTACTAAGATTTGGTCATTTCGTTACGGTACTCTCCATTGGGAGACTCCTACGTCCATCGCTGAGAGTGAGGCTTTGAAATTTTGAGTCACCATGGATGGTTTGGGTCGTCATGATAAACTCAGATAGCCTTTCACCCTGTTCATTCCAGTTCGTGGGTCCCAGAGTGACGTTCTTCAGACGTTCTCCTAGGTCCATTTCGCGTTAAAAACGCCGACAATGACCTTGAAGAATGTATGATCTTCTCTGAAGAATTTTTCGATGTCCATGTAGAACGCTTCGACTTCGTCTTCGTCATAACTTGATGTTGGTGCGTATGCAACGAAGATTGTCGAAGCCGGTATAGAGCCACGTCGTTTCAACCGTAAGCGTCCGATGTGGGTTGTCAGTTGTTCGAATGAATCGGTGTTCACGGTCAAATTCGATTTGAGGAGGACGCCAACATCGACACCTCTGCCATCGCATGTTCCAGGAAACATTTCTTCTCCGGTGTCATAAACAGCGTGAAAAGAGTGGCGTTTTCTCGTCTCAGCCTGACCAACAACGTCGTATCTATCCTTCTTGTCTAGTAAATGGGTCTTCTGCAGTGGATTCGTGAGCAAGTGTTCTTGCATTGTGGGTGCAGATCGTCATTTTAGTCCGTTTCCATTTTGGCAGCCTAGTTCGGCCCTGTGATTTCAGCAGTCTCTCCGTACTCGTCCTATCCAGCGCTGCCGTACTGGGGCTCTCTCGGAGTCAGGGGAATGAGGCCCATATTTGTTACAGTTTTTGGTAAATTGGTATCCAACTTATAGCTTGCCAGACTCTAAACGTGGGGGCTGGGTACGCACGAGTAGCTTGCAAGTCTCTTTCGGAGGAGCGAGAGGAGCTTATTTGTTGGAGGCGACTCTGAACCGCCTTCCACGTACTTCCCAGCCCCTTGATTGCAGGCTTTTGGCCAACTTGACTCGTGGAAATAGAGTTTTGTCAAAGCGCTGCTCAAGCCAAATATTATCAACAGGTAATCGGGATCATTGATAGTCGTCCTGTATTCAAGGTTATCACTGAGTGAGGTTCCTCATTCAAGTGGTATTCCCACCAAATCATTTTTGCCTTCAATGCTAACGAAGACGACGGCCGATATTGAGACCGAACGAGTGGATGATAATCGACTCGAATCAGTGTCCTGAAAGAAACGAAGACGTCGAAACGTTAGCTAAATAATGTTTTAAAATCAACCTCGTGTTATTGGCATAATCATCGATGAAAATATTCGACATATGTTGTGAAACATAATACAAAACCTGACACTACCATATCTGAGTACCTGAAAAGGATTTTGGGCTTCGTTTTGCTTCACATGCAAAGTAAGACTCCTACTGATCGTGTTCCGAGCGGGCATTAGTAAATTCTCCACTTTTCTCACAAAACTTTTGCAATGATTTCCAATGGTTGTGTTTTTGGTCGTTCTGTTGTACAGTTGAACATTTATCAGGCCCATTTGTTAATTACACTTCTATGTCGAATGTCGTTAAGACGTATTGTGTCAGCAAACTGTTTTCTAAATCTTGTCAAATGTCGCAGAACCTTTCATTTCTATTCACCGACTCTGTTTTAAACTGAGAATTGCGATTTTGCTCTCGTGTTTGTCTTGCCAAACTTGCATTCACGTTAATTTCGAGTTGAAAATGTCGGTTCGAAACCGAGTGATCTTAATCTTCTTTACTGCATCACCGATGCTCTTGACAGCTTCCATAGACACTTGCTTCCTCGTGCCCAACTTTACAGTTATGTCATTCATCATGTTAACTTCTCGATCCTTTTGCACATATCTATAGAATGTATTACCTCATGAACGTTGTACTCTTGAACTTTTCTGAAGACTAGTCTTTCCACATTCGGCTGCCACTCATTCCACTTGGCTAATGGTTGTTGTTATTGAAACGATGCCATCAACAACATAAAGATGACGTAGTTGTACGTTATCGATGTTATTCACATGTTGCTCCATACAGGCCTTTGTATGACAATCTTAGTGATGAACGTGGACATTTTCTGCGAAATGCTATCGCCTTGTCAAACCCATCTTTCCATCGATGTTAATTTCGGACTTTGTTGAGTGATGTGCAAAATTCTAAACGTCGAACGGGATTCAACCCGCATTTCACCCTTTCAGGGGGCCCGTGTTATGCGTGTTCAAATCCCGTCCGACGTTCAAAGTTTTGTACATCACTCAGCAATATTGGATATAGGTTGATCAAATCAAATTCTTTTATTCAATCGCTTTTAGCGGTGGTATCATATCATAGATATACCCAGTGATGTAGAGTAGTGATGTGAATAATTTTTGCGTCACACGGACCTAGAACCCACATCTCACTCTATCGGGGAGCGCGTGCTCTAGCCCGTTGCAATACTGACGGCCGTTTTGCCATCACCTACAACACATCTATCTGTCAGCAACCAACCGTCAATGGTTGGCCCAGGTAGTCAGTATCGACATTTGAATATTGAGTAATTACTCGTCACGTCATACCAGCGCTAAGAGCGCTAAGAGGATTTATAGATGATCATACATATGTCCTATATCTGTCGACGTGACTGTTTTCAATGTCAATATCAACGTGCTAGGCTAAACCGTTGACGGTTAGTTGCTAATGGATCGATACAATTGTGTCGCAGAACGAGTGGTGCCAGAACGAGTGCCGGTACTGCCAATACTTAGCACGTGCCCCACAAAAGCAAATCAGAAAGGGTTTGAATCCTGTCCGACTGTCAAGGTCTTGCACATGACTCGAGAATGTTGGATATATATCCGTGACATCATATCACCGCTAAAAGCGGTCAATAAAAGAGATTCTACTTGATGTCATTTTTGTTGATTAATAGTGAAATCCCGTTCAGATATGAAGTTCTCACACAGCATGGCTAGCATTTCTATGTACTGAGTGGCAGCGCCCAGTTGTGCAGAGATTCTATGGCCGTTCCCATCTTAATTGCGTCGATGATTTTCCATATGTTGACGAAAGGGAAATGGAGCGGTCTTTTGTAGTTTCGTGATACTTCGATAAAATCTGATATCATGTAATGTGTCTATTATGCTTAATCACTATGAAAACATTGGGTGCTCGCATGGGCTAACCTTAGTTCATTGCTCAATCCCGTCGTGGATGAGTTGAGAGAAGAGTTTATAGACGACAGAAAACAGGAATTTTGGCCTATACTTGTCAAACATGAGTATGTCCTTCTGCGAAAAATGCGGTTTCGACGGTCTTCGATTGATTATTAACACTGTAGTCTGAAAGGCAACATATAAGCAGTTTAGCCGCTGTTGATAGGCCATTGGATGTGTCCTATCGTACCAAATCTCTCACGAGAAGATGACTTATTGATATGAATTGGCAAAGGGTTTCCCTGGTGTTCAACATAGGGGGCTGCACATCGGCTTTCGTAATGGAGAATTGTGAGACGGCAAATCTGTCCTCCGTGAATTTAAGCGAAGGCATTGTTGAGTAAATCGCAGTTGAAGTCGTTTGTCATCTTATCCGTCAACTTTCTTGAAGTCATCTTAGCGTCGGAGCGCAACAACCCTAGTCTTATAGATCTCTTCATTATCAATTAAGCCAGCATGTCATGTGGTCTGGTAAAGGGTTCTTGTACAGCCCGATATACGTGTTTCGATCTTACAGTCTTAGTCTTATAGTTGGTAAAGTCATGGCGAACATAGCTAATGTTCTTCCCGATCCTTGTACCTTCGTCCATTCCTGCTGTTGCTATTTTCCTGAGATTACCGTTCATTGCATCTCCTCGGAGCTTCGGACGTTCGGCCTTCACTTGACTATTGTTCATGGCTCGTAGTGTTACTACGCTGATCTGTCAACTCAGCTACTGCCAGAGTCAGACGACTCATGCTGGATTTCGTAAGATGGTAATCCTATTCTCTTGAATACCATGAGTAGCTTCACTCATAATGATATACTAGAATACCGTGCACCCTATTCGTTCCAGTCTAATTGATGAGCCGCGATGTGACGTTGCGATGTCTGCATGTTTTTACTTGTCAAATCTTAGCGCTGAAACCGTACAGAAATGCCTCAAGGGAAGTGTGGTTTCTACAGAATTTCTTTAATCGTCATAGATTGCTATAGTATCTGTCGTAATCTCATTTGAATGCGTTTACGAGAAGAAATCTTCTTAGTAAAGATTGGTGCACATTTCTTTATTTGTAGGCACATGACTCAGATTGTTGAATGTTTCGAAAAGTCAGCACATGACTCAGATTGTTAAATGTCTCGGCAAGTCAATGTTCATAGTGAAAATCGTGATGACGAGGATACCATAGCTAACCTAATCATGTGTTATCGCATGTTTCGAAGGGTTTTTTCCCTAGTATTGTATTGAGTGCTAAATGACTGTGTCTTCATGTTTCTGCTAGTCCGATGATGTACTACTTGACCTTCATAGCCGTCATCACCATGTCGTCCTTGAAAAATCCAGATGGTAGTGATCAAACACTGTAGGCATAAAATCACTTTAGTCCTCCCAAAATCAGGTAGCACGAAATAGTCTTGAGTATTTAGCACCCTTTCCATACTCGTGCCACCCATAGCTGCTTCTTCGCGGACTCATTCAATTCCAGCAAAAGATAACCATTTATTTTGTTCTATCTGGCTATTGACACCTACGGTCAGCTAGTCGAGCTGTTGTCTTGGGAGCCGCATATAATTACAGCGCGAAGGTTCAATAAGAGGTGAGAACTAGCAATTTTCGAGATACTGCTACCGCTTCGAGTCGTTCTCGCGTTAAAGCAAAGTAGAAGAATAATTAGACATCGTCCCACGCGTCCAACACAAAAAATCAGGCACCTTTGCTAATGTATTGAAGCTGAGAGATACAAACATCAATGATCTGTCACTTTTTGACTTTGAAGGAATTCATATGAATTCCTCGAGGCTCAACAAGTTTCGCAATCATTTAAAAATAGGAATGATTACTACGGTCACTATCGGGGCAACTTTCCATCTGTTCAGACCCAGTAGCTTAAATCATTTTCAATACAGCTACTTTATTCACGAGTTTACCAATCCTATGATGAAACAGTTTTGATTTTTCAGCACCATTCGGAGCTAGTGCTCTGAGCATATCAGATTATTACAATATTGTAAACACTATTTAGTGACCATCTAATAACGGACAAACACATTGACCTGTATAAAATACGTTAGTTTGCTCACAGAATATGCAAAGGCAAAATCTTTTCCGTCAATCTCAAGAGAATTTATGTGTTTAAGGCCGCTATATTCTATAGGTGTTTGTTAACTTTGATAACTTTCGTGCTCAACAGAGTCTTCATATTATCTTGACGACATTGATCTCTGTAAGAGTGTGAACGTGAACATTACGACCACTATGGAGGTGAATTTCTTTTGGAGGCTATTCATTTCATCGTATAGAGCTTTTAGAACTTTTACAATCATTTGATAGCTTATTCATTGCGACATGGTGCCGAGTATAGCACTCATACCAATATCATGAATAATGTTCGAGGGAAAGAGGAAAGTTTCTTTCATTCGTCCCTCATATTACCAATCCTTCAAATCCTCTGATTGTCGAAAATTTAACGTCTATTGCGAAAAAACCAGGAAATTCGCAACGGACATGGAATTAGACCCTGTTCAAAGCGGTTGCCATTCACTACTAGCATTATCGCGTAAGTGTAATATTTTATTAATACTAAACTTTCCACGCTCACTTCAACTTGAAAGGGCTTCTGCGTAACATATATCAAGTCTATACAGATTTTCAAGAATTAGTTTTTTTTTTAACCAACATTGTTATTTTTTGTTTGATCATTGTGGAAGAACCAATTTGAAAGCATATGTAAATTCATAAGAAACAGGTGACAGTTTTACATCGGCGATGCTATTATTTTCTCTCCTAGCAATTCATATTTATTTATTTATGCATGTTCACTTATTATGTGTATTTTCTCAATATGATACCATTGGTTTTGTTCCCAATTATTCTTTAGAAGGACATTGATAGACCAGTTCCTTGATCAAACTACCACAGCATGTTATCTTTTCTCTTTAAGACACATTTCCCTATACAGTGTTGTAGTTTTGAGACTATAAGTCGTTTTTATTCAGGATGTTCCTCCGGATTATGAAACAATTGGTACCATATTTGGCTACGCTCTCGTCGCCCTTTCATGGCTTCTCATCATTCTCACTTTTCCATTTTCCATGTGCGTCTGTCTAAAGGTGAGGGTGATTCTGATGGTTTCTGAACAAAAATGCTCAAGTCACAATTACCGATAATTTTTGCAGCGAAAGGTTTGGAAATATGGTGCAGAAGTAACTCAAAACATCTCTAAAATGTCGCAAATTACAATTTATTGTCGGGTTTCGTTAACTTATCAAGTCATGAGATCTCAGCGTTGCAAAATCATCTGCAAACGTTTAAAATGACCTTGTGAAATCAATCAATCAGGGTATCATTAGAAGCGTTCAACAGTGATTTTTTGAGATTATGAACATATTACTATCGAATAAGTATGCCGTGGTCGTATAAGACAGTCCGACATGGCCATTATTTTTTTGTCCATAAAACTCCACTTACCAAAAAAAGACAGTTTTCACGTTTACCTACGCATCATAGGTGTCATACGTATGAAAATTTCCATTTTTCTAAAAGTCTAAAATTTCCATTTGTTTGAGCAAAATAGTTCTAACGCCAAATTAAGCAACTTTTTTGAATAAATTACTACTATTTGAGCGACTATTTTTTCAGCTAAATATAACTTTGAGCAGAAGAAAAAATAGCTTACTCCTGTCCATCATCGCATGACCGTGATAGACATGACGTTTTCTGAATTGCGTAAGCAACATCTGTGATATAATTAACGTTCCCAATAATGGTAATGATAATTACCTCGCCCACTGCCCCTTGGACTTGTGTGGAATTTCGTTATGCATGAAAGGTTACTGCAAATCTTCTGTGATTGCTACAAGAACGTCGATGAGTACAAAAGTTGTTACTGCTACTCTGTTACAGGTTATTAAAGAGTACGAGAGAGTTGTAATTTTCCGCATTGGACGATTAGTATTTGGAGGAGCTCGTGGACCTGGAATGATTTTTATCATACCGTGCATTGATACGTATAGGAAAATCGATCTCAGGTGAGAAAGAGTCATGTGCTTGGCGAGATTTGGTCACAGTAACCCTTTGCGAGACGGCAGCATAAATCGATGTCGCCAGTGGCGCTCGATTCGTTTTTAAACAAAGATTTTTTCTTCTATTTTTCGGGTAATACTTTGAGTTCTTTGAATCGCTCTGATAGAGCGTGATTTTTCTCTGCATGTTTGTGCACTTATTGTGCATGTATATCTCCTATGTGCAAAGAAAACTTCGAATGTAAAACGTATTTTTATTTTCGCTCTCTCTCAGTGCGCTGTAAGAACCTTTTCAAAAACCAATTTAGAGCTTCAAATTTTCCGAGATTTGGGATATCGAGTGCGTTTAGTGTGGTTCAATAAAAGCGATTAACAGACTTGAGTTGAGCAAATAAGGCAAACCTAGTGTGAAACCATAGTTTTTGTTTTTGCTCCTACAGCGTGCTATAAAGGCCTTTTTCAAATTAAGCGATGTATCGGAATCTCTGGGATTCGAGCTTTGATCATTCAAATTCTAGGTCAAAAGCCTTATTCAGCGAAAGAAGACCTCCGGAAGTTTTAGGGTTAAAGTGACTCTCATCGTCCGCAATGGGTTAAATGTTTAATTTATAAAAACTTACTAAAATATCATGCATTCTGCCCAGAATATTTTTTCTGTGGAAAATTTTGATCATTAGTCCAAGTGAGGTAATATGTGCATTGTCACTGTTCACAGGGTCGTGTCCTATGCCGTACCTCCTCAAGAGATCTTGTCAAAAGACTCAGTAACAGTATCAGTCGATGCCGTCGTCTATTTTCGTACTTCGGATCCTATTGCATCTGTTAACAACGTTGATGACGCTATATATTCGACAAAACTTCTGGCTCAAACCACACTTAGGAATGCTTTGGGTGGGTGTTGATTAGAACTATGCCACATATAAATTTCCTTTGTATTTTTAACGTACTTGTCATAGGTATGAAAACGCTCACCGAAATGCTAACAGAGCGTGAGGCTATCGCTCAACTATGCGAGACGATCCTTGATGAAGGTACCGAGCACTGGGGTGTAAAGGTGTGTAAAATAAGTGTGTTGTTTTCATGAAAATGTAGAGTACTGTTCCGTGATTGACTTTTATGTCATAAGTGCAAGTATCTCAGAAATCCAGGTGTGTGGATATCTACCTGGTGTTTCTTTCGACGAGCTTTCGATTTTACATGTGTGTTCACTACAATGTGAGGAAATTGTAGTGTTCTCCTTGACGCTCGTATGCAATGATATCAACAATATCTTTCATAAATTACTTAGGTGTTACGTAAAACGGCCCGCCTTCACTGATAGTGCGAGCCCCAGAACGGGGAACTGTGCTGGTCTAAGCTTTTTGTGGAAACGGCGAATACCTTTTGGGTGGCCTTGCTGGGGGAGGGGGGATGGGGGTTGATTCCTTCACTGTACTTTGTAGTCCGACACCCTGGAACACCTTCCAGCCACATGAGGTTGTAAACCATCTGGGAGGTGAAAGCAAACTTCACTAATCACGTTTCAAACCAACTCCAAAAAGTCGGAATTGGTTTGGAAAATTACCAAAAAGCAATTTGCTACGTCGTTGAGCAGACTCTTCGTGCAGCTGGAAATCTTAATCCATTATCATGTTCAACTACTTCGTCAAAGCTTTCTTGATATCGAAAATCTCAAATTTTATATTATTGGGATGGAATATTAATACCATTTCTGTGCAAAATATAGACGGCTTTTTGAGACGATACGCCCTCCATTTGCAAAGATGTTGCTGAAGAGGCTGGAAATTATAAAGAAAATCAAATCGGAGACAGACTTTGAGAACATCACAGCAACATCGTTCCATTTCTAAATGAACGAGCTCTCAAAAATCTAAACTGAGTAGGAATTTCAATGTATGATCAAGCCATCAAAGGCGCCAGCATGCTTGGTCTCTATTACAACTGCCTATCACAATTCTAGGTAGAACGTGTCGAAGTGAAAGATATCAGATTACCTCAACAGCTCACTCGAGCGATGGCTGCTGAAGCCGAGGCTGCCAGAGAAGCCCGCGCTAAGGTGGTGGCTGCGGAAGGAGAGCAAAAGGTTGGTTCCATCAACCACACCATCTGATTTTCGACATTTATCAAGTCTCTCTTCCATCCTTTCTCAGATGAGTCTTGTATTTTGAAGGCATCTCGTGCGTTGAAGGAAGCGGCAGATGTTATTCAAGCAAATCCAGTGGCACTACAGCTTAGACATCTGCAAGCTCTCAATAGCATTGCGTATGGAGTTTTTCGAGTGATTTCTTTCACATAAATTAGACATTAACAAGCTTTCTTCAGGGCTGAGCACAATTCTACGATCGTTTTTTCCGGTGCCAGTGGAAATGTTTGGTGCTTTCATGAAGAAGGACAACTAGTCGACCTTTTTTTTTACAATTCATAGATGTATTTCTATTTATTTTTTGTTCAAATTTTGTCCATTCAACATCGTGCGAAAATGTACGTGCAATAATACGTAATACTATTTCACAAATCATGATGCATCTTCTTTCGTTTGCGCGATAGAAATTTCTAAGTTTACATGATCTATTCATTTTATAGTTGAAATGAGTCAGCTAAGAATCTCGGTTTCCTTGTAATTTTGGCTCGATTTATACTTGTATGTTTCTGTGACTTCTAGTCTCATGCCAAATTTTGTATTTGTGCCATTTTTGGAATGAAGCGCCAAATATTGACCTTCATTTATGGGTAGTCGACGTATTCACTCATTTTGAAAGTCATACTTGCTATTCAACGAATATTTCTAGTTCGATATGAGTGGCGATATAGTTTCCTCATACTACAAATTAAACGATTCAAACAGAATGCGAATTGAGACAATACGGCTTGTTAATGTTTGACAAAAAATTGTCACTATTTATAGAATGGGCGTTTTTGAAATACTGTACGGATTGAAGCCGTGATTTCCTAGAAATTCCTGCCATAAAAACATAAAGAGTTAGAGTTACTGAAATAACGCTTCGATTCCGTTGTGCTTACTGACTAATTCGTTTCCTTCTTATTATCATATAATGAATTTTATTTCACAAGCTATGAAACGATGTTCTTAAAATCAAATTGTTGAACTTTGCAGAAAGAGGAATTTACAGCAGCCATGTTAGAAAGCTCCATTTACATTGAATATCGCCCAGAAGCAACATGCAACACTTAGGTATTCTTAGCACACTAGCATTTCTACTAGGAAAAACCCAGAAGACGCGCATATAATGGCGTCAGCTTGGAAATCTCTTGAGAAATGTTTCACCGTGTGATAAAATCCTTCCAGTGAAGTGGTTTCATACCGTTATTGGAGCGAAAGTCTTGTGGTTAAGTTGATGATGAAGCGGTCGCGAACAACAGAAACAGTAGATTGTATATTTTCTTACGCACTTATGTTATATCCAGTTATCCTTCCATTTCAAACATGATCATTGTTAAAAGGCTGTGGTGTGTTGGAGAATGCGTCTATAATAAAATATGTCTAGTCGCTATCCGAATTGGGCTACCACGAAGTGATGTCTCAATGAACACCTTATGCATTAAGCGACCACAACCTTGCTGCAAAATTGACCTTATGCGAGTCTTGTGTTGTGATGGCATAGATAGGACTTTCTCAAGTTAGTCATCTCTTGAATACTTGGTCAACTACGAGAACATCACGCGACGCGCTTACGGCTGCCTCGCGGCGAAGAATCACTAGTTCAACCACAGCCCACTTTCCAAGCTCAGAAGATTATGCTTCGTTTTTATAGGGTTGGCAGGATATGTTGTTATCAAGGTGCTCGAGAACAAGCAGACAATCAATGCCGACGTCTATGTAGCAACTTCGAAAGTTGGCCGCAGTAATACGAGAGAAACGTGAGAAAGGACTCACTGTCGCCCTCCTCAATAATAACGCTCGACTTCATATTGCAAAATGGACTCGTCACATTATGGAGAAACTGGGTCCGACCACGGTGCCACATCGACCGTATACTTCTAATATTGCTTCATCAAACTACCATCTTCTCCGCGCCTTAAAGCAGCATGTGGAAGACCACAACGAGCTCAAAAGTGAGTTCACCAACTCCTTTGATTACAACCTCCATTATTCCTTGGAGGAAAGCATCCAGCTTTTGCCCAGTAAATGTTCCATATTACTGATCACGATGATGGCTATATTGTTGAATAAATGATCTCTTCAATAACAACTGAGTCAATTGAAGTGTTGATATGCGAAAGAAATTATTGTACAACTCAGTAGTTGAGACTCTGTTGAAGGGTTTCATAAGGAGTGATTGTTTGAAGAGGAATGAGAGGATGGGAAAATCGCTGTGAACACGGAATTCCACCAAGGTTGCATATGGAAAAAGTAATTTTTTGAAGCCATAGGATTCAAATGTCTATGAATGAGCGCCTGCCCTTGAGACGGAGGTGGCGATCGCACACCTGGCGTTTAATTTCCTAGATACATCATCGAAAACCGATGATATCAAAGAGTGTTAGACTCTCCTATTTAGAATTTGTGGAGGTGCAAATTTTAGATCAGGAAATTTCCGATTTAGCGTTACATATTTGGAATTGTGAAAGTAATAAGTTCCGGAAAAAGAACAAAAACAAAACAGAAAAGAAGAGCCTCATCAAGTTCGAACTTTATGACAACTCATTTCTATATATATTTCTCTGTAAGATTTGTTATCACATAAACCGTACAAGTCCAAGCATTTCTAGCATTCAATTCGTTCCCTCGTGTTAATCCTCAACAAATACCTTCGGACATATGAAATGCAAATTCGACTGATGTCTGAAGTTTCGTCTTCTTTATGATGTCGTAAAAAACTGATCAAGACGATTCTCTTTGCAATCTAAATAGTAGCCGTGCTAAGGCCCATACTCAGGAGATCGCTGAAAGAGGCAAATCTTGCTTTTGATAGCGCGTATCACTATTTCTTTCTGTTGCCAGAATACATACAAATATATATGAACAAATGATAGAAGTATAAATAAATACAAATAGAAATATGAATTCGAGATATAACTATAGATAAGTATTCTTGGATAAACCGTGCACACCAGTCATGTTAATGCAAAATTTCTTCCAATCAAAGATGTTTAGGCGAGTATTTTCTCTTTTCTAAAATACCAAAGCGACTTTTCTAGAAAGGTAACAAATGGATAATTTGTATCCACATGCAGTTATCCATCCTGTTCAATAGAAGGGAGGGACTACCTTTATGTAATAAGTTTCCACCAAAACCTTTGTTTCATCTTTGCCTCATTTTCCAGCAAGAATGTTGAATGTCTTTCATTTTTATATCTCAAAATTTCTATCCGAAAACTAAATGAATTAAATAGTCTTTATCTCTGATACTGCTATTCTTGTACGAGGGATTCCTATCCTCTAAAGATAAAGGATAAAAGTTAAAGCTTTTGGAATTGACCAGCTCCAGTGGGCTACGCTATGCATTCAAATTCATGAAACATCGTAGGAATAACTGAATGCAAATCTGGCTTTTGTAATGACTCATGATGCCCTAATAATCTATCAAGGCAGTGCTATTGCTCTCCTAGACAAACTATTACAAAGTTAACGACTGCAGAGAAAGCAAAATTCTTGATGGAGTATATTGTAGGGCACTTTTAACCACTGCGGTGCACGTTTCCCCGTCTCTATGTATATAACAAAGTAAGCCCTGTCCATAAACTTCAGAAGATGTAAAAGATAGAAGGTGAAAATTTAGGTTATATGAATAATATGCATATCTTTCGTGCCCACTTCTCACTCCAGCATAATCCTCTTCTCAATTGTATTCAAAAAAAAAAAGAAAATTGTAAAAATTAAAGAATTAAAAAAGATCTATTGAAGAACAAAGCAACAATGAAATTTTGTAACAATCTCGTAAGCTCATCAGTAAACTAAAAAAATGAGCCGGGGCTAACTTGCATGTGGTCAAATGTGGGTGGTGAAGACAATTTCTTCACTGAACAAAGGAGTCTACAGCAGTAAGTAATACAAAATATGTCCCCGCGCTATAATCATTGGCAAGCAAACATACAAGCGATCAAGTTGAAAGTTCACAGAGCTCTTAATTAAAAATTCCTCCCGATATTCCGACGTAGTAAAACCAGTAGAACATATTGAATGCGGTGAAAAGAAGTGGGAACACCTTCGCTGACAGCTGAAATGATAGTTTTCATTTCAGCGAAAGAACAATAAAAACTAAAAACCTACCTCGTCAATTTTTTCGCCATTTAAATGTTGTGGTTGATCAACACGCATGATTATTCGACGTGTTTTATCGTCTAATTGCCTATGTGGAGCACTACCATTTCCTTCTTTTCCCATAAGCAACGGTACACCAGGACTGAGTGGACTTCTGTCGTCAACTAAATTTTCATATTCTACGAATGTTGCAACAAAACCACACATCCAATCGTACCTTCAGAGAGATCAATGGGCTTAAAACTTGAAAACCATTGCTGTTCGGAATCACTACGAATGACAGTATGTTTCAATGTCCGAGAACGCCGTTTTCGTTTTCCATCTAACTTATCAGCGAAACCAACAACGGCCAACTAAATAGAACTTAGTGAGGAATTCCAGCATAAAAGCTTTCATTAAAATGTCAAAAGTTAATAAAGACATAACACAAGTAGAAAGTATGCCCTGATTTTACAACAACTTTTGATTTCTCGAAAGGTAAACTTTTCAAAATCTTGATTCATCTATAAATTTTTATGAATGTGCTAACAATTATTGCAACCCCGTGTTAGTTTTTCAATGAACCATGCCACTGATTATTAATACCAAAGTAAAATGAAAGTCGGTGATGATGCACTGCAAACTTTCAACATGAGCATGTCGATTTAAGTTTTGTATACACTTTTTAGGCACTTTATTGATCCGTCTTCACGATTTTTTTCACTGTGCGGATTCCATCATTTCTAGCATTCAATTCGTTTTTTCATCTTCTTCTTGAACGTCGTAAAATACTGGACAAGCACACGTGCTTGCAATCATGAGGTAGCCTGGCTGTGGCGTTCCATAGGAATTTCGTTGTTGACTGCCGCAGAGCGTTGGGATTGTGGTTTAAACTGCGCGCGCCGCGACGAGTCTCACGACCCACTCGGCCGCGGCGACGCATCTTTGCTATTACAAGCAATAAAAAGTCTTCTTCTGAAATAAAACAGATCGCTGAAATTACAGAGATTTAAGGTTTTGAATGACTACCAAATGTCTGAGAGAAAACTTCTAAGCAGTGAAAAAGTCCTCTAGCGATCATGTGTCAGATTTGATACACGTCGTCCCTTAGTGGTTAAAGCAACGCTCCTACATCGTGTTTTTTACGGATGCATTTTTTTTGAAGAAAATGGAATTATGGCTGTGGCGCTCCATAGGGATTTCGTTGCTGAATGCCGGAGAGCGTTGGGGTTGGGGTTCAAATTGCGCTCTCCACGACGAGCCCCAAAACCACCTGACCACGGCGCTCCCTGTTATGTGTATAGAATACTGCAATTTGCACAGGTTGGTGAGTTTCCTTAGACTTTATCGAAGAGAGTTTTCGAAAATTAGGAAAACAAAGTGGTTTTGATATGTGTAATTGTCGTACATGGACTTGTCTCCCCAAGAATCGTGGTCTTAAAATTTTTGTTTATCGTCATTTACAATGACTGAAATGGCGGATTTTCTAATACATTACATGGAATGACATTCATGGACAGTGGGTTGATATACGGAATAGGTGGGCATACCACTCTACAGAATATACAGCTCAGGTAAGTAAAGACCTTGCCCCCATATCAGATAAGAGAGAATTTAGGGTGGCTGTAAGATGAAGAAGATCATCTCTAGCATTTGCGCAAAGTCGTAACCGTTACAAGAGTCGTGAAAATTGGAAATAATGGCCGCTTTCAACCATGAATAAATAAATAAATCTTAACCCCCGTGAATCATATTGACCCTAATAAGAGTTACTGAATCCGAAAAATTGCATACAGGATAAAAATCTATTTTTATACCACAATGAGATTAAAGTCTATTTTTCCTAAGTTTATGTCAGATATTTCGTTCAATTGACTGCTCCAAAGTCATGTGTCAAAAACGAAGGTATGAATAAATTATCCAGCACAACGCGATAGTGCTCTTCTATGTATACTTTTGTGCTTGCAAACTTATTTTTCCGTTCTAGAAAACAAAAAGCTTCTCCGATCTTCTATGTTTCATTTCTACAACATTTGATTTTAGAAAGACACTGCGTGTATGATGCGATAAAGGAAGGTCCTCTGTAAAAATCAAAAGGAATCTCATCTCCTAAAATGCAGAAGTTATTCGCGGTCACAAAAAAGCCAGCGTCATCGTGCAAGTATAAACAACAGCGCATTCTGGCTCATTTTGCCAACGCTCTCTATTTTCTGAACCTGGTTCTTCATATCACAATGGAATTTGAAATCTGAAGCGATCAAACATCTGTCATGCTTGATAAACTGCGCAAAGCATTCATGAGTGGGTAAATGCGCCGCTTTGAAGTCGAACACCTAACGCACCGAATGATCACCGCATCGCACCAAGTCAGCATTATTTAGTGATCAATAATCAGTAAAGAGTCTATAAACATTCCTTATGATCGCAATTCTACTGTTTAATCTATAAAGTGGGAAGAGTGCTTGAAAATAGTTCACATGGCTTAACAAATGACTTTGAAGGGCTATAACCATCGTACTTATCAACTTTTCACTGTCTGTATGCAATGGCATGTGCTAAAAAAATTAGTTTGAACAATCCCAGAACCAATTATATATATATATATATTTTTACAAAGATTTCACGACCAAAAAAAAATATCTTCATTCTACAGCAATATCACCATTGACGTAAGAAGAGGGGTTCGACAAGGCAATAGATTTTCGCCAAATCTATTCACTGCCACCCTACAAAACATCATGCGTACATTAAAATGGGACGATGTGGGAGTGAAAATTGACGGTCGACAATTAAACCATCTTCGCTTTGCTGACGATATCGTTCTCATGACACCAAATATCAGCCAAGCGGAACGAATGTTGACCTATTTCGATAACGCTTGTGGAAAGATTCGTCTTCAACTAAATCTAACGAAAACGATGTTCATGACGAACGGATGGGTTTCGAATGCCCCATTCAGGCTCAACGGAACGACAATCTCCGAATGCTCCAGTTACGTCTATCTAGGTCGTGAAATCAACATGATGAACGACCTAGCTCCAGAGTTGGCAGGAGGAAACGAGCGGCTTGGGGAACGTTTAAGAGCATCAAAGATGTAGTGAAGAGGAAAGAAAATCCGACTCCGTGCCCATCTTTTCGATTCGACATTTATACCTGCCCTAACGTATGCAGCAAAAACCTGGTCTCTACGTAAGCAGTATGAAAAATCACTTGGCGTCATCGAACGCGCAGTCGAATGGTTAATGCTAAGAGTATCCCGTATCTTGCAAATGAAAGAAGGGATCCAAAGTTTCGACCTACGTCAACGATCGAAAATCAGAGACGCCGTTCTACACGCCAGGATATCAAAAATAAGGTGGGCCGGACACGTGATGCGCTACAACGACAACCGACAGACTAGAGCCGTTACCGACTGGATTCCTCGCGACGTCAAGCGCTCCAAAGGAAGACCACTGACCCGTTGGTTGATTTCTTCACGAAAACGATAGAAGAAAGATATGATGCTCAGTGAATCTCTAGAGCGAGGAGGACCCACTGGGCGACTCTTGCACGCGATAGGGAAAAATGGAAGACTTGCTGTTCCCGCTCGAATCACTCGACGACGGGACGACAGGTGACATGTTATATATATATATATATAATATATATATATATATATATATATATATATTTCAGTATGTCCCTTCGACGCAAAGTATCGATCAATTCATAGAGGGCACTTAGACATTTTTGTATTCCTTGAAATTCAAATGATATCACTACAGCATTGACATCGAACTGTGTCGTGTGCTGGGTTCCAAACTATTGTTAATTACAGAAAGAGCAGACGAAAGTAAGATGTGTTGATCGAAAAGTTCCGAGTAAGAGTTCTGGATGACCTCTACCATTACCGTTCGGGAGCGAATTCTCCACTGTTGCTTCTCTACGCCATAAGAAAATCAGCTTCATCTGGCAATTGGCGAAATTTGGCAAGTACTTCAGAGGCTCCTCCCAGACTTTACAGCCTTGATCACCACTAGTTCTCGTCTCTTCTTAAGATCTTCGTTTACCCTTTTTTTGTAGAGCCTTGCATCTTCATAACGGTTGCCTGCAGCTTCAAATAACTAGATCATGTATGGAGTTAGGTTTATGGGTGTTTTGCAGGCTTTGTTTTATTCCACGCAACACAAAAGATGCCGATTCGAGAGAAAAAACTCGCGTAACTTGTGGCGGAATGGGACGCTCTCTCCTGATAGGCGAAGAATGCTTTTCACTGACTGTGACCATCAGGTGAAGTCGTTGCCCTAATGCGTTAAAATGTGATAGCTTCGAATCTTCTGATGGATGGAAAATGTTTTCTTTTAGAAAGCATTAACAACGGAGGTTGACGACAATATAATCAACAGACGAACGGTGGATTCCCTTGAGTCGCTCGTTCCAATAAGTTTTCGTTTTTACTCCGTAGCGAAAAGCGAAGAGAGTGCTAAAATACGGGCTCAGAAAACGAGTGCTATTGTGAAAAAGTTGTTAAAACGCTACCAAGGGATCTATATTATGTACAAAATTCTGGAGTATTTGAATTAATACACAAAAAATCTCAGACTAACTTTCCATTTTGCTTTATGACTAGGTGCTTGGATTTACTGAAGAATAATTTAGATCTTTTCATGAAGTGAGCACTCAAGATTCTCTAATCTAAGAGACTAAGTCCGTGATTACTTGGTCATTCTTCACTAACGTATGCACATGCGTCATAACTTAATAACTCAATAAATGAATCAAAATGCATCAAAACTTATAGTTTAGGCAAATTGTTAATAGGAATAACTATACGGACTCTCGATATATTTTATTACATTAACGAAATGCTTGCTACAATAAAACTATCACGCAAAACTGGAACTAACAATCACTTACTAGTTAACCTTTTTCTTCAATAAATTCGATTTTAAATGTGGAAATGACATCTTCTCAGCGATGTTTTTATTGAACGTTATTGAGTTGTTTTCTTAAATATTTCTTTATTCGTAAAATACTATATCCAAAAAAAGCAGAAACATAATTTTGCGGATCTCGAGCTGGCGAAATTATATTGTCCAGAGGTAATTTCCTTTTTGGAACCATGGACCTAGCCCTCTACGTCTCTAACCCCTAGCGTGTTGCATGTAACAATGGAACGGTGAAGTTAGACGCCACTGTTAGGTGCAACACGCTCTATTGTCAGAAGCAGCACGCTGGGCGTGAGATACGCAAAGGGTCGAATTCCTGGTCCTAAAAGGTTTGAAGGTTTCCAATTCAAATGTCCCACGGTATGAGTCGGACTGATGAGTTATGAAGATGAGGAAAACCTTTCGTGCAATCCTATATTCAAAATTTCTTCTCAAGTTTTTTTCCTTATCTTCAAAGAGTAAATTTCTTAGCACAGCACAAAAAAACTAATCATTAATTGTTTCCATAATGTTGTTTTGTTTGGTAAAGCACTTGTTGTCCATCTATGCTGTGATGCTCATTGATTTATATGTATTCAATTGTTAGATAAATCGCAAAAAAAATTCTCGAATTTTTTCCTTCAGCGATCTAGTGTTCAAATATGCTGACCTAAACAAAATCAAGGAGCCGAATTTTGAAATGTTGCTGGAAAAATATTGCAGCTTATAGCTATAGCTAAAAATGAAGCTGAAAAAAATTTTTATATAACTTAGCATAACACTGAAACATACTTCGACCAGCGAAAGAAAGATGAATCCCACACATCCAAACATCCAGATATCTAGAGCCTGAACATACTTTGTTATAGCTTCAGAGCACTTTCACAAATAAAGCCATTAATGATTACCTAGATGTTAGTATACACAAATTCAATATAAAGTCCAGCAGACTACCAGTTTTTGTCCAAAAACATTAAGAAAAATGTCGCTCTTATGAACTATAAAACTGTCCCTCAAACAAGTGAAACACAGTGGTTAGCTCTGATACGTAATAAGGACAAACAAAATCTACAAATACCCGACTGAACATCATAACTACAGGTATCACAAATACACAAGAGCAACAATTGATAAGATCTGAAAAAAAAACCTGTCGGATAGTCTGACTGCTTCGTACTGTTTTTTCAAAAATGAAAATGTATATGAATGGTATTGAGTACATTGTGGCATCGCAATGACCTCTGCAACTAGGTTAAATACTTTCACTAACACCTTAGCAGCTTTCGGTAGGATCAGGGCTACAATAAGCTGTGCTACATCAGAGAAAAAGCTGGAACTAAGTTAGAAGCTCTCTCAAGAAATCCTTAAAACGATTAGAACTGAAAAAGAACAGTTTCAGCAAATTAAGAAAACGCATTTCTTATTTGGCAAAAGTAATGGCAACAATTCGACCTTTGTGTTGATGAAAATGACAAATACGATCGATTTAAGATTCGCTTCGAAGCACAGTTATTTTATACATGTATGCAAACAAAATACGTGAAAATTGTAAAATTTAGGTCTACCTCAATGACCGATTGCGCACTCCCTTGTGATTTAAACAGGCAATTGCTCAACCCAAGTATTTATCGTCTGTAAAATGGAGTTGCTTTATTGACCTTACGCCATCATCGGAGAAAATCATCGTAAGATGCGAAAGCCCCACTAGAAAAAAGATGGGATTTGCATTGGTCTGCCCAGAAGAGCACTCCTTTCCATTGTATCTCTCTTTAAAGTGACCAATCTCCTCTATTACTACGTTGACGAAGTTGACTGGACTAGTATTCTGTGATTAATGTCTATATCTCTGATGTGCATGTTGAAGAGAGAACAATCACAGAGTCAGCTGGAACAGTGCTGAGAGAATAATAGAATAAGGATCTTGACAGAGTCATGTAGGAGCATGCTTTCCCATAAAGGCATGGGAATGTTTCAAGTCCATGGCACAAAAGCATCAGTTTCCATTTTGTACTCAAAGAACCGATAAAGCACTGCCGTGTGTTTTTTCATCTCGTCCGTCGCATAATTCTTAATGACAGCATTGGAGTTTTTGGGAGGGAAATTTCACACTCTTCTTGCGCCCTTGTCGTGATGCTCAATACAACATAACTCAAGCACAAATTTCATGTGGAAAGTCGTTTTTGATACCGAACTGTTGCAGAAAACGGAGTTTTCCATGACCTGCAGTTCATCCAAAAGCAGGCCGTAGGACTTTTCCGTTCTGGAAGAAGCGTCTCAGAGCAATGGTTTTGAATACTGTGCCACTATCACTGAGCTTTCCGAAAAATTCTCGATCAATGTGAAATATAGTTGTCGAATGGGAATTGTGATGGTGTATGCGTTATCCTTGGCGTTGGATAAAACTCAAGCTTGTGTTTCGCCAATTTGGGAAGTATTAGTTATAGATGGTATGAACCGTATTACTGCACTTCATCAAAGCACGAAGATTGTTATCAAGTACGGAAAGGTAATGTAAAGATGTCTATTTATTGTCCTACCGAGTTTCCTGTACGAGCGTCCAGAAAAGCGCGGGTATGATGAGTGTTGTTAATTTCGTCCAAAACTTACGTCGCTTGTATATTTCCCTGTTCGTAAGCTGCTTATCTGAGGTTTTATGTTATTTTTTATGAAATACGAATCCAGGTGAATGTAGATATATATAGGATTTGTGATTTGAGAGAAAGAGATTCACTAGTAGTGTCACACTTTCCGTTTATCCCTTCCCGAATTGCAGCATAAACAATACCTCACGCGGCGCGCAATTTTCGTTAATGATGAGAATTCTTTTCTTTCGTTTCGAACGAAACTTCAAATTTCTTGTTTTACTGATACTTCATGATATTCTCTACAAGATTGTCTCCCTTTTTGTGCATATATATCTCCTAAGCGAGAGGAAAACTCATAGTGAAACGTAATTTTATTTTCGCTCGTACAACGCACTATGAAGACCTTGGCAAGGAGCAAATTCAGCCTCTAAATCATCGAGATTTGTGCAATCGAATAAGTATAGCATAGTTTAATCAAGAGGCCCACCCAGACGCTAGCCGTGAAGGAAAAAAACACCCTCAAGTGTATAACATGATTTTCGCTGCTGCAATGTGTTGAGTGTATTGAGGCTTTTTTCTCAAATACCAAACAAAAATTTGAAATTGTTGAGATTTGAACTTTCGGATAACTGTTACAATTGTAAAGAAAATAACTATGTCCAGTGAAAAGAAAACCTCAGATTATTGAGCTCCAAAACGACCCTCATGGTCCGAAGAGAATTAAATGTGTTTTCTGGACGTACAGAATTTCGCCATTTTGAGATTTATATAAACATGGAGTTTACTGCAATGAAGTAATGGACAAACAAACTGCTAAACGACTCACTTTTACATAACTGACCCTAGGAAGATTTTTTACGATATTACCAAATTGGAAAGTCAGAGCCATAAGTGACGAAACACCGAGTGTTATTCGTGCTGGCAACGCCTGAAACTATTCGTTATAGAAGTTATAAAATTTGGAAGCCTGCTCTTCTAGATGATCACCTGGGCCATTACTTCCCACTCATGGAAGTGAAGCTTTATAATTCTTCACAGTCTGTTCTCATTATTCGTAGGATGAGTTTCAATGATCATGCTAGTGAACATTTCCATGCTCACATATACCATGACTTATCTCATGAACACGTAGCCTGTCGTAAGGACATCATAGTCTCCATAATTACAATATTTGTGACCACTTAAAGTCATTTTTAAGCCCCTTAAGCCCTTTTTAAGTCCTTTTCCATTTTGTGAAAAGAGCAATGGAACGGCGACCACAAAAAATTAGTGCACCGCCTCTTTACTGACTAATGATTACTATATAAATACTGATTCTAATGTGACATTGTGACCGCGCCTGCGTTAAGTGTTCAACAGCACGTAATTTCACGCGGCCCCTTAGCGACCTTGCCGCGTAAAAAAAACCACTGACTTCATGTCATTATAGACCAGCTGGCTTTTCAAAAATAAGCAGCGCTCTTTTTTTGATGACAAAAGTATTTAAGGTATTTTGGAAGTGATAGTATTGCAGATAGGACTTTGCTCTATCGTTCTATTTTTATCATGGTATATGCGACACTTTTTACTATATGCTACACATTCAAATGTACTGCTCTCGAGGCTTGAAAGCGGTTCGCAACTTAAGTTACATAAGTTGCACCCATTTCGGTAGTTTTTACGTCTGAACATTCCAGTACAATAAGGCTGACTCACTATAGCATTCAAGACAGAAATAACAACAAACTGTCTTTCAAATTGACAGAGAGTGAAGAGACGTTTCTCACATATTTCTAAGTATAGACTGTGTCTTTCCCGCAGAAAAACAGCCACGACATCTGTGAGAATAAGTTATTGGGTAGACTTAAGAAAATTCTAGAAGAAGCACTTTGTGCCCCAAAAGAAATCATTAGAAACTCGTGACCTTTACATGGCTCACACGCACTAGTCGGTGTGTCGCCGCACATGGCATTATAGAGTATACACTGTCCGTTTCGTATTACCATCAGTAAAATCACATTAAATGTATGACAACTTCCCAAATTTAAACCCTTTGGAGGAGAAAGATAGTTCATAATAAGGGTAGACAAATGTCAAAAAGTCCTTTTTTTTGTTTAACGGCTTCGAGCGGTGGCACGATGTTATAAATATACCCATTGATGTAGAGTGATGTGCAAAACTTTTGCGTCAGTTTTAGCTCAAAAAGAGTGGTGCCATATTAAGCGCCGTAGTGCAACGGTTCGAGCATGCGTCCCGGATAAGGTGATATGTGGGCTCGAATCCCATCCGACGTAGAAATTTCGCACATCACTCTACATTGGCGGTAGGCGATTGTGTTAAATAAATAGGTATTGTTAATAGAAACTGCTTTGCCTCGGCTTTCGTGCCAGTAGTGGAAGCAGTGTCAAAGAATACTGTAAAATGATGAAATTCATGAAAAATGAATGCAAGCTAAACATAGACGGCTTGAGATATTATAAAAAAGACCGCTTTGTCAATCTTTCATTGTATTGAGATACCTCGTTGTTTTCTGTTTCAGAAAAATGGGAACAAAAAGAAAGACAACTTCTTCTTCATAATTTTGAGTTTAGACGAACTCACTACGTTCCCTTATACAATGTGCAATCGTTTTAAAAATGATTGATAGAAATTTAGGTGTTTTCAATTCATACTCGATATTTGCAAACCTTAAGATTCAAGAAAACACACTCAGTAAAAAGTGATAACACTCGCACTCCAACAATGTCAGGAAAAAAGTTCATCAAATGTTGTGCATCTAAGTGTAAATAAACGCACCTTAGTGTCTATCCAAAAGGCTATCCATGATATGAAGACCGATAAATACGTCGGCATATATGCCTAAAAATAGATTGATAACAAATCGGCATATGCGACATTTAGAAAACGATTTGGTTGGATCACGTGAACCAAACATTTCCATCTTGACGTACTCGTTAAGACATTAATTCATCTTAGATTGTAATATACTATTAGTATTACTACTATCATTGTCAGACATAAGGAACTTTTTTTTCCGGGAAACAGATCACTGCAGTAAGAACTGATTTTGAAGCCTCCCCGCCACTGCGTCTGAAGGCTTGGTGACAGAAAGAAGTAGCTCATAGGGACTAGTGATACACATAGCAAAATAATAAAAAATCAAGAATTATGCTTTGCTCTGATCATTTTTTGAGGGAAGCGAAATGCGCCCGACTTTATTAATCATTACGAGAGGTAACTGTGTGCGAATACGGGCCTAGATTACGATTCGCAACGAGCTATCGATGTAGCAAGATGAGTCATTGTTGTCAACCTCTCAGACAAGTCTGATGCCATTATGCTAATTTCCGACGGACGGAAGGCTTGGTAAATCCACGGTGGAGAATCCAACTACGACCACGTGTTTTAGGACACTTCTAAGCACTGCGGATACACCTGCATCTCATGGTATATGGGATAAATAACAACAATAGCATCACAAGCAACGTTGAAGAACACCGACTTTCGCAAACACTCAGGTATCCAAACGAAAATTTTGAAGCGAATTACATTCGAACACCATTAAGACATCTTATGAAGAGATGCCAATCGGTTTCGCATGTGTCGTGACAAACTCCCATCTAAAAACTTTCATTACCTGAAGCACGTAATACCCATATAATCTTCTAAATGTGAATTCTACTTCGAGCTGATCCCACAATCCAGCTGTATAGAGTAGTGTTGCATTCCGATGTCTGCAAATGTCAAGAATTAGGACAAAGTTACTCTTTGAAACTAAGCATGATATATTCGCCGAGAATTTTTTTTTGTTCTGTATATGAATCACTAGGGGACACAATCAAATACAGGTCTATTTGAGTGATTTTTCAAATCATCAACAGCACTCCGTCTTTATGGATAGGAAAAAGGCCTACTGCAAGGCTGATGTGCTCATCTTGGATTGTTCGCATAAGAGTACTTTTAATCAAGCTTTTGCGTGGAACTTACCACCATACTGGCTTTGAGTGAACCCATCACATTTGTACACCCAGGAGCACCACTTAGTCATTGTGAGACAGTTTAAAGTTACTGGAAACTCACATAAACTGAACGAGTTCGAAATCAGGGAGGTTTTTCGAATCAGGATCGGGAATAGAAACAGGCTCCCAGTTTCTCCATACTATTCGAACTTCAGCAGTGTTGAATGAATAGCTCTAAATGTAAAATTTACACAACATTCTCGCTCAAAAATACAAACTAATGGCACACTGAACAGACGAAACAATGAAGGATGAAAAAACTTTGATACAAAAAGTGCAAAATGCTCTGTGACGGCGTTCAGTGCATTACGAGGAAGGAATAGGCTCGAGGATGAAATAATTACTTTCACGTCTACTCAATCAGTCTTTTACAAACTGTTGCACAAAACAATGGGTTACTGCACCGAGAATATGGTACTATACTCTGTAGACAGACGTTGGCGAAAAAAACTTGTAATAATATTTTCACGTTTTCCTCAATAATCGGTGCTAAGACGATATTCACGGTAAAAAAAAATTTTCTTATTGTTCAAATCTAGAATTGTCACTTAAATGCGTTTACTTTATTTCAATTTAGTTATCCAGAGTCTATAAATAATCTATGAAACTTATGCATTATAAATTTAGCGTTTCAGAAAAACAATAGATTGCCGCCTCCGTTACAAGTGAATTCTATAGGAAAGCGTCGATACAATGACGACAAACTTGAAATATTTCCAAACTTGGTGAATTTCAGGAAGATGCCAAAACGCTTTTCTGAGTATCCCCTCTAGTAAACTTTTTCATTTTTTCTCGGAGATGCAATAAAGAGATTCGATTGCAAGTCTATCACTTCACAAAACATGAACAGAGTCTTGGCCTAAATGAGAAAACCAAATTCACCGCCATGTTCTCAGAATTTTCAATTTCATAACGCTGTCTGACCAATAAGAAGTTTCCAACCGTGCGTGAAGATCGATTTCACATGTAATATTTTTGAGCATTTCTCTCAGCATCTAGGTATGCTCATTAGACAATTCAAGCTCACGTAATTGCTGAAGTAAAAAACTTTTACGCACCAAGTACATGAAGTACTGCTGGAACAAGTTTTGAGTGAATAAGAGGGGTTTTTTGGAGGAATTTGTCAATATCTTGTAACAGTGTTTGAGTTACAATGAGGGAAGTTTTGCACGCAATAGTACAAAAAGTGCTTCTCTTCAAAATTTATAAATCGATTTTCAAATCGAGCGCTATCACTTCTTGAGTGATGTTTATTCCACTCAAGACCATGAACTTTTTTTCGTCCGGTCCAATCGAATACGAGCAATTTTGGCGTCACCGCGAACTTGCTGGTTTTCAGCCAAAAAAAAAGAACAATAACTTTTTGTCGGCTAAAAGATCGTGCAGTGTGAATAAATAATGTAAGAGAGACTTTGATCGAGAGATCCACGAATATCATGATTTGTTCTAGTTTGGTGCAAAAGTAATCACGGTTCATGTATTGTTGAAATCTATTGTTTGATACCAAGAGACCTAAACTGCCTCAAAACCTAAGATTCATCTTTGTGCCAACCTTAGCCTTCTGCATCTAATATAATATTACCCAGTATGCGTAGTTTTCATCTCATTTTGTCACTTCATTTGATCCGCCTAATAATTTTTTCACCGGAAGGATTTCAGTTCTTGTAGCATTTGGTTCGCTCTTTGTACTCCTCTTAAACGTCGTAGAATAGTGTTTAGGTATATCTCCTTGCAATCTCGAGGATAGTCTAGCTGAGATGTTCCATGAGACGCTCGCCGTTGACTGTAGGAGAGTGGTGGAAATGGAGATAGACCCGCACTGCTGCGCTATTATCGGCACAACCACTCGGTCATTGTCCTTTCCTCCCCTTATGCTCCTATGCTCCAAAAAGCGAACACATTGCTGTGGCTTATTTGGAATGGTTTTGCAGCATACGAAGAGTTTATTGCGATATTCTTCATATCCGTACATTTCAAACAATTACTATAACCCATCATAGAACTGAGATAAAATGAAAGTGACAAATTGCCGTTGTATAAATTTTTGCGAAAAAAGGCTCTCCATGAATTACTAAGTGCATGGAATGTTATTTTCGCCCCTATTCTTCCTGTTTTTACCTCTTTTTGATCAGCTATCGATTACAAAATGCATGATGCATTTTAAAAAACTGTGTATCTCAACATGAGCAGTATACTGCGCCCGCGATCTCTTAGCCCAGTTCTCGGGCGAGAATTACGATGCGCACGTCGTCGCGAATGGATTCATTATGTTATCTAAAACTGTCAGTCCAATAGCTTTACAGCAGCTTTTCAGGATGTAAGAAATAGATAAATTGACACGAGAAACACTTGTGTGCTGAATGACGCTTCAAACAACTGAATGGCAATTCCGAGTGGGCGTTTAAGAAGCACAATTGCAGAAGGTGTAAAAGTTTTTATGATTAATTATGAAAGAAAATCAACTGACTTCAAATATTAAATTGCAAGATTGCCGATCCATTGGAAAATAGGTGAGGTCAAGTTTACATGGTCCAATGAGAGAAACCCGAAAGTTAAGCCATACAGTGCCATTAGGGAATATCAAGAGCAAAATATTTTGAGATGGTGACGAGTGTATTTCCACCTATAAAAAGATAATCGTGAGTTAACAAAACCGGTCAACATCATTCAAAACTGAGAGTAGAGCGTACTTTTTTGCTGTTCACGAAGCACACGTTAGGAGACCACAGCTGCGGAAGTTTATGAGCAGCTAACGAGATATTCTTTATGCAGTAGTTTCTATTCGTAAAGTCAAGTCGAGGATCTCTCCATATTTGAGAAAACCAAACATCTGCCTTGAAACTGCTTGAGAACTCACTGATTTCTGTTATAGATTGGACAGTAAGTTCAACAATGACCTAAATAGACTACAGTTACCCTTCGTTAATGTTACTAGTGGTCGAAATGTATTAAAGGGAACGTTAAAACTTTGTCGATTCGCTTAGATTCTTAAATACAAAAATGGGTATTTTACTAGAAGAGAATTTCAGTCTTTTCTATTTTTGTAGAGGCTTTTCCGTAACTAACGATGGGTGTCGAATTCTTTACTGTTTTGAAGAAAGGCACATCAAAACAAGACACGAAGAAAAAAGTCTCGAGATTCACTACTTATCATATTGTACCATTAGCATCACATGAATGCTGAAAAACATTACGCAAATTCTCATTCATCGAAATAATTATTGATTTTCAAGAAATCTACACAAATTAATCTTTGGAAAAGAAAGTTCGTCAGAATATTTCCACGCATGAGATTTCCAAAAGTAGGTGTGATGGTAAGATTTACTCGAAGAGGTCTCACGACGGTGATGAAGCAGTAATTTGGCTACCGGAGATGTTTATTTGTACTTTCGATTCCCTTGAATCTCAGTGTCAAGTAATTCTAAGCGAAAGATGCGGAAATCCTGCTTAGAGAACGTAACGAAAATTCAACTTTATGATAGGAGATTATTTCCATGAACAATTTTGAATAGATGGTTCTATACTTGAGCGTTCCGCAGAAATCTATAACAAATGGTGCTATTATGATGAGAAATGAACTTAACCTCAGTAGAGTTGGTGCTTGGCAGGTTGTTTTTATCATAAGCGTCGGAAAAGAGTTCCTAAAAGGAACACATTTAGTTTGAATTCGTGTTGGTAACGACAAACTGGAAAGATGTAATGAAATTTCTTATTTCAGTTACTTCGTAACGGAGCTGATCGTCTATAACATCATCAGACAACACTTTCTCGAAGTATTCATACAATGTGGTTTTTGTCAAGAAACAGAAATCATCAGAAAAAATAAAATCGAGTTTTTGTGTCAATTTTTCAATCCATGCATAAGCGGCAGCTGCAACCTAACGAAACGCGTGTAAACGACACATTGTGTCCATATAGACGGACTTGATTGCTGAATAATGTTCATGTTTGAAATACGATCAATGAGGCAGAAAAAGAAATCTGCGTCTTGGACGTATGAAACAGGAAAGTTCTCCTAACACGACAAGAGGATTTACATTTTCTGGGAAAAAATCTGTAGATTCTACCACATTTTTACTGAAATTGACATAATCCACTATGAAGTTAGACATGTTGATGTAAAGCTAGAAAGGGCCACTAGTTTCACATCATAGGACTCTAATAGAGGTCGCGTAGCCGCGAAAGTGTTAAGCGTATGTAATGCTCTAGTTTCTCTTATCAGTAGGACATTTTTGCAGTATTCAACCTAAAACATCGTTTTGAAAGTCAACGCGACTTTCTATCGAAGTATCCATTGTTCAACAAATTCGAGTGAACCGTACATGAAATCATGAGTTTTTTGCGGAGTCCGTAGGAGCAGTAATGATGTCACTCATCAGAGAGATGGTGGTGACTCGACCCCGAACCGAGCTCACAAAGCCTCTCAAACATCCGGGGTCAGCAAATTGGTACCAGAGCTGTCTGGTACCGGCTCACATTCCAATCCACGTATGAATGCTCTATCACGGCTATCCCAAGTCTCCAGGGAGGATCGGCTTGACCAGCACTCAACAATAGTCATGATGAAAATGGAAAACACCCAACCTGCGACCGAGCCCTGGTGCGAAAAGATCGAGGACTTTCGTGGATGATGGATGTGAGAAAACCACTCAAATGAAAGAAGCGCTGGGATCAGCACAGCAGATGTGAAGATGCATTATGTAGAAAGAGATCTTCATTTCTCGAGATGCTTTCATTCAACAGATCTTACGCAGTCGCTAGACACGAACTACAATTTCTCATTACGAAAAATCCGTCACGAACCATGATTATAGAAACTAGATGCTTAACCCAGTTGCGCATACTATTAATGATATGCTTCGAAGTTCGATGAATGAAACGAATAATAACATTATTTATAGAGAACAGCAGAACCCTTCAGCCATGATGCTGTGGGTGGCAGAATGGATGCATGCGTAGTCGAAACGATTATGAATATGTTGCAATAGTCAACAAAAAAGTTATAGACGTGACAGGTCCAGTGATCTACCATGCTCTTCCATTGCAGTAAATAGAATGAAAATATGAGAACTGAGTTTGGAAATGAGAGAATCAGTGTTTTTATGTAGTTCATCCCTCAATCTGACTCTGCCCATTATATCGTTTTGAGGAAATGAAGATCAAAGTCGTTACTTTGCAGTATTAAGCTGAACTTCCCTATGCGTACATAAGTGGAGGAAGACGGTTTATTGACATAGGAAGCGGAACGACACTTAAAATATTCAAGACAATGGAACAATGGAAACCCATTGTTGCATTAACATCTCATCCAGCACAATTGTAACCTTTTGAATATCAAGGCAGAAAAGCAACGGTGCGTTAAAAAGTTTTTCTTAACAAATTAATTGCGGTAAGAGAGTATGGATTACCTAGGCAAAAGAGAAACGTATATTGCATTTGTTCCAGATATACGAAGCATTCTGGCACAAGTGAATTAGAATATAGCATTTCCTCATATTTTTTTCCATATTTCCAAAACAACCAGACATTCCTGCACGAGTGAACCAGGGAATTTTCTCCAATTTTTCTAAATCGATGGAGCATCCGAGCACGAGAGAACCAGAACATCGATTTCCCTCACATTTTTGGCATATTTCGGGAACTATTAAGCACTCTTGTAAAAGCGAATAAGAACATTGAATTTCCATACATTTTGTCAGGGGATTCTAAAAAGTTCCCAAGCAACTTTGCCATCTATCGAAATTTCCTTTTCATGCCGGAAAAACAAACGAGAGTGTTTCTTTCTCGTATCCCTCTTATGATTGTTCAAGATCAAAATATCGCTTTGCTGATTGAATTATTCTCATCGAATCGCGTTTTATTCTGCAAGACGCTCGAATGCTGAAAGCCTTTTTCACTTCACTTCTCAGTGAATAATCAATATGTAGTGATTGGGATGGATAAAAAACACTAGACTTAGAGGGTATTCGCTTTTAGTTATCGTTCATTCATAGTAAATGGTAGAAAGAATTGACGGCAAATAGCGTGTGCTAAGACGGACCACGCAAAAAGTGCTTGTTCCAAAACACTTTACGTTGATTATTCCGTCTACTTCGCTCAACGCTCTCGTAATGTTCATGTACGACCCGAAAGTGCTGTGTGCTGGATGAATGTAAACTAACGTGTTATCTCAGCTCAGCGAAGCGTTGCTGAGTTCGGCTCGGTTTGAACATGAGCGTTGTGCGTATGCATATATCATGTAATTACCCGTGAACGACAAGGGAATTTTCACACGTTATGATGCACTTATATCAAATATGCTTTGAACATACAGAGTGGAAAAAAATGCCCCATGGGTATACAATGAAAAATGCCAACGTATGAATGTACATTCGATATCAAAACCGCTTAGAATCCTATCTTCGAACTCCTTTCACGGTCTCGTAAAAACAGCTAGAAGCAGCAAAACTAATTTTGTGAAGCTTCGCAATTTCCGAACGACACAATTGGTACGTTTTGAAATCATAAGAAGTCGTACCTGCAGGAGATCTTTGCGCAAAGAGTCGTTTACTGGAGTACAGGAGTGGTCAGAAAACTGGTTATCTCCAATCTTTGAATACTCCCAGTGCTGATGGTGCGGATCGAAGACACCTTCCAAAAAAATAAGAAATTAAGGGGTTGAAAATCACGAAATTATAGGATGGCTGCTTATTTGACAATGATGCACTTTCAGAAAATTCAAAATTCTGGAGTAAGTGTTTACCATCATGAGATCGTTCCGAGACTGAGGGTATTTCGTGCGGGAGATTCGTTCTAAGAGGTAGCTGTGAAGTAGAATTAGTTCGTGAGCTTTGAACAAATTCATTCGCACGTTGAAGTTTAGCTCGAGAGCTCTGAGCGATATTCATAAGACGATCATTATCGGATGCAGAGAGATCAGGGAGAATTAGTATAATCCGGGCCAGGTACGAAATAATCATTGCCTCACACCAACGCAACAACAACTGCAGGGCACAGAATTCAATGAGATGAACAGGACTCAGTATTTAGTTGTTTTTGAAGAAAACAGACATTTCAGGGATTTTCCTTGTATGTTTAGGAAAGACAGTTCAGTTGTATGGAGCCAGAAGATGAAAATTAGATAATGAGGTGTCACAGACAGAGGCGGGATCTCAAATGAGACGTCACATGGATATGCCCTTCCATCCCACCCCTCCACCTTCACCGCCGTATGGACATGTAATGAAGCAAACACTTCAGACATATTTACATTCCTGATGCAGGAACAAAGTTTCAGCTGCAGTACTTGTCGTCTGCTCTCAGTTGCTCATGCATACTGGCAGAAATACTAGTAAAAATTAAGCTGAGGCCAATTCTTTTTAACTTGAATATAGGTAGTAATGTATATATAGCAATATATGCATTGTATGTAGTCTAGTCTATTTTTATGACGTATTATACAAGCTATAGAGCTCAATACTGGAAACGTCGATCCGGATAGATACGAGGTCTCATGGACGATTCTGTGACGCTAAAGCGGAGGTTTGATTACGTGTCAAAAAACAACCATGTATATCGTTGAAATTTCTATGTCTGCTACAATTACTTTTTTATTCACTAGTCATTGATCAGTAATAATGCGGCAAACTAGTTTCTTGCAATCGCCTTTCCATTTTTCGACCTACAAGACAATAAAAGGTTTTGGAACGGATAGAACGGTTATACAATGCTCTAAAGGCCAGCTTTCAAGCTAACTGATTCGTGAGCTCTTCGACCTCATTACGTGCGAAGCAGAACGTAATCTTTAAGTCATGTGTTATGAATATGATAAAATGATAAGTGAGTAGACATGGACAGTATTCTACTCTTTCAAGTCTCATGTAACTCATTTCTTGGAAAAGTCGCTATTATACCCTTGTCAAGACACTTGCATTCAGCGTGGCACTCCCTGCACGTTCGTTCGAAAGTCTGAGACATTTTGGATCACATGAAATTCATTTTCATCGGTCTGTCAGAGGAACATAGTGCACAGTATGTCAAAGGAAAACCAGTACTGAGCTAGCTCCGAAAGACAACTTTTCCTCATCTTTGTCTTTAAAAATTATATTCAGATTGCAATACAAGCTGTAGGAATAACAAAAAAAAAACGCAAAGAAGTTCTAGTGGTTAAAATATAAATGGGAAATTCATTTAGATTGCCGAAATATTTTTGACAATTTCGAGCAGTCTATGAGCGTATGAAAGGTATCAGCAAAGTTTACTGTGAGAGCCAGTCATGCTTAGGGATTTTCGAAATATTCGTGACAGTTTAATACATGTCTATGCATTGGGTTTGACAAGTACACAGAGCAAAATCTTTTTAGTCGGGCGAGCACTTGTGATTTGGCAGTACACAACTTCTATGAAAGCCATGCTTTAGATGATAATATTCTCACGTCGATAATAAAGTTGTCTTCAGATGCATACTTGATAGTAGGCCACCATCGACAACTTGGACCATGTGAGCGATTGAGAGTAACTCGGTACTACTTTTATTTGCTTGTATTGTTAAGAAGCTTTAACATAACCTTAATTATATTTCCACTGCCGAACATTTAGAAATTCTTAATCATGTTATAGAGTGAGATATCTCAGTTGCACTAATGACCGATGTAAATAAGACAGATTTCATTGGGTAAAGCTTTCCAACCAATTAATAAGTATTGTACGAATTTGTAGAGCAAACCTCCTTTTGATATATTGATTTTGAAAAGCTTCGATTGCAATCTCACTGAGGCGCATGTCCAACTTCGAAGCAGAGAATTCTCTTCCAAGAAACGGCAGCAGCGATGCAAATTTAGGAGTTTTCAGCTACTCAACATTAATATCACTCTCCCGTCGGATGCATTCATTTTTTCACATAATGACATAAGGTGAATTGTTCTCTAGCAGTTCAGCATGATTTTTGTTTTTTTTCCAGCTTCCACAACCTCTTTAGGCACATCAGGCTAACAAGATATATATATATATATATATATATATATATATATATATATACATATACGCAGAGAGAGAGAAAGCCCAAAAAGTTTTGATAGTTTTGTATTTTGTTCATTCTAGCAGTCAAATAACATTTTTTTATTAGTACTGATAAGTTTATTGAATTACTTGTTCGATATTAGCCCAGAATCTGTTTCACTTATTCGTACATATTCAGTCGTGCTTAAGTTATGGATCGCAAAAATGAACGTATCGCAGTAGTTGAGTTGCACAAGACGGCAATGAGAACTGCCAATATTGTTAAATTCGACTCATTCAAAACCAGAAATTGTCTGCAACACCGTGAAACGTTTCAAAGAAACTGCGAGGATTGACGACTGTCCTAAAAAAGATCACCTAATCACCTTGTCTACTCCAGATAACATTCAGAAGATCCTTTGCCTAGTTCAACGAAATCCGAAGCGTTCGATATGCAAAACGGATCAGGGAGCTCGGAATTAGCAAGTGGCACGTCCAAAGCATTGTCAAAAATAAGCTGAAGCTGTGCAGTTGCAAGATCTCTTGCTTTCACTTTTCAACACGAACATGAAAGAGAAGCGGCTTTCAAAGGTTTGCCGAATAATTCATCTGATCACTGGTGCTTGTTTGTCAAAGGGGCTTTTCACGGATGAGAAGATATTTACGGTCGAACCACTTCACAGTCGCCAGAATAGGCGTCAACTTCTCAAGAAAAGTCAAGAGAAGTCCTCAGTGGCAAAACCGTGGGCGGCAGTCATTTTCCGGCCTCCGTGATGGTCTGCGCCGGCATTCGAGCCACCGGAAGGACATCGTTAGTCTTCATCAACACGAACGTCAAAATTAACAATACCAACTATCAATAGCAAGTTACGGGGCGTTCTGGAGCCTTGGAATACTCAACACTTTAGCGCCGACGGATTCAGGCTTCAGCGAGCCTGAATTTCTGCTAACTCGACCCGCTAAACGATTATGACTTGTCATGAGGCTTTTCGTAGGCATATAGCCGTCAAAGTCGCCGGATCTCAACCCAGTGGATACTCTGTGCAGTCCACAATGGAGGAAAGCGTCTCAACCACTTGCTACACCAGTGCAGAAGCTCTTGAAACGGCTTTGACATGCGCCTGGGACGAAATTACGGTGAAAACGTGTGCGAAAGTCGTTGGCAATTTTCATTAGCGACTTCGTAGATATATAGGGGGAAGAGGAGGCAATTCTAGGAATTTATTGCAAACTTTTTGCTTATTGTCATAGCAGTTGATCTAGTAAACGCGATCATTCCTTTGAATGAGTAATTTCATTTGCTTATGGAATATTTTTTTTACTGTTGAAACATATGAAAAAATTATCAGAATTTTTTTCGTACCCTGCACATATATGTATATATATATATATACGTGTTTATTTATGTATTTATATATATATATATATACATATATATATATATATACGTGCATATGTATATACACATACATATCTCTGTCAAGTTTTAGCACAATATTCGGGCAACTGCAGCTTCATGATACTCTGGCTTTTCAAATTACCTAGTCTTTCCTTCATATAGAGTCAGATTCGATCATCTCAACTACTATGAAGTGAGTAACGATAAGATTATTGTCGAGATTACGTATGACTAATTCTTGAATTTAGCTGGTCTAATATACAGGCATAGAAAATTCCTAATTAGGCAAATCCATCGGAAAATATCAACCGATTTACAGAACAGAATGACCTCTGTAACAAGGGTGAGAAGTGGTAACCGGAATCTATCGAGTGAATGCTAACAATTTTGCTAGGAGGAAAATGTTACTTCCAATAGGAAGAAGTCTGTGTCTGATAGCGTAGAACACAGAACTATTCATCATTATAATGGTATGAACAGCAGCTGATACATTTAAGAACGGCCTGAAAAGTTCCCCCTCGGGGAGGTCCATCGGCTGATTGAAGTTATCAGGTATACTTTATTCCCAACAAAAAGAATTGTCATTCAGACGAATTGTTTTTTCCACAGCACAGACCGTTGCTGATGAAGCATGATGCCATACTACGTGATCCTGTATAATGAGCGTGGTACAGAAGATGGGCATGTAAAGAGAATGAAGACGTGCTATCCCAATACAGATATGTAAGGAAATTTAGGTCAAGTCGTTTCCTTCTGAATTGGATGGTACTACATGAGCAGTTCTTAATTTCGACGATACTTGATATTAATGCCTATTCTCTGTAAACAAGGCGAATGATGCAGATTGATTGCAATACGCATCGCAGATGACAGAACATCCACAGTATCTTCCCGGATGGCCCTCCATCCGACGCTAGGGTCACCGCGAATGTGCTGAAAAGTGAGCAATCTGACATATCTTATCTCACACATCTAGAACATTTTGTTCAGCTACGATGAAAACAAAACACTTGTAACTCTTTTGGATAAGCTATATGACGTTGCAGTGTGCTTCTCATGTGGTCGGTTGAAGTTGCAATGAAACCTCGAAGTAAATCTGAGGCTCAAAACATTGAAGAAAAATTCTAATGCATGTGGTGTTTTTAAGTGCATGTAGTAAACAACAACGATTTATCAAACAGTTCACATATGATAACAATGTTCCATCACGATATATTTTAATCATTCCATGCACATGAGGGCAAAGGATAGCCTATCTCATACACGTAGATAAAAAAACTGCTAAATCTGGTTATTCCTAAATCTATTTGATTCTATCGAAATTGCTCGTAGCTATAGAGCCGACGCAAGGTCTCATTCATACCGATTTCAACTGCCATGTCGATCGGATGGACGATGAATGGTATCGTGCAAAGACCTATCGCTGTTACTATCCACTTCCTGACTGGTGCAGGCCATCGGCTTACTCTGAATGAAAAATTATCAAAAGAGACTTGCAAAATACGACATCAAAGGGAAAAAACCTGGAAAAACTTTTATGAAGTGCTGCAAGAGCGAAAAAAAAGATTATGCTCCGCACATGATGTAATTAACCCGTTACTTGAATTTTATTGCGAGATTTTTGATAAGAGGAATTGAAAACAAAAAGCCCATACTGGTAGCACGTTAGAGTAGATTCTTTTCTACAATTTCGTCGAACTAAAAAACTTTTTATGTTCTAAAATCCTCCTTTTTAATATTGATATAACACGATCTCCCCTACAAGCTCATACGTTTTTGGTGCATATATTAGGTGTACAAATATTACTCCGCTTTTTTTTTTGCTTAAATATTGGTAAAGATAAAGACATGTGGATTCGTCTTCTCTTCAAAAGTGCGTTAAAAACGCTATTCATTCATGTCTTTCCAAATACAAAAAAGTTTATATGATGCTTCTTATAGGACTCTGAAGATGACTTTTGTATCCGAAAAACACCATTTTGTGCATTTGGCGCAGCAGTCAGAATTACTCTGCGATGCACACAACGTCAATGGTTCGATCTCGCGCTCACCGGACCATCCATCCTTCCGCGGTCGGTGAATTAGTACCAGACTGGTCTCAGGTTTGTCTGAGAGTATAAGCAGCGCTGACTCGGTTTAGTGGGAGGCCATCGTGAGTCACTGTAAAGGCCATATATGTATTCAGTCACCTCAAACCAAGTTAAAAATTTTAGACGAATGCATGACGCATCCCTCAGGGATTACTCATGCCGAGAGCTTTATCCTTTATTTTTTTGAACTGACGGTGCAATGTCGAGAGAGTGAGACGGGTTATTTGAAACTTTCCAAAACCTCCCTTCTCAGCTCTTTTATGATATTTTCCATGTGTTTTGCGAGATGAAGTGGAGCGTCATCATGCAGTGAAACTGCGAAGTTCGTGCGGTTTTGGTTTCTTAATATGATTTTTGAAATGAAATTGCACTATCTCGATATTGTTCAATCGAACATTCTTACGAACATTTCGGTGTAGAACTTACCTGTACTTGCTTTAAGATGGAGCTCACTTCAAGCTCCATTAATCTTTTGCGCCGCTTCACTAGCATCGTTCTTCTAAGCGCCATTCGTGCATGAGTAACAAGCGAATTTGTTTTCACGACAGCTTCATTTTGAAGTTATATAGGCAAGTTGTAAAAAAAAATGTTCGCAAGAAAATACGCAATCAAATGATACCAAAATCAAGCAGTTTCAATTACTTTTGGTTAATAAGTCAGCAAAGTAATGTTCCTGCAAATGGCGTCCCATAAAAGCCATCATATAAACTCATTTCATATATAAAGAACATATAATGAATAGGGTTTTTAATACACTTTCAAACGACGGACAAAGAATCTGCACATCGTTATTACTACTACTATTACAGCAAAAAAAAAACGGCAAAGTCATATTGTACGTGTAGATTATTTATACATGTGTGCATGTATACACACATGTATATATATCTTGTGTACGAAGAAAAGTCTAAGGGTGAAACGTGGTTTCTTTCCTCTCTTACAGCACCTCTTTTCAAAACCCACATCAATCCTCGCAATTAGCAACATTTATGCTATCAAATGGCCACTAAAAATTTGGTGAAATGTTATCCGTAGAACCTAACCGAGCGAACAAAGCGAAATCACCAGAATTTGCGATATCGAATGATTACTTGGAGCCCAGGGGGAAAACTTTCCCGAGCAAAAAAGGTTCAGTATCAAAAGGTTAATGAAAGCCATGATGCAGGCAGAATAACAATAACAACATTGGCCATTACTTCGGTTGGAAAGATATCACCAGGCCCAAGTACTCAAAAACCCATCTTCTTAGATTTCATATCGTTTTAGTATTATTATTGTTCAAAAAGAAAATCTCATGCGCATGAAATGAGCGTCCAATCTACTTGATTGTCCATCCAACGACAACGAGGATGTCGAAACTACTAATATTTTACGTTACCATTCACCCTAATGTCATTGAATAAAACGATCTGAACTGGGCTGAACACGAGCAGAAACGTCAGTTAACAGTAGATTCAAATGTTCTCTGTACCAGTTCCTCAAAAACAATTCAGACGGTGTAGAATAAATTAATTTAGAAGATACTCGCTTGTTGCGGACGATTGATCGCTAATGGAAGTACGTCATACGAAAAGTGTAAAGGAAGAGAGGCTCAACAAAGTAAGATTCCTTCCAATGTGCTTCATAAGAGCGCTATTTCGAACACACACTAACACCACTGACAAGAACTAAATATAGAAAAATAGTTTAAAAAACCTACCTATTAATCAGCAATCCAGAGAAATGACAAACTCGATTGATGGTGAAGCCAGGAATGGCAACAGAGGCTAAGGATTGCCAAATTAAGGTGTCCATGGCAGCAACGCTTACCTTATGGCGTCGTTTTTCTCGATCATTCTTATAGATCTAAAAGCAGCGTTACAGTAGTCGGGAAACTGCGAAATAAGGCGATTTACGTTGATGAAATCTAAGCTAGAGGAAACACTCAAATTAGGAAAAATTTTACTTGTTCATGTATTGGGAACAAAAAAAAAACCGTAGTTTAACTGCAGTAATTCATGGCAAAGATATTTCCAAGTATGAAGTGAATCTTGTAGAACTTCAATTAAGCAGTAACTATCCTAAAATTCCATAGATAAGAGCTGGTTATTCCTTGCAAAAAATAATGGACGGACAGATACGAGCGTTTTTCGGCAATGAGATGTTCCAAGAAAGAAGTACTTGAGAAAGGCGAAAAAAACGAAAAGTTTAGAAACAAGAGAAAAACAGGTATGACGAAATTCAGGAAAAAAGGGTACGCACGCGCTTACTTCCCACCGACTGCTCTTGTCTATGAAAATTTGAGGTAGTCACTTTTCTCAAGTCCACACATCCTTTATCGCTCAGCGATTTCGTAATCAACCTCAAAGTCGGTCTGATTTATGAGTACAGTAAAGCTCTATGACGTCCATATAGCAGGGCTTTCTTCGCTCTTGCGTTTTCATTAGAATAGGTAGTGAAATCTACAAACATGAAAAAGAAAAGCAACTTGACTGACGCACTCTGTAAACTCTGCTGCTCTTATCCAGAGCATCTGCACAAGCATATCCGAAGGACACAACATAAGTGGCCCTCACCGCGACCAGCGGTAATATGGATCGAAAAGCTTCTCCGATTTCATTCGCGTATCCTTAAACAACAACATGAACAGTAGGATAGCTATAAGTAAGTGAGACGATGACAGAAAAAACGGTTGTGATAACACTAAGTCAAAAATGGACTCTACTGCGTGATCATAGACTATTTGCAGATGACGCCTGATGTTCGAGTAAATGTATGAGCTCAATTGCTTCGTCTAAAAACCACACTGAAAAGCAAAGGAAAAAACCATTTCAAGGTAACATATAGTCAAAAACCACGAGAAAACCTGTATTCAACCATCTTGTGGTCAAATAAAAGGATAAAGCTTTCGGCGTTGATCAATCCCTAAGGGAAGCGCCATGCACTTTTCATCTACTTTCAGCTCCGTTTTGAGTGACTGAATGCATATCAGGTTTTCAAGAAGATTCGCGGTGGTCTTGTCGATGCATGAAGTCGGTGCTGTTTATCCTCCCAGACATGTCAAGTATAGATTATACTGATCCCCGAGGGATGGAAAGCTTGGTAAGCCATGTGCGCGACCGAACCAGTTACCTTAAGTGCAACGCAGAACACCTCTAACTATTGCGCCACATGTGTTCTGTGGTTAAATACGATGAAAATTACAGAGTAACGTTTCAATAAGGAGTGAACTTACCTGTCCATACTCGTTAATATTACCACGATTTCACTGAGTTGAAGATTTACAACGGGTGTGGCATAGTGGTAAAAGGTTCTCAGCGGAACACATTTGTTCGATGGGATGGTTCGATACCGCGCTCAAGGATCATCAAACTTCCCATTCTTCTCGGGTCTCTGAAATGGTACCGGACATGACTGGGAGGATGGTAGCACTGACTTCATAGATCGATAGGCCACTATGAGTCATTGTGAAGGCCAAATATACATTCAACCACATCAAACTATACTAGATGACGCACGTCATTCGGGGATTGATCAAGGCCAAGAGCTTTATCCTGGTCCATTTGATTATGACAATTCATGGAGTAAAAAGTTTCTATTGAAAAAATTTGAAGACCTTGTACTACAGCCGAATATCGAAACTAAATAGTGCTCAAGTTACAGTAGAAAATTAGATAGCATTCCCTAAAAATTATCTGTGAAGAGTCCAGCAACCACAGCTTCGCTGCGCTGTCAAATCCTGACCGTCGGTGACTGACTGTGATGTGAGGAAATTTGATAGAGTTTGCTGAGATCTATTCTTCATATAAAAGACTTATGCAGTACTAAGTTTTATAAAAATTATTTTAACCGAAGTTTTCCGAATAACTGAAAACTCGAAAATCTAGCCATGAAGAAGTACGGCTTTATCTGCATGATGATGAAGATTTCAACAGCTTTTTTGAACGACAGTATGAAGAAGAGATTGATCACTTATGAGAACGCTTTTCGTTTTCCGCAAACTCTATGAGAAAAAGGGGCAGCGAAGCTTTTTCTTTTTCTTTTCAATGAACAACAGGAAAATTGCCACACTAAAATAGTTGTCAATTCAACTTTAGATGGCCATAAAATTCGAATCATTTGTTTACAAATGCCCAAAAATTCGATAGATAAGAGCGATTTAGTCCTTAAGGGAAGGCAGCCAATCGGTCGCACAGCGCAACTCGCAAGAGAAGCGCGATTTTTGTTATTCTATAAAGGATTTTTCCTTCATTTGGGAAGTAAAACTTTGCGTTTTTGTGTTGCTCTAATTCATCATAATTTTCTCTACATAATCGCATGTCTTTCGTGCACATATAACTTTTCTGCACGATGAAAACTTTGAGTGTGAAATGTAATGTTTCTTTCGCTCTCAAAACGTTCTGAGGCTACCTTTCAGAAAACAAGTAGGGCATCAAAGTCCTCGAGATTTGTGCTACCGAATGACTAGTAAGAATTTGGCGAAGAGCCATATACAAGACTCACCCAAGCAAATATAAGAAACTGAGTGTGACGCACAATTTTATTTTCACTAGTACAACGTAATAAAAAGGCTTTTTCAAGCACCCAACCACACTGTCGAAATTGCAGATATCTGAGCTTCCGGATGATTAGCAACAGACTGAGAGAAAAGTTTTGTCTAGTGAAAAAGGCTTCCAAGCAATTGTGTGTCTCAGGTGGTACACATTGTCTCTCAAGAGTTAATTTTCGCAGAAAAAGACGGATAAACACACGCTTTTGATTTTCAACATCGAAGCAACAGAAGTAATAATTAACTTCTATTTTCAATTTCGTCCTCGCCTTTATCGCTCATAGTCACATCGATAAATTCGTCTTCATCCGAGTTTTTCAACGTCACACACTACTTTTTCAAAGCTATGCAGCATAGTGTCAGAAGGGATGAAATACGAACTACTAAGAAATCGAGATAAAGAAAAGTAAGAATAAGAATAAAAAAAATTACTAAAAATCAGTAAATTGATATAAATACTAAATACTACTGGAATTACTGCCAAGTACTACGTTCCATCACAAAGAGCTCTTATCTATGGAATTTTTAGGTAAGAATATGGCCGAACTCATCATTTCCATAGATCTAAGAGGACTGAGTGGCAAGCAGAAATTTGAGATAAGACGGAAGTTGAAACCGCACTTCACTCATACTCTAGACGAGTGCTACCACTACACCCAAGAGGCCACCGTTTCACCATCACTCATTCGCTATGCGGTAATCCTACCAAATATGTAAAGGCTGATAACTGATAGCTATGACAGAGAGATATTGAAGAAGCAATTGTGGTGAACGATGGCATGGGTGGTGTAGTGGCAGCACGCGCTATCGGTATGAGTGAAACGCGGGTTCAACTCTCGCCTTGGTCGAGCTTTTGCTAACCACGCAATTCTCTCAGACTATATTGACCATTATAACACTGCGAAAAAGCAGTGAAAACATAGGAAAACCCGCATTTCCATGAACATTATAGAAAACCGAACTCAGATGACAACATGCTAGAACGGTTGGAAGCTCACCTAAATAGCGAACCGGCGTTTCCCTGTAGTTGTCAATTTGGGGCAATTCAGATCGTACTGCTTTGCAGTCATCACCTGGTACTTCCATAGACGTACAACTGAATGAATTTATAGAAATAAATAACAGAATTAAACAAAATCATGGCTAAATATAGTGAGACTCAGAGCTAGCGAAAAACATTCATACACACATGCAAACCGCCAAGCAGTAGAGCAATTACACGAAACACAAAAATTAAGAATAATCACATCTTGCAAATCACGGAGATTAAGAGATCAAAAGTTCTACGGGTAGATCATCGAGGTAGATCTCAGACGAGATCAAAACGAGGACCGCACACACAGCTTTGCGTCGTTTCATTGATTTGATTTGAAGGTACGAAGTGTCGATGATGTTGAAATGGAGCGCGATAACTTAAGCTGAGGCTTGATGCTTACGCTCGTCAAGAAGCATATAAAGTTGTGACTATGATGAAAGATTTCTCCTTATAATGCCATTGAATGGTTTAGTCTGGAGTAAATTTTGTTCGTTTTCGTATATTACTTTTTTTATTTCCAAAGCAAAATCTGTGGTTGTCATTTAAAGAACTTAGTGTGGGGGTAACGATTGCGAAAATGTAATTATTAGCAATCTTTTGAGTTTCCACTACTCTTTACTGCTCATTTTTTGCAGAAAATTCTTACAATGATGAAAAATTTTTCCTATTTTCTTCTCATGAATGCCTCGCATGCTACGCAAGCCGATTACTTTGAAGAGTGTGGTACTCTTGCTCATGATTATTTTCTTTGATATGGGCTCTATCTGACATTTAAGAAATCCTTCAAGAGCTTCTCGGTACAAATATTCCGTATGGAGCGCATGTGACGCAGTGGTTAGAGTTGTTCTGCGTCGTCTGCAAGGTTGATGGTTCGATCTCGCGCTGATGGTTCACCAAGCCTTCCATCTTTGGAGGGTCGCTGAATTGAGACTGTTGCAGACTTGTCTGCGAGGATAAGCAGCACTGACTGGGTAGGTACAATGGGAGATCGAATCATCAACCTTGTAAGCGACGCAGAGCACCTTTGAACACTGCGTCACATGCACCACTGCGGGTCATTGTAAAGGCCAGATATGTACTGAATCACCTCAAACGAATTTAAAGATTAAAGACCATTGCATGGCGCATCTTTCAGGAATTGATTAACGCCAAGAGCTTTATCCTTTATCCTTTTATTCCGTAAATGGAGCAGGTGAAGCAGGTAATGGTACTGTGAAATGGACCCAAAGGTCTGCTTCGGCGTCGCCTTGCGCCATCAAAGTCCTCTATCTTTTCATATCGAGGAAATAGTATCGAAATCGTTTGGAATCAGCTTGCTCCCTTCAGTACACAAACGCTAGTACACCCTGTCTGACAAACTCCTAGCATGACTATTCCAGAATTCTAAGGATAACCTCACAGCTCAAAGAATTTGACCATTATTCAACATCATTCATGGAGAAGATCCAAACCTTCAAGCACTAGCCGGGCAGACCCATACGCAGATCTGAGATAGTTAGTGGATGATGGATGTGAGGAAATGGTGTGATGTTGTGACGGGTAAAGGATACTCTGAATGGTAGACAGTGGCGTGTTAAAGGATATCAAAGAAAGCAGTAGTATTGATACAGTAACTAGATTGAATTAATTGATTGACATATATGTTTAAAGTCAAGACTAAAACGTTTTTTTTTCACTGATATCATTTTACACGACCCTTTACCACAATTTACTGATGAGATCCCAGCGCTTCTTGCATTCGATTCGTCTACGCGCGTTCATCTTTCATAAAGGTCTTCAAACATTTCAAACGTTGCTTCTATTGCGGCATTGATATTTCGTCTTCTTATGGATGTCGTAGAAAACTTGTCTAGACGACTCTCCTTGCAATCTTAGAGGTAGCTGAGCTAAGGCGTTCGTTGTTTGACGGCAAGAGAGCCCTCGGGATGGGACCGTACCAGAGTATTGCTTATTACCTCGCCTTTCTGGTACAGAACATCACTAAGCACTACGCAACCGCGCTCCCAATACAAGGATTTTTTGCTCATACAGCATTTTACGAATTTCCACGTTCAATATTTACCATGCAGTTGGTTATGCATTCGTCCAAGAAGAGTGAAATGCGCATCCGAGTCTGACTTGATGTCAAAGTTTCGCACATTACTCAACATCACTGGGTTTATCTGTATCGTCATAGTAGCGCCAAAAAGCAGTTGAATAAGAAAGAATTCTTAGCAGTCATATGTAAATCCAGCATTTGTCAGCATAACTGGGATCAGTGCAAAATGGCTTCCCAAAGCAAACCGTTGACGACTGGTTGCTGACAGATTGATGCGTTATAGCGCAGGAAGAGTGGTGGCAAAGCGAGCGTCGGTAGTGCAACTGGTTAAGCACGCTCACTCGAAAAAGGTGATGTGCAAGTTCGAGTCCCGCCTAACGTAAGAATTTTGCACATCACTCAACATCATTAGGTATATCCGTAATATCACACCACAGCTAGAAAACGGTTAAATAAAAAAAGTATTCTTGTATCGACTTTTATGGCAAGTAAACAGAATGTAAGGAGTCCCTTATTATAAGTGAACTCGCAACAGATGATCAGCGACTTCTACGTTTACTTCCGGTGTAGAAGAGTTATTGTTGCTATCGTCAAGCACCTCTCACCTGGTCGTTTCATTGTCGGTCACATCAAACGACACCGCAATCATTGTCTAGCCTTTCGTTGCGCAAGTGCCATTATTTAAACAGGCAGACCTCGTAATTTACCTTATTAAAATGCCATAACCTTCTCTGTCATAACACCCAGCTCGGAAGCGACAAATGTGGGCACTTCCGCGATTCAATGAGATCACCAAGAAAAAAGAACTTGACATGTAAAGCTTACAGCGTTTGTATAATTAGAGAATGAAGTAAATCATGGCAATGGTAAAAAATTAACATAGATATCATTTTACTTAATTATCTATTTGTGTGACTTGTCTTCTTACAATGTATAGATTCAAGCACTTTTTCTACTGAGTTCGTTGTCTCTCATTTGCCATTCAAGAAGTTTCTCAGGGTTTTTTATGTGTGATAGTTCTTAACTTTGTCTTCTTCAAAAACGTCGTTGGATGTTGGTCAAACTGATCCTCGCTGAAATAATTGGGTAACTCTAATAAAGCGTTGGGAGGTCTTCACGAAAAACACTCGCCAAGCGTCGTGGATTGGACGGAGCTTTTCTAGATGGAACTGGTACAGAGAAGTTAAATAATAAATGTGTTTTGCTATCCCGGCCATTGAGCCACCGACCATGTGAAGGTTAATAGGAAAATCATGTTTGACTGAACCTATAATGGGTGAGACTTTCGAATTCGACCAATTCCTGTGGAGTATACCACGCAATCTACCTCACAAAAAATTTTATCCGTTGAATGTGTTTTGGTATACTAAGTGTTTTTTGGTGACCTAAGAGCATTACATTTTAAGGTCTTTATTTTCCCAGAAAAGTCTGGTAACTTGTGAGATCACAGAAGGATGGCCGTTGAGTTGAACTGACGGCCCCAAATCTATTCCAAAGTATCTTCAGCAAGGTGGTCCTCGGAACGTTAGGTCAGACTAACATAGTCCAGACTTCAATTATTTCAAGGATGCTGATACGAACAGTTTAGATAAGATACTGCCAAATTCACGGACTATAAAATTTATGTGAGCTTGGTCTTGTTTTCTGGACAGTGCTATTGCTGACTGCAGAAAAGAGCAGTTCATTTTGGAGATATCTGTGAAAAAGACTTGGCGGCTTGAGACGTTTAAATGTCACACAGCACAGACTCGTCTAACCTCAGAGTTGTGGATAGAAGTGGTTGTCAATACTACGCGCTTAGTTAAGCACGTGCGTCGATAGCCTTAATCCTGTCATTATTACGACGAAATAGAATTGAGACTATGCTTTTTCAGCGTATTCTCAGTAGCAATGTTTTTACAATCGAAGACTTCCTTACAGAGGTCGCTAAAAATTAATCAGGTTTGCGAAAATATACTTATTCTGTGATTGCTGACATCAGAATCAGTTTCTCACTTCGTTTGTTTCCTCAGTTTTCCTGCTTGTAACTCTGTGAGAACCACAGCATAGGGTATTGTATTCAGAACAAAAGCCAAACCAGCACTTTATGAGCGATTTTTGTGTGATTACGCAGATTGCATGTTATACTTGCGTTTTTACCTATCTTCCGGTACTCATCGACCTTCGTTTAATGAACTCCACGACGCGTCCCCATTTTGTATGACATCCATCCTATTCACTTCACTCATGAACAACGTAATTGCGCGACGGTGACCGTGGAATAAGCGTCGCCCACTAGGCTGCCGGTTTTCATTTCACATATCTCCCATAAAGTCAACCGAAAAAAAAGCGGCTCAAAGAGAAAGCATCATAACCGGGAAATCATTAAATCAGTCACTTGCTAAGAGTGTTGTTACGACTACGTGTTAACTATGATTGCCCATGGGAAGACGAATGGAGGGTGCTTATGTACCCAAGGATATCCGGAAATTCTCATCATCTATATAACACTTCCGTATGTACTTCCGCGACTATTTTTTCGATTTATTGAACCATTGACACCTCTGTTGAATTTCGTCAGAAATTGCGCTCTTTGAGGTACGGTAATTGCACGCGATAAGTAATTCAAGTTCGTTGACCAATCGTGACAACGAGTGTGTGTAAAGAAATGGAAAGAATTACCAAGAGTGAATTGTGAGGGTGATTTTGTGCCGTTAAGATTCCATAGATTTCGTTCCAATTTTTCGGTGACTGTTCCAAGACCTCATCGAAAATCTGCTTCCCATTGTGATAGCACAATTTTCTTGCAAGACGTCCGGTTACGAGCGATACCTTGTACATGGACCAAAGTATGCTATGACTAAAATCATGCCTCATTGCTTCACTAAGATCTTGTATAGGTTGGTTGTAGATACTTATTATTTCTCATTCTTTACTCTACAACTTTGAAGACACAATTGTCCATCGACGAAAAAACGCTGCTTATTGCGTTTTTTTTTTTTGAAGTTTTGAGATCTTTTGGTAGAGTTTGTAGCTTTTGTTGTTGAGCATGTTACAAAAATCTGAGTTCATTGAGTATATTAAGCTGCGATGTAAAATGATAAGAAGACTCAAAGTAATTCTCAAAGTAAGCTAATTATACTCATCAGGACTAATCTTATTTACCCATGTTTCTCTACCAGCTATTATGGATGTCATCCATGTTTTTTTTCCAGCCAAGGTCTCTCAAAAGCCTCTTTGTTTTTTGTGATAGGCATTGTCTATTAAATAATCTGCTCTAGTGCAATTGAAAGACTCAAAAAAAATTTATATAAGACAGTTCGCGTAAGTGAATATTGTCGAATAGAAAGTGACGTGCATCACAGTGAATCGTACAGGACTCGCTTTGAAATCGAAGCCGATGTTTGATGCGAACGTGCGCTGTAAATAACTATCGGAATTTCAATAATATGTATAAATTGGTATGGTTTATGTTGTTGCACTTTTCATTCGTTCGCTCGTGTAATAGTGGAAATTTCTTGAATAACTCTCTATCTTACTGGATGTAAACATGATAGATAGTAAAAACTGCCCATGTTACTTCTGGGCGATATCGCTGATGATGTTCGTCATGCGTAGCGTTTTTCCCACGTTCCTCAATTGTCTGCAGTTTCTTTTCATTGCTATGGGGCGGGATCAATTTGCTCCGCCCTTGTAGGTCGCCAAGCCAATCAACGCATTCGCAGCCCGTTTAGTCGCTATCGAGCTCCATTACTCTACGGTAGCTATGAGCATGCTAGACCCTCGGCAATTTCTGATGCCGACATTTTGTCTTGATCCGACCGCTACATCACTTCTCAGTCAACAACCAGCTCAGAATCCTGCTGGAGGAAAACTCACACATTCTTTTCGTATTTCTGATCTCCTGGAGTCGCCGAGTGATAAAGCAGACACGAGCGCCGATAAAGGTAATGATAACGAAGTTGTTCATTCAGCTGGCAATGTGTTGCGCTTTTGTACGACGATTTCTAACAAAATCATTCATCCGCTATCTGGTTCTGGTAAGGTACGAAATGATCACTCGCTGCGTGGATCACTGCGTGCCACCTGTCAATCTCGGAACTCATCCAGCCGTGTTGCATACAATACAATTGAGCGATTTCGGGTAATTTGCCATAGCTCAACTGGAAAATGATAGTGTTTACGCGATTTTCGACAGGGGATAATCTCATTGTGATTCTTGCTTTTTTCAAGGGTCAGAAACCCTATAGATTAGTAGTGTACTGGCTACTACAAACTAGTATTACAATATCCGGAGTATGTAAAAGTCAGTCTTTTTTGCTTGAAAAAAAAACTCTTTTGATACATTGTTTCAGAACACTCCACAGCTTCACGACCTGACACGCCGGACTCTGGTTGTTCACAAGTTCGAAGTAGCCCTAATGATACAAGTCCACTTGGATCCAAGAAAGCGCGAAAGGCTAGGACGATATTCACGGATAAGCAATTGCAAGAACTTGAATCCACCTTTGAGAAGCAAAAATATTTGAGCGTTCAAGATCGAATGGATCTCGCACAACGCATGGGACTTACTGATACTCAAGTGAAAACCTGGTATCAAAACAGGAGGTTCGTTTAATATCACAGCGTGCGTTCGTTGATTGAGATTTTCCTATATATTGTTATTAGAATTGTCCAATTTGTCTTATCTTGCATTCAAACTGCGTAATACGGTATCTCATTTGAAGTCTCCTCTTTAACGTTCTCATATATGGTGCTTAAGATCTCGTGTAATATTCTCAAACGACATCAAAACGCATTATGCGACATTGTCCACCTAATATGGATGATTAAATTATCGGGGCCACGTTCTATTATTCTTGCGCTTATTAATAGCATAAAGTATCGCGTGTTGTTTTAAGAGACGTACCGCCATCTGGCGACTACAGTACGAATATCGCATGCGTTAAGATCTCTTTGATGGGTCATGAACGTTCGCATTTCATGCGATATGTCACAGATGCATACAACACTGCAAACCATGCTCATGGCTTACGTCAATTAGTAAAATCATATATATTTTGTATCAGCCCTACTTTTACGAGTATACCGTAATTTTAGGACGAAGTGGAAAAGACAGGCTACAACTGGTATGGAACTGCTAAATGAGGCCGGAAACTTGGCAGCCGTACAAAATTTACTGCGATCCAATCCATATTGGGCAGGTTATGTTGGTCAGCTTGGTGGTCTTCCAACGCCACTTCCTCTTATGATGGGATTACCTTTGTCTGCAACCATTCCTTCTATTCCACATTCACTTTCGTTCGTTCTTCCGCCCACTTCACATGTAGTTCCTTCTAAAGAATCTACTCCGGTTGATGTTGAAGTTACCACTGCGAACTAGCTACAGCTTGTGTCATTTCCATGATCTCTGATGTTATGTGTAAAAAAATAGCTGGATAAATTTGCTAAGTCTATGGAGCACACATGTTGTTCGAGTTAGTGAACCGTGAGATACGGTAATGAAGTTAATTAGTGGGCAAGATTATGCGATGGTAACAGACGTGATTTGGTCGTCTGTGAGCATCTTTTGGTTCATAAATAAGACAATACCGTTGAATCCAACCTTTTCCTAAGAGACATAGAATATTCAACGTGTTGCCATCTATTTTTTTTCGGAGATTACAGGCTTTTGTTTTTGTCATGTACTCTTTTTGAAGTTCTCAATGCTCTGTTCTCAGAATGTGTTCATATTAGAAGAGTTTTTAAATTCAGCCATAAAAACTTATCCGATTAGTGTTTATGAGATTAATTACAGACACGCGCTCACACATACCCGTCCACCACCTCAAAATGCTGTCTGCCTGACAGTAAACGCGCAACACCACTTGTTTCCTTGCAATTGACGTATTACATAACAATCAATGACGATAATTGCTTCCTTAATGTTACCAAATAAAGATTTATGATAGATAAGAATAATATGGCATTTGAAACGCAATAATCGTTTATGTATGTGAATTAGAAATCTCACGTAATTTATTCGTCAACACATGAAGTCCTCTTGTGACAAGATTGTCCATCGTTTTTCCGCGTTTTTATCCTTTCGACCACAGTTTTTCGTAGCACTGTTGGTGCTTGACATTGAAAGTGCTTCGAAAATTACGCCATTTCACACTATGCCTCTTGACGCTCTATTATAGCATGTGAATCTCATGTAAAAGATAAACTGAGAGTTTAATGGGGGCTGGTGGAATTTTTGTCGCCGCTGACGAATCAATCAACGAGCCTTGAGCGACATGTAGTTTCGGATGAATATCTCTCACGAATGGTGCATCCAGAGTTGAGCGTAGACCTCGTGGCGGAGTTAGCCTCGCACTTACGAGCATACTCATCCGCAATCTTAGCAACTAAGATGATTGTGTCCTAGAGTCGTAATTGAATTTAGAGGCGATTGGTGTTGGTGCGGAAACCGGCAATTTGAGAATACGAGGAGGCCCCCATCTCAATTACATATTCGACTTCTGTGCCTCGACACTCAGAACAATGTGGGTGTCGTGGAAATCCAGTTAGCACTAAGCGCGCCAAATAGCACATTGAAACCGACTCACACGCACTCACCCCATCCGTCTTACTGTACTTCAATTATCTGCAGAAAGCGTGACCGCCCACCATTAAACTGTTGTTTTTCACGGATCCCGATTGCCTTGTAAGGAAGTCCATGACTGTCAGACTCCAAATCGACGCTCGACCTCTCATTAGGGCCTTCTACCGCGCGCTGTTTGTCGCCTTCCTACATACATAGCCTTATGTGTCGGCCTTTCTGAAGTGACGCAAAGACAGATGAGTTGTAATGACTCCCTTAAAGGACATAATTATGTGAATTCGTAAATAATTTACAGCGGATATCGCGTCAGCCAGCAAAACAATGAGATAGCGATACGATTAGTGTGTGAACACTTTTCATTACATCTAATGTCTCACATTAGAAAAAAAAACTTACCCATGTATAATTGATGTTTATTTTACTAATTCTCAGAGCAAGACAATAGAGCTGATGGAACATCATGAAATGTGGCAACAATTTTCTCTTCATTTCCTCTTCAATGGTTTCACCACACAATGTATTTGGAGTTTAGTGATCATTCCATCACCTATTATCTGCATAATCATTATGACGAAAGTGTTCTGCATAATCAATATGACAAAGTCTAATCCACAGTGATCATTGCATAAAAATAGTTTGAAAAATGAGCAAAATTCATGTTGCCTCCTGATTTTTATGATTACATCACGTGTCTTATATATTGAAGCATAATAATTGTGAAGCTACGGTAAGTTTAATTTAGCTGTTTGAATATGCTATGAACGTGAGGACAATGGGACCGGGCATTGTGCTAAGTCGTCTCTCATTCGCTCGACATGGTGCTTTCGCAGTAATCATTCAGCTAGTTCTAACTCACCAAACAGCAATAGACTGCCACCTTTTGTCATTTTCCGAGCTATCGCTCACCAATTCTTCTTATTTGTGTATGTGTGTGTGTGTGTGCGCGCGCGCAAACATAAATACTCCTGATTACGGCAGCGTGCTTCTTAACAAACTGCCGTGTTGAACTGATCACGCGCTTTCCTTTGAATTTATTAAGTGCTTTTAGTATGGAGTCTCACTGGTGTGGAATCGATAGTGAAAAGATTTGGTATCAGAATCCACTTGCACTAATTTTTATGTAGATTTCCTTTAGTAAAATTTTTGAAACATCATTACTACTTTTCAACAACACCCGACTTTCCGGATGAAAATCAATTCAAGCGTAGCACTTTCTGCGACAAAACGCTCCGCAAAAACCTAAATCTGCCATCGTCGCTAGAGTGCATTTGGCTCGTCGCGTATGAGTTGTTAATGAATTAGTATCAAACCTGACCATATCGTTATATGGAGCGTCTTCAGAGTCAATGGTCTTTGGGAATGTAGCGAATACGGTATGCCGCGGAGGTGAATCGTTCTATAATTGCTACTCACCACCTCACATAACAACACTGTGTCCTTACGATGCGCACAATTCAGTTATAAGTCTCTTCGATATTGCGATTTAATCGACAGCAGGGCACCAGCAGTCATCGAAGAGGTCATCAATTTGGAAAAAAATTGACGCATCTCATGCAGCGTTTTCAGAAGGAATGCGATAAAGGAAAATAACTACGGTAAGACGATTTGGTGGTGTTTTGAAGAAAGAGCCGTAGATGGACGCTTCGCCGACTAGATTACTGCAATGAGATTGCGCCCACGGCGTTGGCTTTGTGGCCCGATTTAGAAAAATTCGAGCCGCCCTAATGGAACATAATTAGCCAGAGTGGATATAACCAGAGCAGTTTGACACCTATGCTCACAAAATAATATGTCTCTTAACTCATAAGCTTTTGAGTATTAAAAAAGTTTTTTGAATTACATCGACTACAATTCTGGTCACACCGTTATTTAATTAGTCGGTAGAAGACAATTGTCATAATCGGCTTGACCTGGTGATGGAGACAACAACCATCATGCGATCATCAGCTAATCAAGCACTCGAATTCTCGCCAACATGGTAATTGTAAGATTTTGACGGTTATTTTAGATCAAATGACTCTATGGTAGAGTGTCATTCGACAGTACCTAAAGAACACTACGTGTGTCGGATGATGCTTACACCGGAAGAGATTTCTAGAATGACTAAAGCTTACTGAAGTTCTTTCAGAACATAAAACTTGAGTGTGAGAAGTATCCTCACACGATGAGGGTATCAATTAGAGCAGTCACTACCAAGCACCATAAAGGGGTCCTCCATGGGTATTAGCGCGCGGTTTTTCTGTCAAATTGAAAGGAAGTTTGTGCGCGAAATGAGCCAAACAAGGACAAAATCCAAAACAGCTTCGAAACATATATTTATTCGAAATTTTTAGAGTAGAAATATCTCTGCGGTAGTCACTTTATCTTAGTCGAAAAATCATGATAAATGGTCGCTGGCGTTTCAACTTAGTTGGTTGTATACCATTGAATAGATTTAGAGCCTGTTAGGAATTATCTGTGATTTTATTTTATGGTATTTTATGAAACAGGTCGACAAACGAGATTATAATTGCATTTCCAGGAAATATCCGATAGTCACACTAATGGCTTTTGAAGATTCTGTTATATGATGCTAAGTGAGACAGAAGTTTACTAAAAGGATGTCAAAAAACTGATTTGAGAAGAAAACAAACCAAAAGACTTTAAGTACTTTCTGGTCAATTTCATCATTTACCACAGTTTCTTATTTTTTATAAAATTTCTACTACTCTTAAGTCATGAATAACGGTCACTTAGAAGAACGGTAAAGACTCTTGGTTAGAATATTTCCGGTAGTAACAGTTTACGCAGAACTGTGACCTCGACTGCAATAGGTATCATTGAACACAATGCACTGCTCTCCATTACCAGCTCACTCAATTACCAAGGTTATCCGACAAATTACACGTCAGCGACGTCTCAGAGCCAAACATGCGCACCGGAAGTGTTTTACAATCCGTCACATTCGCTTCACAGGAGCTTGGAAACAGCCCAGCCTAAGCTGAAAGTTTTGTAGCAATTGGTTTCCTAAAAAAGGTAGCTAGCTGTTGAACAGATGGTGATTTCTGTCGCCAGCTGACTGACGCCATTGCGAGCAACAATTATCGTTTCGAACGCTAGTTTGCATCAAGTGTTAGCACCGCTACGGAGTAAAATGAATAGCCATTACCTGTGGAGAGAAGAGATAACGTTACCATTCACTAATATTATTAGGTATTTTATTTAACAACCTTGAAGAAACATAATATAGCAATAAGTTTGAAGGTCGGAAGAACACCTAAAAAAGCAGTCAAGCAACACGCAAATGTTCATAGACCTTTGTCACGATGAATGTGATAAAGCGAATCAATTGTTAGAAATGACTGAAATCCACACAGTAGAAATGTTATTTTTCATATAAAATTATCAGATAAATGTTGTAGCGATAAATGTCCAACGAAACACAGCTACTCACTCAAATAAGCTTTCTTTTATTTTCATTACGATGGGAGACTAATGGATGATTTTCACCAATTAACGACTCTACTCTTTTCATAAGCGATGAATTAAGACTGACGCTTATATGGTTCTAATAAAGATGAAGCTTTCTAAATTCTCAAAAAATGGAGTGCATGTTTTTAATATTCATATTTCATAAGAATGTGCAGTTTTTTGAGTATTTGTAATTCATAGCGTTTTTTTTTTCTGGAATCATATAAGCGTCAGTCTTACTAGCATATTCGAAAGTTCTTCTGTTGAGTGCACACAACGGCACTGGCTAATTGTTCAAGAGATTTTTTTCTCCCAGAACTCCGAGAAGAAAACATCTGCCAGAATTTTCTTGGGAGTTGCCACTATGGCTCCTCGAAATTTATAGGCTTGCTGATAGTTGCTCACCGTACTAACTCGTTTCTTAAACAGAAACTACTATTTTTCTAGCGCTGGATTACCAGGACAACTCATAATATAATAGGGTGATGAATCGCAGCTATAATATCAACTTTATTCAGATCGATATGCAGTAACTGACATGCATTGGATGCAATGCATTCAATGTTAAGATAGTATTTGCCTTAAACTCAAAGACAGCAAATCATAACCATATTTTACTTCAATATTAAGGGAAAAAACCAAAAGTTCCTACTTACAAGTTGCAAGTTGCCATATTTTACTGGGAAATTCACATTTCCTAACGTTTTTGACATTCATTTCTTTCACATTTTGTAGCAAGGCATGAAAATTTGAAAAAATACAACCCACAAACGCAAAATGTGTCTCACAAAATATTGTTTCACAGCTGGGGATGTGTTGATCCTAATAAGTCAATTCTTTTGGAAAAAAATTTCTTGGGCATTTTGTATCCAACGTACGTTGAAGCACAACGGGCTATGCATAAACTTTGCGCATACAATTTAGATGATAGGTCAAAGATTTTCCAGAAATTTTCGCACTGCGCTTCTCAAATATTGGGCTGCCCCCTAATTTCTTCCGCATTATTGTCTTATTCAGTTTTTTTTTCTAATTCATATCGAGTGTGGAATGTTGGGACATGCTTCAGCAGCATTACACATGGGCTATAAGGCTATAGACTATAAAAGTAGAGCGGGATTTTAGCCAGTGATGTCTCGATGAACACCTCGCGCATTGACCAACCACAACTTGCTGAACGCATGACAGTCTGTGAAAGCCTTCTGCTGCTAGCGCATAGGCAGGATTTTTTTGAAATGATTTATCACTGCAAATGAATCCTGGGTTTACTACAAAAACAAAATGCTCCACGACTACTGGCTGCCTCGCTGTGAAGGCGCACCAGCTCAACCAAGGCTCGAGTTCATGCTTGTTAGATTATATTCGCGGTTTTTTAGAATTCAGAGGGCATGCTGTTTTAGGAAGTACTCGATAGAAACTAGGCGATCAATGCCGACGTTTTTGAGAAGCAGCTTCGTAAGTTAACTACTACAATGCAAGAGAAGTGTCCGAAACGACACAGTGTCGTCTTTCTACAAGATAACACTCGCCGTCACATTGCAAAGTCGACTTTCCATATTTTGGACAAACTGGGGTGAACCACGGTCCCACATCCACCGTATAGCTCTAATATTGCTCCATCAATTCTCATCTCTTCCGCGTCCTGAAGCAATAGGTACAGGGTAGGAAATTTTAAGACTACAACCGTCCCAAAAGTTACCTCATCGAGTTCTTTGGTCGCCTGTTTTCATTTTTTATGGAAGGAAAGCATCATTCGTTGACCAGTAAATGATTGCCTATCATTGACCACGATGGTGGACATATTGCTGAACAAATAATTTCTTGAAATAGTTAACAATTGAATTGATAAAAGCTTTGAAATGAGACAAAAATTGTGAGACAGCTCAGTGCCTTAGTGATCTTCAGAAATCATTCTAAATTGTATGTGCCATCTTGTGGCGTTGTGTGTTCGATTGTTGAATAGAGGACAAACTCAGCGGATTTGAAATTTCACTAGAAAGACATAACAGCAGTTCAAGCTTAACAGCAGAAAAGCATTAGCTTATTTTCATTGCTCGTCTTTCAACACTCTTATAACTATAATTCATATCACACTCCGCTGTTAATAACAAAAGTTAGCAGTAAATAAAAAAGTTAAAATTCAATAATATGCTGCAGTACTTACACAGGATCAAACAGTATGATCTCAATGCAACCTTATGCTTGCTCCTCAGAAAACCACTCAATAGTTGTATTTGGTGAGTGTCTTTTCCCGAATACATTGTTTTTGTCTCATGAATTATAGAAGGTCATTAGTGTACGAACTCCATATTATGTCGCTGATGCTAATTTGTTCACAAATTATGTTTATTTCCGCATTTCGGCTCGATAATGTGATGACGGTCTTGACCAAACCTCATATCACCTCATTGGAACCAATTACAAACTGAAAAAACCAATTGAAAATCCTTGCAAATGAAACGCCAGTGAATCAAACTTGCGTTTTAGGTCCAACTTACTAATCGATCAAATGTGTAAATGGATAAAAGCGCAAAGAACTCTAATTTTTAGTCACGAAGAAGATTAATTTTGAATTGGTTTGAGAATGGAGCTATCCTCTCTCATCTAACTCATTGCGGTCTAATCGTTAATGTAAATGTGCTATTTTTGAAAGTTGAAAACAAACAAATAAACTGAATTCTCGTGAAAAGAGCTTATAGGGCTACACCCTTTCAGGTAGCATAATTGAAAAAGGTAGAGACTCTGTGATCATGTGCACTCCTGCTTTGTGCTATTCCCATTATGGAGGTTCTACTTGATTACTCGTTGCATGAGTGATTGTGCCGCAGTGGTTGCAGGAGCATCGCAGTACACAATGGGTCGTTGGTTTGATCCAGTACGCCAGGCTCACCATGTTTTCCATCTCTTCGGGTCGCTATTCGGTGTCAGACTTGTCTAAGGGAGAACAACGCTGACTCCATGCATAGGTAAGCCGCTCGTGTTGTTGTAAAGGCTAATATCACTTAAGCACTACTAATGATGCTTAATGAAATCGAATGCAGGGAGCATCTCATAGGAATTGTCAACGCTAAAAGCTTAGTCCTTTGTCTTTATTTTCATTTAGAATATGACATAAGCTAATAATACACTTTCTAGATTGGTCGTCCTATATGCGCTAGGATTGTTTCTTGCTTTATAAAGTTGAATCTTCACTAATCTGTCATTACTATTACACGAGTGGACTTTTCCAAGACGATTTAATATTAATTTGCTATTGATCTGTCATAGGGTAATTTGTATGCACCTCGCATACTTATTTGCATATATCTGTATACACTTCCGTACTCGCATAGTCATGCTGTATGAATCCTGAGCCTTTCGTTTGCGAGAAGTTATTATCGAAAAAGATATAATGCAATATATCAACATTACTAACGTCCTCACAGTTCTTCTGATGGTTCTCCCTTCATCATGTCTCGTGGGTGTGGGTGTTTATGAATCTTGAAATGCGATGTGCGATGAAAGCATCATTATCCGACGATGCAATTTTGTATCCGACAAAGCATCTAGTGAATGAGTTGGAATATATGTGAGATGATTGAGTAGTACGCAAAAACTAGACCTCACCTGGAAGTTGAACCCGCGTTTCAGGTAAGGGTGAAACGGAGGTTCAACTCCCAGTCAAGATCCAGTTTTTGCGCACCACTTAATCATCTTAAATATATATTTCGACACCATGCCACTGTTAAAAATAGTTAAATCAAATCAATTTAGGTCATACATATAGAACGAGTTCAAACTGAACCAATTCTATCCATATAGAGTCATAGGAGACCTGTCACAAGGTGTCTTGAGTCTCTGTGATTCAAGAGGCCGGAGAAGACCACTATTGCCGCTTCTCAGACTGTGAGAGAGATTCATGCTCACTAGCAGAATATCATTCAAGTGGGAAGTGTGCTGACGCTCCCACGATTTCTCGCAACAGTGGGCCTCAGAAGTATCTTAATATTACAGAAAAAACTTCGTTGGTAGGGCAGTGGAATCTCTTGTAGCTGTCCACAAAATATTTTAATTTCATTTTGTGTATACGCATTATCTGAAAGTTATCGATCTAACCCTTCTAATTAACAGTGGTATCGTTATGGGAGCGCATATGGCGCAGTGTTAGAGGTGCTTTGCATCGCACGCGAGGTCAATGGCTCGATCTTGCGCTCATGGCCCACCAAGCCATCCATCCCTCCGGGATCGGTAAGATGGTACCAGACTGGTCTCAGACTTGTTTGAGAGAATAAGCAGCACTGACTCGATACAGCGAAAGGCCACCGCGAGTCATTGTAACTAGGATGCCATATATGTATGTAATTACCTCAAAGGAAGTTAAAAATTGAAGACGAATGCATGGCGCATTTCTCACGAAGTGATTAACGCCGAGGCTTTGTCCCTTAGCGTTTATCGATATATTCCATAGAGTAAACCTGTACCTCGCCAAAGAAAGATCAAATTATTGGTCCTCATACAAAAAGGTTGACTGTCCTTGTGCATCGTCAGTGAGTGGAGCTCAATGAGTGACTGTGAAGCACGGAAGTGATTTAGTAGTGACCGCTTGAGTTGGATCAGAAGTGAAACAATATATAAGATGAAGGTGATTTTTCTCATTTCGAGTTACCGCTAAAAAAAGGGAGATGGAGACAGAGAGAGAGAGAGAGAGAAAGAGAGAGGAAAGAGAGAGAGAGAGATAGGAGAGATGGGAGGAGAGAGGGAGCGTGAATTCTAGCTCTTGTGAGGCAGGTCGTCGAAATCGATGGATCTGCTCGAATGGATATCGATAAAAGGTATTGGATCTTTTAAATGGGACTCGAACACCAGTGAAATCCTGTAATAAAGTGATGAAAACCTTTCTTTAGAGATTAAATTCCTTTTTCCACTCCATGTCAAGACTTCCAAGATAAACCTTGTAACAGTTAGACTAGGTTCCCTGCGAAACAAACTTGTGTGTAGAGAATTTAAACTGCACAATCACAACGCACAATCTTCTTATACTGGTCAGTTTTTACGTTCCAGTGAATGTTTAAAAATTTTTCTTGAAATGATGCAATTTCTGTCCAAAAGTGATCTAAATTGCTGTGGATATTCGCGAGCGAAAATGAGGAAACCAATTTTGTCTTATGAGCAAATAGCTAATTTTGGAGTGTCACTAATGTAACATTGCAAACTGAATAATCTCATGTCTTTTACAGCATGTAAGCTGTTTCTGACTTCTTCTCAATTGTTTTTCTCAAAAATATTTCAGGATAACTTAACCATTACATGAGCATTGTAGAGGGCCTCCCAATGTTCATTTGTGAAAAAATTTTCTACATTTCAATTTGCCCCATCGAATACTCTGATTCAAAAGTATCATGTACTAGGTATATGCCTAGAAGCATACTTATTATGGCATATTTTATTATTTGCAAAAAATGTGCCAAGTGATTCACAACGTTAACGCTCTTATCGTGGTTTGCGCAATGTGTTTGTAGGCGCCATGCCGTTACGCGCAGCAGTTGATCACCCGTCCGAAGTTACTAAGCTAAGTGCTTAACATTTGCAAATGCAAGTGCACTTGAGTAGACCAAGTATCACAGATCGCGCAATATTTTAGTAACAACATTTTCATTCGTTGACAACTGAGAGCTTAAAGATGCTTAAGCTCCGAATGAAAAGCTTTAGCATTCAGCAGACTAATGATGAAGATAGGAATTCTGCCTGATAAGCATGTTTCTTCATGGTTAGTTATTGAAATATGATTCAAGCGTTCCAACAACTATCTAATGATTCAGGTCGATTTTTCAGATAATACTGCCCTCATGCTTTTGAAAAAATAAAAAACCTTCTCATTTACTAGGAGCTCATGTGTCACAGTGTTAGAGGTGCTCCGCGTCGCACAGAAGGTCGATGGTTCGATCCTACCTCCATAGCTCACCAAGCCTTCCATCATTCCACAGGGTTTGGTAAGTTGGTACTGAACTTTTCTGTTGGACAAGAGAGGATAAGCAGCACTGATTTTAGAACCTTGGCAGGCCACCACGAAATACTGTGGCGATAGATATGCATTCGGTTACCTCAAAACGGATGCTAAGAATGGAATCGAACGTAGGGGGCATACCACAGAGAATGATTGAGTAGCAACTCTAAATCTTCACCGTGAGTGTTACTGTGTTTTCATAGTGATTAGTATAGTTACCAACGAGATACCCCTTTTGCAAAATCATTTCTCGAGTACATCGCTTTTATTACAACCCAACTTTTTTCCCCTTATCCTCGCGTTCAAACCTAGAAGTTTGGTATAATTTGTTCCGTTTGTTACAGGTCAAATTCAGTTATTACTATGCCATCATCATAGCGATGGAAATGAAACTCTCCATTTATTGATTCTGACTTTCATATGGTCATATCTGAACGCCTTCGGTGCGATTCCGAGAAAACGTTTGAATCCTTCGAAGGCATTTCTGCCATCATGATGAATTTGTACCGATGGCGATAGCGAGAAACATGTGAAATAAATACAAGCAGTAAAGTTTCGGTAAAGCTCAAATATTTTGAGGCAGTAAGTTGAAAAACGTCTAAGATCTAAAAGTTGAGAAATTTGTCTGACAAAAGAAGCTTTCACTTTGTTGTAGATTAAATCAAAATGTTTTCAGTCTTCCAACTTGCTTTCATTGATGCTCCCCGTTAAGCATCTAATTCATTTTTCCCAATACAAGATTAGCAAATAACTCGGAGATTAAGCCGATAAGCCATTATGCCGTGGAGGTATCGTTTTCTGTTCATCACTGTCGTTTCTGCACTTTTTCAATGCAAGGGTATCCTGCTTTCCGAAATGTAACGAACCTTAGGTCATATGGTGGCAAAATTAGATTATAAGCAATCTCAAAAATACGCACTTTCAGAGCGGTGTCGGGAGAAGAACCCTAATTACTTAGCTAATTTCGCCAGAATTCTAACAGATACTTCTTGAAGCTTTCATCTTTCAACACGTTGATAGTCCCATATTTCTTCCGGCTTTTTAATAAGTCTTTTATTAGTTTTAGTCTTGTATGTTAGTAAAGTACATGCGTTTCAATGGCTTCGCCCGTCTCATCAGTATCACACTTCTCATACTATGAGTAGCCAAAATAATAACCGTCGCGAAACATCAACTGAAAGGAAGGCACTGCACCACGTGATATTTGACTTTTCGAGTACTGTGGCATGTTCCTCCCTTGGGCACTCTTAATATGGGGCGCGTGGTACTGAAGAGCGAGCGAAGCTGCCGAAACGTACGTGTACTACTAGCACTAACATGCAATAGCAAACCTTGTGAAAGGCTTGATAAAATCTGTGGTAATATACAGGGTGCGTAAGAATTTCTGATAATTTTGTATTATGCTAAGTATATTATTGATATAATATTTTTTCATTGATAATGATAATTTTGTTGAATTCTTTGTTCAATTTTGGTCCAGAATGCCTTTTATTTATTTGTCGCTATTCAGGTGTGCTCAAGTTATGAATTTTGAAAGTCAATGTTTCGCCGTAGCAGAATTGCACAAGACAGGAATGAAAACTGCCGACATTGTTAAAATCAAGTGGTTTTATACCAGCAATTGTCTACAGAGCCGAGAAACGTTTCAGAGAAACGAGGAGGATTGAGGACTATCCTCAAAAAGGTCTTCCAACCACATCATCTATTCTGGAAAATATTCAGAAGATCCAATGGCCAAATTCAACGAAATCCGCGGCTTTCAATGCACAAAAATGGCTCGGACGGCTAGGGATCAACGAGTGAAGCGCCTGAAACACTTTCAAAAATAAGCTGAAGCTGCGCAGTAGAATACTCTCGTGTTTACTTTCTAGACAAAAAAAAATGAACGGAGAACAGCTTTCAAAGATCGCCGAATAGTTCATTTGATCGCTGACATTCGTTTATGAAAAATGCGTTTTTACGGATAAGAAGAAATTTACGGTCAACCACTTTACAGTCTCTAGAATTGGCGTCAACTATCTAAGAAAGGTCAGATGAAGTCTGCAGTAGCAAAAACCATGGGCTGCAATCATTTTCCGGCTTCTGTGATGCTCTGGGTCAACATTTGCGCCATAGGAAAGACGCCGTTCGTCTTCATTAGCGGCAACGTTAGTATCAACGTTGCCCAGCTAGCAACACCAACCTTTATTGGGCGTACTGAAGTTTTGGAACACTCAAAACTTTGACGCCCACAAATTTATGCATCAGCGGGACTGGGCTCTCGCGCATTCCACCCGCTCAACGATTGCCATATGTTGAAAGCTGTTTCCAAGCCCATCTGTGGCAAAGACATTTGGTCGTCAAAGTCGCCGGATCTCAACCCTGTAAATTTATCCGCAATCCATACTGGAGGAAGAAACATTGGTTACTCGCTACACTACTGTAGATGCGCTCAAAACGCCTCTAACACGCGCCCGGGGCGAAATTATGATGGAAACATGTGTGAGCATCACTGGAAATTTTCTCAAGCGACTTCGCAAATGTGTAGAGGACAAAGGAGGCAGTTTTGAGAATTCGTTGTAAACTTTTTTGATTATTGTCATAACTGTTAGTCAATTAACAAAAGGCATTACTTCTTCAATCGAATGAATTCATTTCTCGTACCTTTCGTTTCGAGTGTTTTCTTGAGACCACAGCTCAAATTTCAATATGCCTGGTAATTATTTTTGAGCCACGCATGTCAGTGGTCTTATATCAAAGGGGGCTGACTTATTGAGTCCGATACACGTGTTTTGATCTTGCCATCTTGTCAGTCGGGCAGTTACCCTTTTTCGTCTTTTGCCAATCCTGTGCGGCTCCAGTCCCCACACTAAGAATTAGCGACGACGAACATTTTGCACTCTTATATAATAAATATACTGGCCAAAAACAATCGAGTGTACAACACTCTGTGTTCGGTGATAATTTCACTGGACACAAAGTGTAAAACTTTTGCTGTCGCAAACTCTTAGTGTTTTCTTAGAACCACACTCGAATTTTTTCTATCAGTATCATAATAAGTCAGTCCATTTAACAGACTACATGACATGTTGGCTCAGATAATAATCACGAGGTATGGTTAAATTTTGAGCGTGGTCTTGAGAAAATGCTCGAAACGAAAAGCATGATTTCATTTGCTTATACAGTATTTTTTTACTGCTGTGTTATCCGAAAAAATTATCAGAATATCTTACGCACTCTGTATATATCAAAATTCTGACGAGGTTTTTCGAAAATCACTCGAATATAGGGCAATGGTCACATTTGATGGAAGACTAATTACCGAAACACAGCCGTTGTCGAAGGTGAAAAGAAAGTACCTCAGCTGATGTCTTCATCTTGAAAATCATGGGTTGTCAGTCTTTATAAAAGAATTTCAGTGTCAGTCACTTGTTCAACGTTCTTAGAATGTAGGTGATTTGCAGACTTCAAAACGCATACCGTAATAATAACATATCCACATAAATGTAGGGATTATGTGGATGCAGCTAAACTGTTCTGTTCAAGAAACCTGGTTTCTTATATTGAATTAAGTCACAAAGTAAATTTTGTTAACGCCAGCTTGGGGAGTAAATAAATGTTTCAATTCTCAGAATCTCAGGTACTGCTGCTCGATGGTACTGATGCACACTAGTAAAGTAGGAGCAAACCATGCTATCCATGTTGTACACTCCAGATATGTATGCTCCCTTTCCTACTCTGTTTTCCACATTTGTTTTCTTACATATGGTTTTTAGTGAGTGATGTGAACTCCTTGTATTTAGCCACGGTGAAATGCGGTGAAAGTTGCCTTTCGTTGATCGCAATGGTTTCTCACAGATTAGCACAAGGAAACAAGAAGAACGAATTGATTGCCACAATATCGAACAGATTGTGAGATTCAAGATTTTCCTCAAGTAGGTTACTAATACAAAAGTTTTTCTGCATTCTGGGGATGTAATTTTATTTTAGACCGAAGAAAAAACTATCATGAACCAAAACACCTAGTTAACTACGACGCTCAATTCCCAGTGATTTGAGTTCTGCGCTCAGGCATAGGAGTTTTCAACACCATTAGCTAGTCACAGACTGCAAACATATCCAAAAAATGTGCTACATATCTATAGATTTCAGCTGATTAATGCGGTCATGCGATTTGTTCTTTTGACAAAAATTTCTCAACGATATCTGTATCTGTCGTGACGAGTGGCAGCTTCCATAAGTATTTTAATCAGTAATTGTCTTAATATAACACATTTTTTGTTTCACCAGATAGGCCAATTGATCTGAAACCGGCTAATACCGCTGGTGCTCGTTTAGTACAAACGACCTCTGGTGAAGAACAAAATTTGAAATAAATTTGAAATAAAATGTTTTCACAAAAGGTGTTACAGGACTAATGAAATGAAAGGTGAAACTTAATCTCACTAAAGAAGAGGTGCTCTTGTTTTTCTCGGATACGATTCACATAAAGAACCGTAAATTGGTTTTGTTGAATAGGAAAGAAGTGTTAGCACAACTGCAAGAGAGGAAATCGATTCTCTATCGTCCAGGCAATCGAGCAATTCGCATACACAATATGTCTGTTGGAAGTATGTCGTCCTCTCTGTCGAAGGATGCGTGGGAGGCATGACTATACCATGTATATGTGTTCAGCAAATCGAGTTCGAGCCCAACATCCCACTAGATATACGTGTTCGGCCGTTCCTCTTCCAATCCCTCGCCGTATCTCCCGATTCAACGGGATATGCGGTCGCTTTTGTTCCGCATTGTTTGGCTAACGGCCTGATCACACAACTATTTCGAAATCGGCAAATTATTGGTTGTGCCTTTCGTCCCAGAATGCTCGTTTGCCACTCTTCTCCATTTTTATGGTACTTTTTCGTCTGCCGTATATGTCAGTCGAGTAAGGTGTATTGTGGTAAATTCTTCATTCGTCTAGTAGAAGCTTAGTAACACCTAACATAGCTAAGAATACCATCTCTGCCCCTGTACTGAATTTCTCTTGAGGTTTTCGTTTGTGTTATTGAATTAATGGTTTCAATTTAATCCTCCGAATCACTGACTGAACAGTCAGGTCACTTGAGTTTGAGGTTTTTTCGAATTCATGATTTAGGGCAATCACGTGCACTTATATCTCAAGCATTTTTCGTTAGCAAACTAGGTCTATTGCGTAACTTTTAAGACTAAGAGAAAATTCATATTTCAAGTTTGTAATCATTTCTGAATAAATGATCAACTGCAATGTCGCGGCATATATTTTTGATTCCGGAAAAAGGTATTGCATACACGACTCCGTGGGTGAACTTACTTGCAAAAACATACTTTTCAGCAACACATTCAGTCATTGTGGGGGAAATTTTCCTCTCATACGTAGTCGGCATAGGATAGTTGTGTATAAAATTTAAAAGTCGCGATCTTTAATTACACTTAACAAAATCAAACTTTATCGTATTAATTATATTCATACATGGAACCTTCCTCTGCATAAGCTAGGACAGGTTGTTTTATGGATTAGACTCTCAAGTACCCACATCGTCCATTATTCCCATCAAAATACGCCAACATCTTCGCAATTGCGATTATTGTTACAAATTCAGAATATAATACTAGAACAATATGTCATTATCACTTCTCACTCGAATCATATGCCACTATGTTGATCGAGATATCCATTGCAGTATTTAGCTGGGAGAAAGGCCCATCTATATCTGATGACAGTCGATACCACTTGATTTGTTACCATAGGATAGGTGGTGTGACTTAGAAGGGCGTTTATTAATCATGTATGATTTTTGAGCTTTTGCCTTGACCACTTTTAGTCCTTCTCGTCTCTGATCCTATATCCAGTGTTAATTACAATTTGGCATTTTATAGAATAGGGGAAACTAGCCTAAGAACTTCCGAAGAATGGCGAATGAAGTGGAACGATTGTTCAATTTGTGCGATTCCGAAGGAAAAGGTTATCTTACTGAGCAGGATCTACAACATGTTTGTCCTCAACTTGATCAGAAGGTATGTTTTTATACTGGTTTTCACGTCGTGCCTGTCGAATGCATAGAATACCAACAACACATATTCAGGATATAGAGTTCATATTCGCTCAATTGGATACCGATGGATCGGGAAAGATAGAAAAGGAGGAATTTTGCAATGGATTCAAGAAAACGGTACTCGAAGGGGAAAACCGAGGTTACATTTATTTAACATAATTAAGAAGTTGTTGTAATTTATATTTAAGTCCAAATCAAAGCGAGCAGCTTCACTATTTTTGAATGTGCCGGTTGTGTTCCACTTATAAATTCACTGAAACACTGAATATGAATTCTGCTTATACGTCGGTTCGCACGTCATACCATCCCATACACATAACAACGTGTATCACACGTTTAGAACGGGATCTGCTGACAATAGCAATAATGTATTTGAAGATAACGAATGAGGTAGGTCTGAATGAATCGTCCTGGTGTCGGGAACATTCTGTGGCGAAGGCTAAGATGGTGAGTCAGATGCAAAAATGCTTGAGAATAATTGAAGTTGAAATCTAACATTCGAATAATTATTGTTTGGACTTTTTGCTCTGAAAGCACTGAAGCAGTGGAAGATCCACTTCTGCCATCCTGGAAAATTATAGCTTCAGCAGAATAGACAAACTGTAGTGAACAGCTGTCGCGTTGAAATAAAATTTACTAGTCTCATCATGCTACAAATAGCTTTAGTTGTTTTGAAGTTTGTGTATTCCCATAAAAAACAATAGTCGCTCATTGCAAATCGAATAGTACTAATAATGCCAGTGTTAGTCAGGCTACCGATAACTTAGGTTCTCGATTATTTTCACGCGCTGGCAAAATCTGCTGCAAAATTGTTCAGGTGAATTAAGGTTCGTCTTCTAACGTTGTAGAATTAAATTCTGAATAAAACACAAAACTGTGACTGGATTTATTACTATGTTCATTGTTAACTTATTATTGATAGTTACGAAACATCAATACGTGCTTTTATTACGTGTTCATAATCCACTGCAAATGCGCAATCGCTATCGATCCATGCAAGATGTGAGGTAATATACTATGATGCTTTCCGTCGAGAGTTATGATGACAAATTTGCCCAGGGAAATCTTTGTAAACATTCGATGTGGAAGAAGTATTAAGTAGTGAGGAAAGAGAAGAGCTGACAATATCGACATAAGTATGGTACTTTATCCTTTCATTATTATTTGAGCCAACTTGTCATGTGGTCTGGTAAGGGCTCTTGTACAGCCCGATACACGTGTTTCGTCCTTACAGACTCGTCAGTCGGGCAGAACCCGTCGTTTATAGTCAGTTCTCTCGGGAGCTCTAGTCCCTTACAGAGAGTCATCGAAAATGAACGTTTTACACTCTATGCCAAGCAAAAATTTTCACCTAACACAGAGCGTTTGCGCACTCAATTGCTCTTTGACTGGTATTTTTATCATATCATACCTTTATTTCGAGTGCTTTATCAAGACCACGAAACACGTATATCGGGCTGTACAAGTGCCCTTACCAGACCACATGACAAGTTGGCTCAAATAATAATGAAAGGATCTATTGAAATTTGAGCGTGGTCATAATAAAGCACTCGAAATAAAGGTTTAATACGATAAAAAATACCAGCCAAAGAGCAACTGAGTGCGCAAACACTCTGTGTTAGGTGAAAATATTGCTTGACATTGAGTGTAAAAATGACTTTCTGTAAGGGAGTTGAGCTCCCGAGAGGACTGACTATAAACGACGGGTTCTGCCCGACTGACGAGTCTGTAAGGACGAAACACGTGTATCGGGCTGTACAAGAGCCCTTACCAGACCACATGACAAGTTGGCTCATAATGAAAGGATCTATTGAAATTTAAGTGTGGTCTTAGTAAAGCACTCGAAATAAAGGTATAATATGGTAGTTTATGTTTATCAGTAAGACATAGATGTCTTCGTTTTGTATATTTTCAGGATATGGAGGAATGCAACGACGAGCAAGCGTTATCGAGTATTCAGATGTGAATAAAGTGGAACAGAACGGATCGCAAAACCTAAAACGCACTATGTCACCGTCTCAAGGAGCCGATGAAGTGTTTGATAGTGATGCAGATTCACCGGTGAAGTTTTCTTGTAATACAGTTGTTCATAACAAACGTAAATTCATTCCTAATGATTTGTGACTAATAAAACTACAGGAGCATCATTGATTTGAGCAAAAGACAGTAATGCACTACCTTCCCACTGTGCTAACACGTGTTAATTGCCGATTGATTCGTTGCAACCAGTATATTAGACTACTAGAGAGGGCACGCTGAAGTTTCTCATTCGTCCTCATCATGTGCTACATTTACCTATAGGATTCGTCCCTGTCCACAATACTCTTTGACCATTTGACGACCGCGTGTCACGAAACGTAGCAGGCCGCGCGACGTCACATCCCATTCGGCTACTGAGTGGTAGCGTCGTGTCTCGGGGCAGCAGACAGGCAGCACTGCAGGTGCGATCGACGTGCAGATGCTGCCTGTCTGTGACCGTCGCGCGATCGGCCACCGCGACGCCTCCTGCTATCAACGGCGGTCCCCAAAGAGTTTGGAAATCCGGCAATCATGTCAGTAGGTGTTCCTTTAGGCGTAAGAGATATTGTAAGATCCATTCGACCTTGTTGAGAGGCACTGCGTATTCGGCTTATTTCATTTTGGATATGTTGATGTACACAGCAGTATTTAGATCCTCAGCGGAGGTTATAAATCTGCATTATCTTCCTAATTTATGAAATATTAGATCGCGCTAACATTTGTATGGATGACTTCATCGATGACAGCGGCCATACTTTCATTTTATTCGAGAAAAGCGTACGTCAGGGGAATAAGAACTGTGGAATTAAGCTTATGAGTGTTCTTTGTCCTCTCCTAACCTAGAAGTAGATCACTCATCAGATTTATATCTTGACCTAACTGCGCGTAAGTTGATCTCCCGGAAATATTCCTTCTGCTGAATGAGCAAAAATGATGCGCCAAAAACATTGGAGTTGTTGCCTTTATTTCTAACGAAAAGCGAATTCTCACACATGATGCCGTATTCACCCAAAATTCATTCACTGGCTACTATTACGTCTTCGCATAGTTTTGATACTAGAGGAACGTGCGCTAAAGGCTATGCTCATCATCTTTTGAGAGCGGACCGGGTCGATTCACTGGGACTTGCTGCCAGGCGGAGAGACGATCAACGCCCAAGCGCTGGTGAGCACCTGGATCGCTGCAATCAGCCCCTGTCATGACGACCTCGCGGCAATCTCATCCTTCTTCAAAACAACGCAAGGCTGCATGTCGCCAAATTGACAGTTATGAAGTTGACCGAACTGAGCTGGCAGATGCTTTGTCATTCGCCACATATTTCTGACTTGTTGCCATCTCATTGTCACCTTTCCTGTCTATGGAGCACTTCTTGAGCAAGAATGACTTTCGAGACATCAATCTCTTGTTTATGGAATCGATAGCTTTCTTTGAATCCAAGGATGACGAGTTCTATGAGCACGATATTGATTTGTTGCCTGAGAGATGGCAGAAATGTGTTCAGGCTGATGGCACATACTTAGAGTAGCGCTGTTAGGCAATGTAACTACTCCTGGTTAACAAATCTGGTGTTTATTGCTCTACTGCCAAAAGTTAAAAAAAGTCCTAATGCTTGAAGTTAAGGGAATGACGTTGTCAGAAAAAAAGACTACCGCCAGCCTTCACTCTTATGGTTAATTCATTATAGCCTTCTAATGCCATTCGTCTTGTGACAACTATGTGTATAGGAAAGGCGTAGGTCGGTCCAGCTCAGCGAGGACTGTCGTTTTCAATTTTCCTATAACTCCCTCATCCGCCAATTACGTGCAACCTCATGATTAATGAGCCCGATGATCAACCGTAAGATTAGAATGATTAGACTTAGCAGGAACGTATTATGATCACCTGAAAGGATGCATACCATGCTCTCTCATTATGAAAATTCGCATCACTACTAAAGTCATGTTGTTATACTGTTCCTGGAAAGTCTTCAACGATACAGGACCATTTTTTGTAGCTGTGAGCTCAGCGATAGAAGCAAATTGTAAAGCTGCTTATTTTGCAGTATGCACTATTATTGATTTCTATGTTGCCTTCGGAAGTTCAGAGTCGCATTTAGCAGTGGAAGAGTTTCAATGAATTCGTACTGAGCTAGAGTGCAAAGTGCAGTCGGAAATATGTTTCAGGAAATTCGGCACTTTTCCGTTACCCCCACCCTATTTAGACCTCTTAAAAAAATGAATTTTTTGGTTGTTTCCCAAGTTTGACCGTCTTTCGATAGCATAAATCAAAAGAATTTGAATAGCGTATTTCATTTCCAAAATGGCTTCATTATCGCGTTGTAACAGCAAAAAAAAATTATGTTTCACATTCAAGCGTTGTCGCTGAACAAAGTTTTTTTTCAAAGTTCCAGTATTCAAAGATGTATTTGATTCTCGAAAAGGGCTTTCTAGTGGTCTGTAACGGTCAAAGGGAGATTGGGGTTCGGGGATTTGGCACCGGAAAAGCGCTTAGAATGTTGCGAAATTGCATCCACGTACCGGAAAAGCGCGGTGGTTTGGTGAGATGTCGCACTGGTTGGAACTTAACCTTCTTCTGGCTGCTGCAACACACTAAGAAAATTTCTTCAAAAATCAGCAACATCATTTAAATTTGCGAGATTTAAACTATTGAAAGGTTACTAAAAGTCTGAAGGAAAAGCTTAGCCCAGCGAAAAATTGTTGGATGAGACGCATAAATTTATTTTTGTTGTTGCAGCGCAGTAATAAAGCTATTTGATATATAAAATATGCACTGAAATTTTTTTTTGATTTAAGCTGTCGAATGATTATTGAAAGTTTAGAGAAAACCAAAAAAGATGCTTTTTCCAAGAGGTCAAAACAAGGTGTGAATAACGGAGAAATACCAGACTGTTATGTTCCTATGCACGCTGTGAACCAAAATTTGCTGTAAAAGCACTTATACTTTTGACTTTTCCATTTAGACCAAAAGAATGTGATGTCTCAAAATCAAGTAAAAAAAGTTTCGTTTCTATAAACTAATCCAGTAGATGCATTGACAATACTTGTTCCAGTTTATTCGTCCTAATCGTCTGCGCACTTTGGATGATGACGTGTACAATTCAGAATCCGATACGAATATGAGCATTGATTTTTCTCTTCCATGGTAAATTTTCATGTTGCTGCCACACATCAGATTGCTTATAACTAATATCATTTGTAAAATTTTTGCGTTTTAACTTAACAACTACCTTGACCTTTTTGCATACTTTATCTTTAAGGTTACTCCATTTTTTATCACCTTCATATACACCCAAGAGAAATGAGTGGTGAGCAAAAGCGCGGCCTCAGGCAGGAATCGAACTCGCGTTTCATTCATACCGGAGACGCGTGCCACTACCATTACACCACCGAGGCACATTTGCTCCTCCGCTCATTCTTCAACATTTCACCTTCGTATATTCAAAAAAGTGGAAATTCGTAGTTGCACTTAGGAATATACATTTTTGTGTCCAATATAGCTTTAAATAGTAGTTTTAGAAGTGCCGTATTCGCTTTTATTCTACAATCAATATTTCAGCCAGGAGGAAGTTGTTTTACTCTATCAACAACTTCAGTCTGCTGGTGTACCACAGCTTTTGCGAAAATATGAACGTATAGTTGGATCGTTCTATAAGGAGCTTAAAGAGCAAAAAGACGAAAACCAACGTTTACAACATGTTTACGAGGCGTAAGTATATGCCCCATGTACTTCTTTTTTTTGTCAAATATCGACAAGAAGGGTTTCAAAGGTTTAATTTTGGCCATCATCCAAGCGAGAAGTTGATTTCTTTACTATGGCTTAAATACTTTGCTAATACAGATCATAAGTACACCAGTGATTTTGTTTACAAAGTTTAGAGTTGGGCAAAAAATGATGTTGGTGTGAGATTGGAGAGAAACGTATTATTCTGGATTAGACTACTGAAGAAATCTTTAGTGCAATTTTTATACTCCAAATCTTACTATTGTTGTTCGCTAATTCATCAGAGTCCTGTGATAGAGGCGAAAGTTCCGAAAGATCTCTGAGTTATTTGACGATATTGCCAAATGAACATCGTTTCGGACAGCTAAGCAATTTTTTAGTCTGCATGCATGATAGGCTTCATTTCGCGTTATAAAGCAGGACTATGTAGTAGAAAGATAATGTTCTTTTTTGCATAAGAGTATGGTCGCTTTATCCTGGATAGCCGAGGAACGATTTAATCGACTGACGAGGACTAATATACTAGTACTCGTTGCCACTCCACAAACTTCACAGTTTTATTAGTTTTTATAAATTGATGTTAAGTGCAATCATTTAGTTATTGAGGCCTTTTTGCCGCTGTAATATCTCAGTTTTGTTATTCATGGCTCAAATCAACAAAACTCAGCATAACAGTGAAGCTTGAAATGTTAGAAAGCCTCGGTACCATCCCACATATGAGCTCATGAAGCTTTTTCATATTTTGCCGAGGTGTTAAATGTATTATTTGAAAGAATGTCTAGCTTCTTGCAGAGTCAAATTAAGACAATTTCATGTTCTATTCGTGATCACTTGGACAGCTACTGGAAAATGCATTTGATATTCGAAAACAGAGACATCAAAACCACCCTCTCCCTGTGTCTCAAAAACTGTCCGTTTCCTTTTTTTTTTGACACGAGACGTCACAATTTACTGTGTATACCTCAGCACCTCTTGCAGTTGATTCGTTTCTTGACATTCATCCTCCACATAGGCCTTTGAACACCTCACGTGTTTCTTCGGCTACTATTTGATAATTTCGTTTTTTATGAAGCTCGCAAAACGCTGGTAAAAACTAGTCCTTTTGCAATCATTATGTCAAATGTTCCCCAATACCTTCGTTGAGTGGTTGCAAGAGAGTGCTAAAGGGGGATAAAATTAGGGCCTTGCTCAGTACCTTGCTTCCTGATACGCCGCATCGATAACCACTGGACTACCCCATTTCGTTCGTCCTCTTTAGTTGCTCCTCATCAGCTGCTCCTCAGAAAAAAGGTTGGTGGTTCATTCTGTCGTCCTAGACTCACCCAGTCTTTGGGATCCCATTGGGATTGGCAAGTTAGTACCAGACCTATCTGAGAGTATAACAGCACTGACTCAATACATCCAAAGGCAACTGCAAGTCAAATGTCAGATATTCATTAAATCACCTCTCACGATGTTTAATCAGTTGGTCGATCGTGCAGCACGATTTGCAAGCTGAGCTCACTTTTTACCACTTAATCAGAGATTTTTCCGTTTTGAAAAAAAAACTTAGGCTTTTGGTGTTATTCTGATACCTCGTAATCTTCTCTACGCATTAATATGCTTTGATTCATATACAACTTGTAGAGCGTAGAAATCTTTGAGGGTAAAACGTGACCATCCTTCTGCTCTTACAGACCCCTATGAAAACCTATTCAGAAACAAACCTAGTTCCAAAATTATCAGGATTTATGCTGTCAAATGCTTGCTAAACTTTCAATGAAAAGCCATCCACAAACTCTAGCCGAGCAAAAAATGCGCGCCGAGTGTGAAACGTAATCTAATTTTCGCTGCTACAGCACAGTGAAAGGTTTTTTTTTTTCATAAAAAGTGCAGTGCTGAGATTACCGAAATTTAAGCTTTCAAATATTTTGTAAAGTCTAGGGGAATAGCTCTGTCCAGCGAATAATTTCTCTAAGTAATCCAATACCTGACGTGGCACACGCCATCGCGAGCGGATTAGTGAAGTCGAGTGAATAATGCATCCCCCAAGTATCAATTAACGCCGACAGTTTTATTCTTAGACACATACAGTGATACAAAATAAGAGGGCATAGCGTTTTGAAAAAATGGCTTGATTCAACTATTTCTAGCGTTGATCTAAATATTTGAATTTGGGATGAATTTTTTGCTTGGACATCAAAGAAACATTGGAATTCTACATTATTTTTCTAAGCTCTTCAAAGATTACTGATTCACAACAGCGTAGAGCGTTAATTGTGGTCAATGCTTTTTTCTTTAGTGAAAAAGACATGTATAACAGACGAATGGAGGAAGTGGAAAACGAATTAGATCAACAAGTGATGTTGGCTGAGCGGAAAGCTAGGGAAGAGGTATGCACTTCCATTAGGGAGTCGTTTTACAACATTGGATGCTCTTCACAGAATCGTACTCATATGTAGCAATGAGGAAGATACAAGTTATTGTTCAGGAGAGGTCGAGGTTAACTAAAGAGAAGGAAGAAATGCAGGCACGTATGGCTGAGGAGATGCGAACCATGCAAGGAAACATAGAGCGACTTCAGAAAATGGAGAGCGTTTTAGAAAAAGAAGGACAAAAAACTGACTCACCAAAAAGAACTTCAAGAGCGTTTGAAGGTTCAAACAGCCCAAATTTATCAATCGTACAGATTTACCAATTTGAAGTGTATATTTCATAAAATTTGGTTGTGTAATGATGCGAATCATTGTAGATCCTTCTTCATCAAATCTCCATCATGCCCTTTTTCAAGGTTAAAACTTTTGTGAAATTCTAGGAGGTGTGTTCGGAAAATACTGAGCTGCGTCGAGGGCTTGCAGAAAATCACCTAGAATTAGCTATGATTAAAAGTGAATTAGCACACGTTCGAGCTGACTATGAACACAAGCAAAATGAACTTATACGACATAAAGGTACATAAGATGCGGCTATGACATTCAGCTCATTTCATGAATCCAATCAATTACTGTTTTGTAATTCAGACGAGGTCTCTATGGTATCCCAAGAAAGCGAGACAATGCACCGTCAAATCCAACTTCTCTTGTGAGTATTAAGCATTGTTTACATAAATGACTCTTTGTTCAGCGCTACTATAAATCCCATGATGATTTTTTTTTTGTGTTTCAGTGAGGCTAATAAGAAGTTGCATGAAACAAACGAGAGCTTGAGAGACGCTTTAGATAGTCGCGCATCCGTCATCAAGCAGTTTAATCTGGTAAGATTTATGAAATAGAGAGGTGTGAATTCCGTATCATGATTGCGAATGAGGAATTACGTACAATCATACAGCCTGTGCTGTACGTGACACTATTTTCGTCTTGAGCAGACACTAGATTATGAACAAGAAGATTTATTCTGCACGAGCTCACATTTCGGTAGTTTCAATTTAATTAGAGCATTGAAAAGTCGGGGCAACATATAGTCTCTTCAGTCAAACACTTTTATCACCTCAGTAGAATAATGGAATACTTTAATCTCAGTTGCGTGGGAAACAGCTTCCTATAGAAAACACTCAGCGTTTTGTTTTTTTTAATGAAACTTCCTATTTTTGATGGAGAACAGCCGCAGCTACTCTTACATGGGTACGAGATGTGGCTGACTTCGATATTGAATTCAGTCTATTCGAAAGCCGCCCAGGCTCTTACATGGGTGAGAAATGTGCTAACTTAATTGAGACTTAGTGTTCAAGTCAACTCATCCGAGACGTTTCGGTAGCCAAATAATAAAAGCATATTGGCTCTTAACCTCTCCTCTCTTTTTTCACTCAGAAAAAAAAGCGCCCAGAACACGACACAGCTAGCACTGTATGCAAAAAAAGAAAACATATGAATCAGATCCTTAATTCGGCACTAAAAAAGCCATTTCTAATGAGTACGATATGGTAACTCCTTGGGATAGGTTTATGAGGCCAACATAATCCCAAAACTAAAAGTCCAGAGAGGAGAAGGTTCCGTCATCTTGCCTTCAGTTTTTAATAAAATAAGCACAGGCATAAAACGCTTTGCTTGAAAATCCCATATTAGATAAATCGGTAGCAGTGGTTGCGATCTCACCGAACACTCTGAGACGCCAATTATTCCACAGCCAATTAATATCCATTCGGCTAATCTCTCGACGTCTTCATCTTCTCCAGAGCCGGTTATTAGAGTCGAATATACTCCGTCGTCTGTCTTCTGTGAATCCTCGTCTTCGTTATTATTCGAGTCGAATCGTCTTCTTCGTTATCGTACGAGTCGATTTTTTTTCTGTGTAACAAGTGTCTAATATCGCTGGCAACGGATAATCGGCATACGATCCATACCACATCCAAGTACATCGGCAAAGGAGATTCTTTATCCGGGTAGTGCTCCACAGAAGATGATTCAGCTCGAACGACGACATAAACAAAGATCTACAACGAGGATGAACGACTGTAGACAGTCGATTCGAATCACCGTCTTTGAAGAAGGCGAGAATGTCGAAACTTTAGCCGAATGAATCTCACCTATCAACGTCGTGTACTAGCTTGGTCATAGAAAAAGCCTTAATTCTAAGGTAATCAAAGTATCTCAACGAGTAGAGTGTTTGTCGATTTGACATTTATGAGGCTCTATCAAAGATCAAACCGGCGAAATGTCAAGAACTAATAATGAATTTTGTTGTTGAGCGTCTTTTTTGGCCAAGAAGGACACACTGTCTCATTGAAAAATGGTGAAGTTATTAGAAAGTTGATCTTAGGATCTACCCTATGTGGTGTTTCAGAGAACACCATCGCCAAATTTTGGAAGAGCTGCTTCCGAGGGTATAGCAGCATATCAGAATCAAGCACGAGATTCTTACCGATTTCCAGCTGTGGCAACCTATAATGATCTTCCAACAGAAGAGGAAGGTGAGACCAAGATTTCTGTCATATATTTGCAAGTTAAATAACTTGAGTAGTACTCTTCAGACTCCGGACTTGTGATTTCGTTCGATGATGCAAATTGTTCAAGTGATTCAGATAAACCAAAAGGAGATATTCAGCCCATTGTGGTAGGTTTGTCTACAACTAATGCTGTTCCTTCTCCACTTAACCTAAGGGGCCCAATATCCCGAGTAAGAATGCGATTTTATGAGTGTCTGACATAAATGGATTTCTTTCTCTCTTATGCATACGCAAACTTGATTGGCATCAAATTTCAAATAGCTGGAAATCAAGTTACCATGCGTTCTCCACAGCGAAATTGACGCTCAACGTAATGAATGTCTCCGGATGTTCTGGTTGCGTTTAGTTGGGTCGAGCATTCAATATGATGAACGACTTAGCTCCAGAGTTGAGCATGAGGAGGTGAACAGCTCGCAGAACGTCTGAGAACATTGAAGATGTAATTAGACGAAGAAAAGCACCCGACTGTGTACCCATGCTTTCGTTTCAACGATTAGCCGTGCCTTAAGATACGCATCACAAACGTGATAGTTACGTAAGCAGAATGAAAGATAACTTGGCGTTAGCGCAGTTAAAAGGTCGGTAGCAGGGGTTTAGCGTACCTTCAAATGAGAAAAAGATACCGAAGTTCTGATCCACGTCAGCGATCGAAAGCCGTAGGCGCCGTTTTGCACTCCAAGATGTCGAAGACCAGGTGAGCCAAAGACGCGATGTGTTTTAACGGCAATCGATGGACGAGAGCCGTTACCGACTAAATTCCTCGAGATGTCAACTGTGCAACAGAAAAGCACTGACCCGTCGGTCTGATTTCTTCACTAGAATCCTAGAAGAAAGATATCATACTCAACGAATGCCTTTAGCGAGGAGGACTCACTGGGCTATTCTTACATAGAATAGGGAGGCATGAAATTTCAGTGGCCCTCTCTTGAGTCACTCTACAGTGAATAGATACAAGTGACAGTTAGAAGAACGTCTAAAACAAAGCACTCGAATGGTGTTTCTGGCTAATTATACGTGAAATAAGTCTACAAAGGCGTAATACAATGATAAAATAAAGATCGGTCCATCAAAATATTTAAGATGCACCTTCTTAACGATTTAGCTCACTGAATTTGACTCAGCTGTTTCTTTGCGTATGTTCCAACAAAAGTATTCCATTCGTAGAAGAAAATGTATAGAATAAAGAAGGTTTGTTATAATATAATATTTTCAATAATACAATAACGGTTTTGTGTGAAACGTGAGGTCAATGGCGTACTGTAGCAGTGTTCATGAGAAAGTGAATTTACGAAGCCGTTAATTAGGTCAACGTATGATGTGTGAATGTTGCAGAAAAATTCATACTTTCTATCCGAAACACATTTTTTCATTCTAATTCTTCCTAATGTGAAGCACGTACATTTGTATTTGAGTCACTCCAGGAATTTGCCGTCCAACCCACCACCTCATCATAGGTGTACTAATCCATATTAATTGTATCAAGATAAGCATTGTATTAATACCTTCCAATCGATTGTGTTTGAGATCTTGCCTAAACGTTTAATATAGTCTGATAAAATGTTTCAAGCCTTCCAGAGGTCTGGTACGTTAGTGGCTTACGTATATTACGGCGTTTTCACACGCCTCATCAGAGCCACATGAGCTACGACTTACTCCTATTCGGGGAGACGCCACAGATGTATCAGTCCAAACAAGGTGACGTATCACTTGTTGCGAGCCATAATATCTGTAAGCCATTGGCTGAAATCAGTTTAAATCACAACATTAAGTGATATTTCACTTTGTCTGGACTGATAAATCCGTAGGCATGCGGTTCTGATGGCGTGCGAGGACGCCGAAACGTACGCAAGCCACTAGCGTATTGACTTGTAATATTCTACCAGAATATAAGCATTGTAAATCATTTTATTTGACCGACTATTGCGGTGTTATGATGTTCCAATGAACCCAATGATGTAGGGTGTTGTGCAAAAACGTTTGCGTTAGCCGGTTTCGAACCCAAGTCTTACTCTTTTCGGCAGCATGTGCTATACCGTTGCACCATCAACGCTCGTTTTGCACTCCACTCTTTCTACGCTACAACGCGTTATCTGTATCAGCCAACTGTCTACGGTGTGACGGAGCAGTCATCATCGCTAGCGTAGAAAGAGTGGAGTGCAAAACGAGCGTCAGTGGTTCAACGGTTTGGCACATGCTCTCGGAAAGAGTAAGATCTGCGTTCAAATGCCGGCTGACGCAAGCGTTTTTGCACACCACTCTACATCATTGGGTTTATAAACATTGTACTCGAAAAAACAATCTCCTTCTTCAACTGTTGTTATCTCTTCAGGGACTTCATAGTGCTACAGGACCCGCAGAACGAACTTTTCGAGTGGTTATGTGTGGTGAAGCAGCTGTTGGGAAGAGCAGTTTAGTTATGAGACTGATAAGCGGGAAACATTGCGCAAATCTCCCAAGTACACTTGGTAACTGCTGTTTATCTCTGGGTCTAATTCAATGAAGACCGAAATCTTTCAATTACATTCAACTTCAGAAAAGAATACTTTTGTATAGGTGTGGATTTTCATGTGAAGACAGTGAATGTCGATGGTAGAAATGTTGCTCTTCAACTATGGGACACTGCTGGACAAGAGAGGTGAACATTGATCCTTGACGCAGCCAAAACGATTCTGATGAACATGATCAAAGTAGTCGTTCAAATCGTGGTTGATTACATTATTGCTGTTTTTGATAGGTTCCGCTCCTTATGCAAATCATATTTCCGACGTGCGGACGGTGCCATTCTGGTCTATGACGTCTCGTCTGAACATTCATTCATAAAAGTGCGAGACTGGATCGACACGATCAAGGTGCTCAAGAAGAATTTCGTTTTATACTGGTTTTGGCAGCTTGTGCGCTTGCACGACTAATCATAGCTGTGCTTCATATATCGTGTAGATCACCCAAACATCAGTTTCTCATTCCTCCTAATGTCATCCACATACTACAAGAGGTTGAAACGAAAGTGTAGTGACACTAATGTGACGCATTGTTTAGGAATGTAGTGCAATTTAAAGTTGCCATTGATTGAATTCAGCCTTCCACAATCACCAAACCTTCCGTTCCTGCAAAGAGGTTGACAGATTACCAGACCTATTTGAGAAGGTAGAAGCAGTGACTTGCTACATCGATGGACCACTACGTGTTATTATAAAGGCCAGATATCAATCATTTAGCTAGAATGATGGCTAATGGAGTCGAATTATGGCGTACCTCTCAGGGACTATCGTTTCCGATGTCCTATCTCTTCATACTTCTTGATAAGCTTGCGAGGATTATGTTTAGCTCGAGATTTCCAACATAAATTCTAAGCATGATCTGTCAATCATCTTGAGGATGATTATGATCTTCTGAGACCTACTTTAGTGCTCCTGTCCATTTTTCACCTCTTCAAAATTGCCATTACACATGTGCTTTGATTTATACGTGCATTCCGCTACTTCACATAGACATTGGATTTTTCTTGTGCGTGAAATGGAATTTTCACTGCTTAAGTTCTGCGGTCTTCAGAAAGCTTTCCATCTCATATTCTAGAAAGAGAAAGACCGAACCAGATTCCACTGCTCAGCGACTTCGGAACAGCAGTGCATGCGGGGAGAACAATCAACCAAGTGATCGCGGAACACTTGGTCGTCTAGGGTTTCGAAATATGATGGGTTTCCTGTGCCATGTTTGGTCACCTTTAGGTTATCCGCTTCGAGCCAACACTAGTCATTATTGATATTTTACTATTTAATGTAGTTAATTCACATCCTCGACAAAATAATGCCGACATAGTCGTTTTTATTTTCAGTAGTATTATGATGGGTCTGTGAAAAAACGATGCGTTAAGTGGTGGAGCTGTTGCAGTGGTGTACATTTTCTTTAGAAGTACACATCCACGATTTAACGTGCCAATGCTGACAAAACTGTCACGCCATTGAATGCAGCTTATCTTTCCGTTCGTTTAGAGTGTTTTCTTTAGACCATGCTCAAATTTCAATATACTTGATAATCTTTTTTTTACTATACGCGTGCTCTGTTATGGACAACCGGTAGAGCCCAACGCATGTATTTCGGCCGTGACAGCTTTGTCAGTTAGGCAATACCCTTCGTCTTAGCCAGTCTTCTCGGGGGTCCTCATCCCCCTTACACAGAGAAGGCGCATACGTACCATTCACGAGTGCCTTCAAGTGAAATAAATCACAAGATTGGCAGCACTTTGCGCTCGATTGCTCTTGAATGGCAATTATGAAACGAACAGTATGATATTTCTCAATTACCAGTCATAACAATCAAATGTACAGCACTGCCGATCTAGTGATTTCTTTTACTTGACGGCACTTGTGAATAGGAATAGGTTGAGGAAACGTTCTAAGAAAAATGCTTGTAACTTTTTTTGGATGTTCACGTTTGCCATTTTTTGTGATTCTGAGCTCATTTGAAAGCCCGTCTTCTGCTGCGTTGATTGGTAACTGACTTATTTCGAATGGAGTTTAATAAGAGAGCAAATTAGATTGGCGATGATCCACGAATGGCTGTTTGGTTCAATGCAACTGTGGCAAGTGAACGCATCAATCTGGCTTGGGGCGAAGACACAGTTGGCAAAAGTGGGGTGGTTCCAAAAAGTTTTATTAAGATGACGAAAGTTCCGTTCAATGGAGCACTGAATGCACGACAAAAAGTTTGATACCGATATTGAATTGCACAATTCGGCTATTCATTTCTTCAGAAGCAAGAAATCGGACTTTTATGCTCGCGGAATCGATCATTTGCCGGAGAAGTGGCAGGAAGTGCTCGAAGTTGAAGGGGAGTCTTAGACTATTAGTTTTGTCTTTGCTCGAGTGTAATAGGTGCATAAATAAATGTTTTACAAGCATTTCTCAGAGCTTTTCTCCAGCCTATATGTCTGCGCCTTCTCTATGTAAGGGATGGGGATCCCATAGAGGGACTGGCTATGACAAAGGGTACTGCCTAACTGACGAAGCTGTCAGGCGCGGAAACACTTCTGTTGGGTTTTATCGCTTACCCATAACAGTGTACGTGTGTGGCTCAAAAAGATAATTATCAGATATATCTTTTTCCTATGTACGGAAGGCAAAGGAAATGATGATCTTTTTGATACGCGTTTCATATCCCATCTGCATTCCTGGTATTACCTAAAATTAGGAATCGATTATTTCTTTGGAGGATTTTATACATATTTATAAGGAAACTCTGAATGTTAAAATGATGAACAGCACGTGAAACAAATCTTCAATCTACTTGTGAGGTTCATTTGAGGATTTACCTTTTGGCACTAGTACCTTAGAAGCTCTTCCAACGGAAGGAAATTTTTAGTGTTTATAATATTCGGTTACTCTGTTAGAATTTGTTCTGACAGTGAATCCACATTTCATCTTCTCAAATGTTGTTTTCTCCTCGGAATTTCTACGGGAAGAAAACTTATTGCTAATTCTTCGGCTTTAACAACGAAACTCGTGCATTGATGTTGAGACGTATAATTCTTCTCAAGACTAACTTACTATAAATCTTTGCATAGTCAAATAATTGACTGCTTTCTTGATGAGCAAAACACGAGATTGTCAATAACTAGATTCATTCAGCACAATATAAACCGGTGTCTCGGAGGTTTCGCTTTGCTAAAAGCCTGGAAGCACTAAACTGTCACTAACACACCCTGCATAACGGCAGCGAAAATCTAAGCCCATCAAGTTCTTTCTGTTGTGGCAATGAAATTGCACTACTGAGTATATCGCATGTCATTTTGGCTATTCCAGGTTCTGAGGAAGGCGAAACCACCGAAACGTCAGCCAATATTGTACTGCGTAGATCTTGTGAACAACCTCGTGTCTGTCTGCGTATAAAAAGAAACATCCAATATACTTTATCATCTAAGCAAACTATAAAGTGAAAAATGCAATTTATTGTTTATCACGGCCAATATTTATAGATGTTAGCTTAGTTTCTCATATTCGAAGTGTCTTCATTCGATTTTTTAAGATAGATACCTCCTTAAACGATTTCCTTCGGCCTGCGAACAGCTACACGAAGGATATCACACATGTTACCTTTGCTGCATTTTTTCCCTGTTTACTACAACTTTCTCACTCGTCTCTTTTGCAATATTTCAATTTGAGAGTACTTTTTCTGATAAAGTTTTCAGAAGTACACTGGAGAGAGCTGCTCTTTACAGGAGTCGGTGTGAGCGCCAAATTCCAATAATTTTGGTGGTAACAAATGCGATCTACGACGTAATCTGGGAGAAGTGGGTGTCAAGTAAGGACGGAGCTGCTTTAGCTGCGGTATGCATTTGATGAAAACGTTATCATGCAGTACAGTCCGATGTGACTATCGCAGATTAGAAACTGATTTTTACTCACATACCTCCTCTACCTCATTTCTTCGGTGAATTGACTACACTATCGATTCAACCTTTTGACGACCCAACTAATCACAGCGTGGCCCATTATAGCATGTGAAATCGGAAGTTATCACGTTAACAGTAATCAGCGAAGATTTGGTGAATCAGTTTCCAGACATTATAGTTTTATTCTTGAGTTTACAAATTTGGAAAAGAGCTTAAGGGGCTTAATGGTTTCAAAAGGCCTCAATTATCATACTATATGTACTCTAACTGCGTACACTTAGTTGCCAGACGGTTATAAACCTAGAACGTCAACCTCTTCATTAGCTGATTTATACAACTCATCACAAATATAATCCAAATAAGAAGTCGTTATCGATTTTGGGCTCTTTCTGATTGAGAGGGAACAAATGAAAAACGGATCTCATTCGCTGGAGAAGAGCTTTTCATAGTGTAAGGTGAACAATCGAAAGCTGAAACTTCAGGCTACCGCCCCCACGGTTGCCGGTTCTTTAAAATATCTTTTTATAACGTTATTAGTATACAGATTAAGAAGTATGTTTCACACTCGCCTTTTGCCTTCATTTTATCACGCGTATTAATTCGGTGGAAGCCGCGAAAACATATTTGGTGTAGAGAAATTTTCCGTAATATACTATATCTTCTCGTTTTTTTCTGGAGTTTTTTTTTGAAAGGGGGAAAAAAATTCCAATCGAATAAGCAATATATCGATCGTCCCACCTCGTCAGCTCTGTCACGCTCCCTTCCACGCCCTCACCTTGTCGAATAGCCTATGAAAACGTTACTAAAAGTGTACACATGATCTTATTTTCTTGATGAACAATAATTCTAGAAAATAAGCACTTCATTCTAGAATCAGAAAACATTGCACTATCAGATGACTGCTAATAGTCTAGAGAAAGAGCTCTGTCCGGTGAGGTTCAAAGCACAAATCAAAAGACCAGAGGGAGATCAAAAGATCAAAAGAGCTCTTCAAAAAACAAAGATATTTTTGAGTTCTTTTGAAGTTTGTACTCATAGTTTTGAGCAATAGCACTCTGAGGAAGGAGTTGTCCAGAGAAATCTAAGCGAGATAAAAGAAAAAAACGTGGTTTTGTGGAACATGATTTTCTTTTGTCTCTTGCAGCGTAAAAAAGGGTCTTTCGAAAAAAATGTGAAGTCAATCTTTAGCCTCAAGTCACTCAGCTTTGTGAATGGTTGTAAACACTTTTATGAAAAATTCTTCTCCAGCGGATGAGATCGAATTTTGGTTTGTTCACCTCTTAGTCAGACAGAAACTCGATTTAGTAGCGGAGTTTGCGCATCGAAGAGGCTACGAACTCTATCAGCTTATTCATCCATAAAGACTGGCTTTGATTTCAATTTACATATGATGCATACTAATTGACTGCACCTATTTTCAAAACATTTTCTTCTCTGCTATTTCATTCGCCAACTCAATAAATGTTATCGTATTTTTTTTCCCTCAATCGATAGGTTTCATACTACAGCATACACTATTGGCGGGATCATAGAAAGATGTTCTCAGTACGTGGTATTCTACAAAAACCATTTTAGTGGAGCGTAAAATAAAATTTGCGATCGTATGAGGTTGACGCAGTTTAACCTGTCATGACGGGACCCTTTTTATTTTTTTCCGCCGAACTTTAGTTGGCCTCTGAGAGTTTGAATCTCAGCGATTTAATACTGTAACTGGATTTTGGAAACTCTTGTTATTGCGCAGCGGCAGTGAGAGTAAGATTACGTTTTACCTTCGATGCACGCTTTTTGTTCAGATGATTATCTGTGGATGACTTGTCAACACATTTCCAGTACTTAATCGACATATTGAAAAACGGTGATTTTGACGTATCAGCGTGTAGAGAATACGCGAAGTATCAGAACATTGAAATAAATTGAAACATTTCTACAAAATGGACAAAAGTTCTGGACAGTGACAGAAATCGCCGTCCTTGCAGAGCGGGCAGTTGAAATAGTTGCGCACAGCGCGATATTGTTTACTTAATTAGGAAAAATTTCTCCGTATCAAAAAAGTTCTGGTTTCTATTGTATTGAGATTACTGTGAAACTTCATTCTCCTGTCTCAGGCAGTGGCTTATTTATAAATATTGTTGATGTGCATGATGAGGACCTCCGTGTAGCTTAGGGGACAACAAGTGGATGGAACCTATATTCTCTTTGTCAAACAGCGCTCTATGAACAACCATCCAAAAAGCTACCAAGCTAAAACGTGAATAGTGGCAGCAAGTGATTGTTAGAAGGATAGCGAAACAGTCACTCACAGATCGTAGACGGGACAAAGCAAACCGAGTGTGGAACAAAATTCATTTCGCTGCTTAATGAAACCAAAAAAATCTTTTCGGATGATCAAGCACATGGTGTGGCGTGATAAAATAAACTGTAGGATGCAAGCTGATCTTAAGCTCCATGAATAGCATGCTTTTGCTTATGGGTTCGCCAGGTTTGGAGATAATAAAGCCCT